>JAMPIV010010992.1:0-600000 GCA_024509875.1 Oreohelix idahoensis
TCAGTGCAAGGGTCATGGCGGTTGAAGTGGGCGCAAGAGGGCTTGTGGCTGCATCAGTGTATGATTTATTGAAACTGTTGGGGCTGAAGGGACAGTCTAGAACAAGGGCACTGAAGAGGCTTAGTGAAACTGCCGAAAAGGCATCAGGCTGGCTGTGGAACAACCGCAATGGACGATGGACATCGTAACAATAAACGCTGCGGTACAGAAAACACCTGTCGTGGTTGAGTTAGAGTGTAGAGTATTTGTCGAGTTGGACAACTGTAGTGAAATCGACAAGGGATAGTGGACTGACAGAGTTATAGATTACACTTTAGATAAGGTGTAAATAGGAGATGGACTTGAGACAACCTGGAAGAAGATTTATTCAAAGGATCTCTCTCTCCAGGCCTCAACTCACTTTTACTGTCTAAGCATCTCCTGCTCTCACTCTTTTCTCTTATCAAACATAGAGATTCTAGTAAAGAGCTAAAAATACAAATATGGATGGAAAGGTCGTGAACAGCGTATTAATAAAGGTGTAAACTTTATTAAAGAAGAAAAGCATGAAAATAATGCATATCATCACAACAACATAAAATTACATCAATAATCATCAATGATCAAAATATGAAAAATACACCAACAACCACATACACAGATCACCATTCATAAAACCTGTAGAACACAGAGAGATGAAATAACTGAGTGTCAGCCCGTCCGTTTTCGGGACCATATGAAATAGCTCCAGTAAGTGGTTTTTCGTATATATCCTCCATCGGTGATGGAATTAACCTGAATAAAATCACTGTATAGGCGCTATCATTGGTGATTCCTCCCTACTGGCGCGAGGTGGGCTGGAAGACTCTATTTACCTTCTGTTTACCAAAATGAATAAACTGCGTGGCAGTCCGTCCGTTTTCGGGGACCAGATGAAATAGTCCAGACAGTGTGTTACTTGTAGATCCTTCGTGAGGGACTATGCCTACAAAACTGTCCTTGTTGGTACTATCATTGGTGACTCCCCCCTACTGGCGCGAGGTGGGCTGGGGGACGCTGTTTATCTCCTGCAGACCAACTGAATGAACTTAGCGACAGCCTGTCCGCTTTCGGGGACTAAGGGAATAGCTCCAGTAAGTGGTTTTTTCGTATATATCCGCCATCGGTGATGGAATTAACCTGAATAAAATCACTGTATAGGCGCTATCGTTGGTGACCGCTACTCGCGAGAGGGGGGCTGGAACTCTGTCCATAGATGGCTGCTCATACGTGCGAGGTTTTAAGTATCCAGAAAATACACCAGAAGAAGTCACTTGAGGACAAAGAGACCCAGGCGCGCTTATCCGGCGCAAGGCTCCGCTTGGCTGTAAATCCTGTTTAAACTGGTTTGGCTGTGGTTTGCTGAGTGCCCCGTTTAGGCACAAAAAAGGCGGGTGATATGGAATTCTGCTATAGGCATGCTGGGCGGGTTTGATATTCTGGAAGCCGCGATGCTCTGGCTGGTAATCCAATAGGCGAGTAGAGAACTACTACTGCATTTGGCGATTCCAGATTTTGCGTTGGCTCCGTTGCACTGCGTGAGCTTAACTTGGCGTTGACAAAAAAAGGTTTTGATTCAGGAACGGGGTTGACGATTCGTTGCTAGATGTATACAGAAACCCTCTAGATCGAAGAGTATATGACTTTCTTCGCCTGACTGAAGTCTGCTCTAGCGATTCGGTCTTCCTGAAACTGAGACCCAAAAAGAGACACCCTTTTACTTCAAGCAAATAATAAATCACACTAACTTTATACAGAAAGTTTCGCTCCACTATGGGATTAAATTTATTGTAGTTATTGCTATGATAGTTTAGGGCTGTCTTTAACCATGTCTCCTGTTCCTTAAAAATATCAATTATCAACACGCGCCCGCATAGGCTTAATATCTTTTGCACCCCCAGGTACCTGTCAGTAACTGTTCTGACAGCAACAATCTACTCCTCTTCTCCCAATCTCAACATACAGGAAACCTAACCTGTAGTTACAGTTAAATGAATATGCTTATTCATCTTACAACATTAAATGAATTTACATAAACAGATTACAGCATTTGACATTACACAAATAAATCGTATGTCCCCTTTGGAAAATATATTAGCATTCCACAAAATGAGTACAAAGAAAATGCAATGTTCTTGCTATAATAATACAGTTGTGGCTAAATCATAAGATATAATTATATCTATGCCTGGTGACTGCTTTCAGTGAAAGTTATAGACTAGTGCCTAGCCACACAAGTAAGCATAAAATGATCCTCCCTTGCCACTAGAAATATCTATCAAAAGGAATAAGTGACTATCTCCTATAATCCAGAGTTATTACCTGCATCTCACTATTCAGTTTTAAAGTGAACAATCCACACCTGACATTATCTTACAGAAATGACAGTTAATTTTGCTGACTCTTAACCCAATGGTAAGCATTCGTGGACTGATTCTACGCCTAATATCTGTTATTGTAAGTTTAACATTTAACCCATGATAAACCGTAACAGTTTAAGCACCACTTAATAGGCCGTAGACAGCGCTACCTTATCACTGAATAAATTACTAGGAGAAGTCCTCAGAAATAAATTCACTTTCCTAACAGATATATAAAAGCTAACATGAATCTAATATTTTAATTATAAGATATGTCAACTCACCCCGAAAATGACTAGAACATAGGCAAACACATTCTAGTACTGTGTTAAAGTTTGCCTTATCTCATGATGGTCATCTACGGGCCAGGAAAATTTACGAATGTCTTTGTCTATTAAAACCAGTCTACTCTTATAGATCACAAGGGACGCTCCCCCCGGACCTGGCCTGCATATTTCTACAGAAGTTCGGCGAAAGACGTAATCTAGAGTAAGACAAAAGAAATCGTGCGAAAGTTCCCCAGGTAGAGAAATGCATAACATTATGCTCTATCTTGTCTAAGGGGCGAAAACCCAAAGACTGACCGCGATTGTTATCTTCCCCTGAAACAGATCACACTCGTTACCCAGGCCTCAAAGGGTACCAGCCGCTCGTCATCAAACGTTTTAAAGCGACCAGAGAAATTCCCCTGTTGGGACCACAGAGGGTACCCGCCGCTAACGAACCGTTTCTTTCACAGAAACCGTCTTTGGCTCGTTCTAACACTTAAAGCGGACCCGAGAAATGTTTCTCTGGTCGAACGTACCACAGGTGCGTTTAGATAACATTACGTCTAGCGTTAGCTGACCGCAGCTGGCCAGCGTAAACAACCTCGGGTGGGGTTTGAGAAGGTGAGAAAATTTGGCCACAAAGGTAGAAAAGGAAAGAAAAAGAAAATACAAAATGTCCGGGAAAACAGAACATTTAAGGGAGTAATCAAATTATGGACAAGATGGTAAAATAAATTATCTTTCACGTGACAAGTGCCCCCCCCCCCCCTTTTTAAAGTTCGAGGAATACGGACAAAAATGACAGTAATTTATCTTTTCCATCGATGTCCGTTACATGTCGTAAGAACCTTCTATAATCATAACCAAAATCGTATCCAATTTCTGTCAGTACTGTATGACTAGCTCCGAGTTCATTTCTTTTCTTCCCTCTGTCTAATAGACGTTCAGCGAATGGGATTTTGCGAGGCCAGTCGGCACTGACGCCTTTCGTTTCCGTGTGAACCTGACCTTGCTTCCGCAATTCGCTGTGCCTGTTTATGGTCCGGAAAATTATCCGCACCTGTTGTGGTTTTCGGCCCCGCCTGAACTCACTGGCCACTGCGTAGATAATCCGCCTGTTATGTGCAGTGTAATCATTGTTGGGCTCAGGCTGCTTATGTATATATTTACCTGTCACGGGCGTGGCCTTGAATAACCCTCTATAGCTGCAGTCTATAGGGATTTTTCGCGCGCGTGTAACCCTAGTTGGCAAATAAAGCCGTTCGTTGGCCGAAGAAATGCTAGCATTTTTCTTCTGCCTCTCCACACCTACTCCCCTGTTTCGGTGGGAGCATTGATCAATCTTCAGACCTGTGCCGTCTAAAGGTGGGTCTGGAGCTTTCCTTGCCTTGCCAGTCACAACTCTGGCTTGGTCAACGGAAATGATCAAGTTGCTCTGTAATGGCCTGGCGGAGGCGACTACTTTGCTGTCCATCAGTGGGGTTGAGACCACTGGAATAATGCGATTTGAATGAGAGAACTCAGCTGCCTGAAGCAGAGAGTAATCGATCGCATTCTGGGGTTCTACTAAATCATAACAGATCTCCGTAGCTTCTATCCGTGAAGACAGATAGGTAATATCTGCGAGTTGCAGAGTTTGTTGAGTCGCTTTCCCATTACTAGCATGACGTGAGCCAAGGCTCTCAACAATGGCTCCTTGTACAGTAGTAAGGCAGCTTTTCTCACTGTCTTCTGCCCTGAGAAGTGTGAGAGACTCAAATGGAATACCAGGGATCCCTTCGCCTGGAACCCTGTGTCCACCATAAACGTCAACTTTGCCCTCCCCTGAGGAAGTTACTGGCGTCAGTTGAACTTTGTCCTGCAATGCGAGATCCACTTCCTGGTTGACAGGCTCCGCAGTCTGCATGCAAAGGACTGGACGGTTTGAGATCCCGTTAGATCGCGAAGTGCCCGAGAAAAAACTCTCGGTGTGTTTTTCCAAAGTTCCTTGGAACGGTTTGGAAAGTTTAACCCTTTTAGCAGGCGACTTATTCTTGCACCTTTTAAGCTCAGGGTGATAAGAGGAGCGGCGCCTCCATTCTACGATCGTTGAGTTGGAGGGATGCGCCTCTGCATATGGTTTTTCGCTGTCCGGCCGGGAATCTTGCGAAATATAACGTGATAGGGTGTGGCTCCCTTTTCTCGACGTCACGTGTCGGTTAGGTGCTGCTCGGTCTGGAGCGTGAGAGGCTCGGGGTTCGCCGCTTGCCAGACGGGAACAATCCGTATTACAATGCTTGTTAGCACCTGTCTCTCACCTTTGTGCAGTTTCCATGCCTGGGAACGTTGCGTAATTTTTCCCGTGGCTTTAGGTCTGCTGTCCCGACGTAAATTCTTTCCTTGTTTGGGCTTCGGATCCAAGTCCAAAGGAAAGTCAATTTTCTGGAGTTGGGGTTCGGTTTTAGCAGGCAAGTTTTCTTTCATGGGCGCAAGGTTTGCAGGGGCGTTGACCGTTAAGGGCACAGTAGAAGGGGAAGTAGAGTGACTACATTTAGTATCTGTTTCCACCCTCCGAATTTGGCTATCCAGTTCATTCATTCTGATTTGGTGTAGCCTGTCCCATTCTTGTCGCTCTATTTCCAATTGCTTGTCCCGTTCTTGTTGCTCCATTTCCAATTGCTTGTCCCGTTTTTGTTGCTCCATTTCCAATTGCTTGTCCCGTTCTTGTCTTTGCTTTTCCCTTTGCTTCTCATCTTCTATCACTTCTTCTACATACTGTCGGGTGAATGCTTCACTCTCCCCAGTTTGTTTACAGGACCATGCTAAGATTAAACGGCTGTCAAACCAATTGTCTACCTCGTATTGATCCTGCAGGCTTACTGCAAATTCTAGAAAGGGCTGGATTTCGCTATCCTTGTACTCCATGTACTTAGCTACCTCGAGGGCAATCCTATGCACTTTATCTAGATCAGCCATTATATCAGGGTGAGCAAACACTATAGAAGAATAGAACCTAGAGATCTTAGTTACCTAGTCCACTAGGTGCTGATTAACTTAATAATCAATAAAATCTAGGCTAGCCTGGGAACTTTAAAAACAAGAAAGTTTGTAGCTACTCTGATCGACAAGCACAGACCCCAAAAACTCCAAAAAATGTAAGTGATGTAAAACTTATTACTATCACTTCACCCCAGTTCTGTCAGTACTAAGCTATTGAGAGGATTGGTTACTATCATCCGAATGAACACCCTCCCTTGGTACAGATGCAAGCTAGTAACTGACTATCTGTAGCTTCTTATCTCAGATTAAAGAGCTACTCCTGAAAAAATATTAACCCTTAAAAAAAAATTTTCTGACTTTTACAACAAGAGTCGTCAGATTTGTCAACCACAAACTCAGCAGTGATACCATCAACCTTTACCAGCCGTCTCATGTGTAGCATGAACAATAAATGTAACTTAATATTTATGATTGCTGTGGAGAAAAAAACGCTGTTCCGCCTTCCACCCAAAAGAATAGTTCGTTATGTCTAGGGGAAAGAAATTCCTATAATCTGCCGAACACTAAACTCTAAGAATCAGAATAGAATCTTGTGAGAGATTCCTACCAGACTGCAACCTCATCTGTTGCGATTGCTGCAGATGTAGTTCAAATTCCGCGGCGAGACCCCATTTGTCGTCGTATAGATGGGTTCTAGAATCTCGGACGAGCCAAACCATTTGTCGTGGTTGAGTTAGAGTGTAGAGTATTTGTCGAGTTGGACAACTGTAGTGAAATCGACAAGGGATAGTGGACTGACAGAGTTATAGATTACACTTTAGATAAGGTGTAAATAGGAGATGGACTTGAGACAACCTGGAAGAAGATTTATTCAAAGGATCTCTCTCTCCAGGCCTCAACTCACTTTTACTGTCTAAGCATCTCCTGCTCTCACTCTTTTCTCTTATCAAACATAGAGATTCTAGTAAAGAGCTAAAAATACAAATATGGATGGAAAGGTCGTGAACAGCGTATTAATAAAGGTGTAAACTTTATTAAAGAAGAAAAGCATGAAAATAATGCATATCATCACAACACCATAAAATTACATCAATAATCATCAATGATCAAAATATGAAAAATACACCAACAACCACATACACAGATCACCATTCATAAAACCTGTAGAACACAGAGAGATGAAATAACTGAGTGTCAGCCCGTCCGTTTTCGGGACCATATGAAATAGCTCCAGTAAGTGGTTTTTTCGTATATATCCTCCATCGGTGATGGAATTAACCTGAATAAAATCACTGTATAGGCGCTATCATTGGTGATTCCTCCCTACTGGCGCGAGGTGGGCTGGAAGACTCTATTTACCTTCTGTTTACCAAAATGAATAAACTGCGTGGCAGTCCGTCCGTTTTCAGGGACCAGATAAAATAGTCCAGACAGTGTGTTACTTGTAGATCCTTCGTGAGGGACTATGCCTACAAAACTGTCCTTGTTGGTACTATCATTGGTGACTCCCCCCTACTGGCGCGAGGTGGGCTGGGGGACGCTGTTTATCTCCTGCAGACCAACTGAATGAACTTAGCGACAGCCTGTCCGCTTTCGGGGACCAAGGGGAATAGCTCCAGTAAGTGGTTTTTTTCGTATATATCCGCCATCGGTGATGGAATTAACCTGAATAAAATCACTGTATAGGCGCTATCGTTGGTGACCGCTACTCGCGAGAGGGGGGCTGGAACTCTGTCCATAGATGGCTGCTCATACGTGCGAGGTTTTAAGTATCCAGAAAATACACCAGAAGAAGTCACTTGAGGACAAAGAGACCCAGGCGCGCTTATCCGGCGCAAGGCTCCGCTTGGCTGTAAATCCTGTTTAAACTGGTTTGGCTGTGGTTTGCTGAGTGCCCCGTTTAGGCACAAAAAGGCGGGTGATATGGAATTCTGCTATAGGCATGCTGGGTGGGTTTGATAGTCTGGAAGCCGCGATGCTCTGGCTGGTAATCCAATAGGCGAGTAGAGAACTACTACTGCGTTTGGCGATTCCAGATTTTGCGTTGGCTCCGTTGCACTGCGTGAGCTTAACTTGGCGTTGACAAAAAAAGGTTTTGGTTCAGGAACGGGGTTGACGATTCGTTGCTAGATGTATACAGAAACCCTCTAGATCGAAGAGTATATGACTTTCTTCGCCTGACTGAAGTCTGCTCTAGCGATTCGGTCTTCCTGAAACTGAGACCCAAAAAGAGACACCCTTTTACTTCAAGCAAATAATAAATCACACTAACTTTATACAGAAAGTTTCGCTCCGCTATGGGATTAAATTTATTGTAGTTATTGCTATGATAGTTTAGGGCTGTCTTTAACCATGTCTCCTGTTCCTTAAAAATATCAATTATCAACACGCGCCCGCATAGTCTTAATATCTTTTGCACCCCCAGGTACCTGTCAGTAACTGTTCTGACAGCAACAATCTACTCCTCTTCTCCCAATTTCAACATACAGGAAACCTAACCTGTAGTTACAGTTAAATGAATATGCTTATTCATCTTACAACATTAAATGAATTTACATAAACAGATTACAGCATTTGACATTACACAAATAAATCGTATGTCCCCTTTGGAAAATATATTAGCCTTCCACAAAATGAGTACAAAGAAAATGCAATGTTCTTGCTATAATAATACTTCTTCTTCTTCTTCCATCCTTAGCCACCAACCGGCAAAGCAGTATGTGGCCAGTACGCCTAGTGGCGTCTTAGGGCAACAACAAATTGATCAATCTATCGCTGCTTCCACCACCGCCTAGTGGCGTCTTTGTGGAACAGAAACAGACCAAACAATCTATCGTTGTTTCCGTAATCAGATTGGTTGGCAAGCAGGTGATCAGCCCACTGTGCCTATAATAATACAGTTGTGGCTAAATCATAAGATAGAATTATATCTATGCCTGGTGACTGCTTTCAGTGAAAATTATAGACTAGTGTCTAGCCACACAAGTAAGCATAAAATGATCCTCCCTTGCCACTAGAAATATCTATCAAAAGGAATAAGTGACTATCTCCTATAATCCAGAGTTATTACCTGCATCTCACTATTCAGTTTTAAAGTGAACAATCCACACCTGACATTATCTTACAGAAATGACAGTTAATTTTTGCTGACTCTTAACCCAATGGTAAGCATTCGTGGACTGATTCTACGCCTAATATCTGTTATTGTAAGTTTAACATTTAACCCATGATAAACCGTAACAGTTTAAGCACCACTTAATAGGCCGTAGACAGCGCTACCTTATCACTGAATAAAATTACTAGGAGAAGTCCTCAGAAATGAATTCACTTTCCTAACAGATATATAAAAGCTAACATGAATCTAATATATTATAATTATAAGATATGTCAACTCACCCCGAAAATGACTAGAACATAGGCAAACACATTCTAGTACTGTGTTAAAGTTTGCCTTATCTCATGATGGTCATCTACGGGCCAGGAAAATTTACGAATGTCTTTGTCTATTAAAACCAGTCTACTCTTATAGATCACAAAGGACGCCCCCCCCCCCCCCCCCCGGACCTGGCCTGCATATTTCTACAGAAGTTCGGCGAAAGACGTAATCTAGAGTAAGACAAAAGAAATCGTGCGAAAGTTCCCCAGGTAGAGAAATGCATAACATTATGCTCTATCTTGTCTAAGGGGCGAAAACCCAAAGACTGACCGCGATTGTTATCTTCCCCTGAAACAGATCACACTCGTTACCCAGGCCTCAAAGGGTACCAGCCGCTTGTCATCAAACGTTTTAAAGCGACCAGAGAAATTCCCCTGTTGGGACCACAGAGAGTACCCGCCGCTAACGAACCGTTTCTTTCACAGAAACCGTCTTTGGCTCGTTCTAACACTTAAAGCGGACCCGAGAAATGTTTCTCTGGTCGAACGTACCACAGGTGCGTTTAGATAACATTACGTCTAGCGTTAGCTGACCGCAGCTGGCCAGCGTAAACAACCTCGGGTGGGGTTTGAGAGGGTGAGAAAGTTTGGCCACAAAGGTAGAAAAGGAAAGAAAAAGAAATTATAAAATGTCCAGGAAAACAGAACATTTAAAGGAGTAATCAAATTATGGACAAGATGGTAAAATAAATTATCTTTCACGTGACAACACCCAAATTTTTCTAAGTCCAAAACGCTGAGTTTTGTTTGGTGTACGAGTGAAAGAGATGCGACTCTGGGGCAACAGGTGATGTATACTATATATATATATACGAGGGAAGGTCAAAAAGTAATGCCTCCTATTTTTTATGTATGTAAATACTGCATCGGTGTGCAATTGGTAAATTTAGCAGGATTCCTCAAACACTCTTCTGCACTGTATAGCATTACCAACCTGTTTCAGTAACAGGTGGCACCACTGTAACAGTTTAAAAATGGCTGCCAAAGACGTTCGGTTAAAACAACATTATGTCATAGAATTCCTCAATGCTGAAGGCGAGACCCCAATTCGCATCCACGAACGTTTGAAGAATGTTTATGGAGATTCAACAGTGCATGTTAGCACTGTCCGACGTTGGGTACATCGTTGTGACGAAGCTGAAGTAGGTCAATCCTCAATGGCTGACGCAAAGCGGACTGGCCGTCCGTCTACCTCAGTGACTCCACACACCATTCATCGAGTTGATGGCATCATTCGTGGTGACCGTCGGGTAACACTGGATGAACTTTCTTCCATGTTGTCCATTAGTAAAGGCAGTGTCCAGAACATCATTAAAGACCTGGGTTATTCAAAAGTTTGTGCACGGTGGGTACCCAGAATGTTGACAGACAGACATAAAGAAACAAGGAAAACCATAGCCATCAACCTCCTGCACCGTTACGAAACTGAAGGAGAAGAGTTTTTATCGAATATTGTGACAGGTGATGAGACTTGGGTTCATTTTTTTTAACCAGAATCCAAGAGGCAGTCAATGGAATGGCATCACACAATATCGCCGACAAGAAAGAAGTTTAAAAGTTCACCATCTGTAGGGAAAGTTATGGCCTCCGTGTTTTGGGATGAGAAGGGTGTGATTCTTCTCGACTTCTTGGAACAGGGAAACACGGTGAATGCAGACCATTACATTGAAACTTTGAAGAAGCTTAGAGGTCGTCTTCGGCGACTTTACCCATTAAAAGATCAGAGAACTGCACTACTGTTGCACGATAATGCCACGCCACACACCGCTAAACGCACCATTGATGTGATTGCAGAATTTGGCTGGACATTATTACCACATCCTCCTTACAGTCCCGATCTTGCACCTTCTGACTTCCATCTGTTTGGACCACTGAAAGAAGATCTTCGCGGACATCACTTTGAGGACACCGAGACCCTTAAACGCGCCGTACGCCAGTGGTTTAGGAAAAAGGACACAAATTTTTACCGTGCGGGGATACATGCCCTTGTGAGAAGATGGACAAAAACTGTAACAAATAACGGAGACTACATTGAGAAATAAATTTTTGAAGTTCAGACTTGGGACTACATTTCAATGTGAATTTTATCTGTTTTCTTGCCTACTGAATGAAATTAAAAATTACGAGGCATTACTTTTTGACTGTCCCTTGTACATATATATATATATATATATATATATATATATATATATATATATATATATATATATATATATATATATATATATATATATATATATATATATATATATATATTGTCGTGTGAAATTCTAATCCACATATATAAATTAAAAAGTAAATGTAAAGCCTAACAAATAACTTAAATGAAAGGAAAGAAGAATGGTAAAGAACAGTGCTGTCACAATGACTGTACTCGAAATCCCCCTTGTTTTCTAATTCGTCTGCAAATTATAACGTTTCACGTTGATAGTAAAAGCCTACTGCATCACTACACGCTTTCTTCAATAAAACGTGTACTGCCTTTCTAAGAAAAACCTTGAGATACGCAAGCTGACCTATATTTAATATTCCATTCATGTCATTTTATACACTAAGTTACCATAAACGAACGGACAGATGGACTTAGGATAGAAATAAAGGGAGGGCTGAAAGCCGGGACGCATGCAACACTAACACGCGTCTCGCTATACAATTACTGCCATCACGCGTGTAAGGCCACATGCACTAACTTTTTTTCAAATCGACAGTGATAAAAAACACTACCCATACGAGAGTTAGGTTTTAAAAACCTGAGAAATGCTTATTAGGAAATATGACATTATACTGGTTTACGTTTGAAAACATTACAGTACCCAGACACCACATCGATCGAAGTGAACAGGAGGTAGAAGAAAATGCATATTTTGAACGCAGCCCCTTAGCCCCATAAAATTTATATAGTTGGGTTCCTTAGGACTTGCTGACAAAGAATATGTTAAACGTTACGCAAATAGTCTAGGAATTAATAAATTATAGCCAAAAGAAATAGTGAGGGTGTCAGACAACCCCAAAATCAGAATCGCTCAGTGGCAGATTTTGACACCACCATTGTACGGGAAATAGGCCAACATGTTACCTCCTATTTGATTGGCGGAAAGTAAATGTAAGGCTAAACACGATTAGTCGGGCTACAAATACTATCTTTTGTTGTTAGGGTAGACGGAAGGAAGGGTACTTTTTTTCAAACGCTTGTGTAAACATGGCTCGATTGGTTAGACCCGCCAATATAGTCAATTAGAAGCGTTAGTTCAGCACCACATTTTCAAATAAACTTACTAAAGAACCAGTGCGTTGAGCGCCAGTGCATATTTTTCTAAATAAAAGCCTGGGACATCGGCAGATCGAAATTGTGCTATATTCATTGCCAGTCAACGTAACTGTGTATTATTCCATGAATTGTGGTAAGCTTGATATATTCAATATCTTTTTAATGAAAATTGAATGTAAATTGATAATTTATGTCTGTATATGTGTGTGGTTCAGTAGCGAACATGAGGCAAGGCCTATATAGTGCTCCAACCTGAACAGAAGGTGTCGGAGAAAAGTAAAACTGCATGGAATTGCCAAACAGTACACTGACACCTATCTTATTGACTAGAAAGAACTAATGCTGGAATTGCAGAGGCGTAGTAACCATTAGGGAGGAGTATACTGGTGTAAATTGTTTCAGATGAAGCTGACAGTTGGCCTACCGCTCTGAACTCAGTGTTTGTTATGTATTGTGTTCAGTCTGGAAATAGATTATAAATTAGTTATGAAGTAGGAGGTACAACCTTCTTGTTTCAGGGACTGTGGTCCTAAAGTTATTGAGCAGCACCTGGTCGGAGCTTTGCTGAATCTAGAGGCTGACAGCATACTCCTGGGTCCAGATAGCGACCAGTGAGGTGTCTCCAGAACACAGAGGAGCAATCGAGCAGAGGAGTCTTTTCCTGCCGCCATCACGAAAGTTAAGCCTCTGTGGCCAGAGGAGCTCAACATTATGTGTCCCCTCAAAAATTGACATTATAGTAAAACTGAGGGTCAATACATTGTTTAAATTGATAGGAACGGTGAAGATTCCCCATACTATTTCCAAGATAAACAAACACTTGAAGTCATGATGACAAATAACAACATAGCTTGAAAAACAAAACCAGTATTACCTCATAGTACTACTACACAACTGACACACATAGGATAATATTAATAAAATATGTCACTACAAGGTTCATATTTATAAATTCTGTACATATAAATTGTGATTACATTTGATTGTGATTCCTGGTTCACTTTGTAGTTGAATCAGGATATATAATAGTGAAAGTAATTAATACATATATATTGGAAACTTTACCAGTGACTCATTTAAGATAGTCTTATAGAGTGTTAAATGTGTGTGAGTGTCACAGTGTTGTCAAGTGTTGTGGAATAAATTAAATTGTTTATCTGTCTGTTGTTGTTGTGACTTACACTTCATCATATACATACCCTAGACATTCAACGTAGTCATCACAATATTCCAGAATAATTCTGACTGAGGTATAAATGTGGTAGCAAGTAAGGTTATCTGTAAAACACTACACCTATTAGATACAGATACCTTCACAGCTGATCTCAGTCAGTACACTAAGTCCCTTATAAATATTTATAACATCCCACTTTACCACATATATATATATAATATTCTGGCTCATACGTTTGCTTTAATACTTATAAAACTGAAGCGACTATGATTGTTTAGTTTTAAAACAACTTGTAACAATTTTAATAATGAATTAGTCTTTAACAGTTAAAATAAATATGGAAAGATTGGTGAAATTTAGATAAAAGTTTTCGTCACGGAGACGTAGTGAGGATTTATCAAAGTCCGTTGCTTTCGCCTATTTTACAAGGAACTTAACTCTAGCTGAGTCCTGCAGCTGTGGTTCATCAATTATGTGATGATGAAAGCCTTCTCCACACTCTCTTCCACTGTAGGCGGTTAGGGTGGATGCTTTTCTCTCACACTAGCGGCGTTAGTACCACAAATCGTCTGATGGCTTGTAACCACGAACTTTAGAAAAGTAGAAAAACAAATGCCTTCTGCTAAGTACATTTGTTTGGAGCACTCTAACAGGCTCACGTTCCCGTTGTCCGCCCACCAATGTTAAACTCTCAGAAGAACTTAATTCTCGAGCCCGCACAACGTAACTCCGAGAAGATGGTTAAAGTTCACCAATATTACTCTGAGGATTAAACGGGTAGCATGTGTCTGGACAGTGGGAATATGATTTGTGCCTGAAGTAACATTACCGAGTTATGTACATCTCAAAAATGATATGCTACACTTGAGGCACAGATGATGTAATTATCACTCATTACTGCTCCAGACGGAGTCCATGGGTCACCTCTGCTGTCGGGTTTCTGCACGGCTAGTCAGAAACAATCACCACCTCTTGCAGTAGTGGTTCATGCATATGCTGTTTTCATATGTTGAAGTTGCCAACCTCGTATATAACCACTTAGCAAGGAAACCTGTAAAAATTTTTAGTAAATAAATTGTTTACACTTTCCCCAAAATTTTTGGGAATGCACAATCTCCTTGCATAGATTTAGACTTGACACAGGTCTGTATTAGATGCTTCGAATCACTGAGGTCTGGATATTAGAGTAATTCCTCTGACGGCGGATGTTCTGTGAAATCACTGGCCTGGGAAAAGTTGTGTTTAATTCCTCTATGACTTGTGATCAAATTCCTAAGTTTCCAGTCTTGTATTAAAAATGCGGGTTTACTTGTAAATTCCTAAGTTGCCCAATACCTGATCTGTTACTTATAGTTGTGGAATTTTTAAGTCCAATTTCTTCTTTCTTTTTCTGGCTTTTAGGAGTAGCTAGTCTGACGTTTGCGCTGCAGTGTGTGTACTGACTTCAATTTTGTTACATTTCCAGTTTCAAAGTTCCAATTCCAGCTGTATTTCCGCCTAATTTTCCAGTGAGATACATTGCATATTCCAGCCTCTCAAATCAACCAATCCAATCGAATATAGTTCAGCACTACGTGGGTAGGGGTGTTTCAAATTTAAAAAATACCATTACATGTTTCAAAATATTAAATTTAATATCCTCGCGGGACCTCTTCATATCGTTGCGTCAGACTTCCGCCGGCATCTTGTGCTATCTTCACAAACAAATGTTGTGCACTGATATTGCCCCGATGCTATCGTCTGCAAATCTTGAGTTTCCAGACATATTTATCTGTAATCTCGATACAGAACGGACATCGGAAGCGATTACCTCATTATCTCTCGTCTTGTGCAAACACAGGGATAGTCGCTAGCAACCTGGGGTCAAGTGAGGGACCGTCACGTTCAAAGGGATCAATAAAGATGACCGTCTTTATCAAATGTGGCCAGACGAATGAAACGAAAACTTATCAGTCGCTGATCGGTTAAATTACATGGCGTTATTACAGTTCTGTCTTGAATCGGCTCAAAGCAGACATGTGAAAATTAAAGATAGTCCCGTGGCCGATACTTCCGTAGGGGTGTGGTGTTAGAGACTTCACCCTACTGATCCAACGTAGAGAGCAAAATAATGAATGAAAGGGCAAAAATCATGCCAAATAATAGCGATGAGTGAGAGGAAGAGAAACATGACGGAAAAAGTGATACTGCCGGAGTGGACGTGAGATCGCACAACCGTATCGTCACAATGGTAGATCTTTAGAAAGCTCAGTAGATTCCCACAGTTCAGGGGTTGCCTACCTTGATTTTGAGCCTTTACTGGCATAACAGATGCTCTCATATCGAGCCAATGATAATAATATGTGGGATTGAACAAACGTTTGTTTATCTCTGCTGTCGTCGCTCCCTTCATGTTTTTAGCCCCGTCCCGTGAACACTACTCATCATCAGTTTTTCACTTCTTCCGCACCCTCTCCCCTCAAACCCCTCCTCCTTTTAGACTATTCACATCCATCCTGCAAATGCCCCCGCGTATACATTATTTTTAAGCACATTGGTGTGATCTTGGCCTAGTTACATCTGTTCACATGTACCTGACGCCATTATAAAATATCTAGAGCAGATGTACTGGCTTTGAAAAACGCTATCAAGTAGCAGAAACATAACTGAATGCCTCGAAGACATAGGTATCGATGGAAAAGACATAAAAATGCTCAGTAACCTATATCGGGCGCAAACTGCTACAGTCAGATCTGGCATAAATTACTCACCATATACAGACATAAAAAGAGGTGTCAGACAAGGCTGCGTGCTGTATCCCTGCTTATTTAATCTTAACACCAAACAAATTTTCAAACAGATACGGGAAATGCCAGGACTGAACATATTTTAGTAACAATATAAAGATCTGAAGGTCTTTTATATGTGGACATGCGGCCTAATATACCGACTAGGTTGAGTGGGACGCGCCTCGCTAAAACGAGGCAAAATTTTATTTTAAAAAAAAAAGGACTGAACATCAGTGGAAGGTCAATAAAACAACCTTAGTTATGCGGATGATACCGTGTTGTTCGCTGAAAGTGAACAGGATTTAAAAGAAGCAAGTAAAGAACATCACCATCATCAGCTGCCATCTCCACAACGAAGGTTGGCAGTAATGGTTCTCCAACGTCTTCTGTCTCTTGTCTTGGTGGTGCACTCTGATAGACTCTTTCCTGTCCATCTCTTGATGTTATCCTCCCACTTATAGCGCTGTCTTCCCCTTGCACGTTTGCCTTCACCGCTCCCTTCTATCATGGTCTTCTGCAAGGTGTTATGCCTTTTTATGTGGCCAAAGTATTTTAGCTGCCGAACTTTGATCTCCCTCATTAGTTCTCTGTAAACAGCATAAGTCATGAATATGGATTGGATATTAACATCGATAAAGCAAAAACTATGATAATTAGCAAAATAAACGATAAACCCACATTAAAGATGTGGGATAAATGGGGAAATGCTGGAACAAGTCAAGAGTTTCTCATATCATGGTCGTATAATAACAGAAGTTGGCAGAATGAAACAGAAATCAAGAAGAGAATAGGAATGGTTAAAGCTACATTCAAAATCATGAGACACATACTGACATCTAAACAGTTAACTAACAAATTAAAACAGAATCATAAACTGTCATATATATTCTTCATTACTGTATGGTGTAGAAACATGGACAATGAATAAGCAATTGGAAGAAAGAATTGAGGCTCGAGATGTGGATATAGAAGAATAGGGCGCATCTCATGGAAACAGATGAAAACAAATAAGGAGGTCCTAGAAAACCTAGGTATGAAAAGAGAATTAATGAAGGAGATCAAAATTAGGCAGCTAAAATATGTTGGCGACACAAAAAGACATAACACCTTGCAGAAGACCATAACAGAAGGGAGGCACACGTGCAAGAGGAAGACAGTACTATAAGTGGGAAGATAACAGCAAGAAATGGACAGGAAAGCGTCTGTCAGTGTGCACCATCACGACAAGAGGCAAAAGCGTTGGAGATCCATTACAGCCAACCTTCGTTGTGGAGATGGCAGCTGATGATGATTAAGTACGAAGAATTATGCCAATTTGTTCTTTCAGCTAAACTTTCACATTGCTGACTCAGTCTATTCCTCCATGTCCCGGACGAAGTGGAGCACTCGAGAAGATTCCTAGTTACTTCCACTAGCTAAGACCAGGTGGATTATGTTAACCATAAGCGTATTCATTTAACACCTTCACAGGTAAACAATCTACATCAGTGTTTCTTAACCTGTGGTCCATTGACACCCGTGGATGGATTCTAGGAGGTCTGGGCACATAGCGTAAGAATTTGCATGTTATTTTCACTAACATTTTTATTCGGGGAATTATTAAATATTTTGCATTTAAAGATATATTTACATATTATTTATTTACTTTTTACTAATTGTTTTTATTTCAGTATGACTAAATGTAAGGTCAGTGACATTTCTTTGTAATAAAATGTATTATTTGTGTGTAAGTTTGTTAAATTATATTTTTTTCTAAGAAGGTGTCCGTAGCCTTCACTGCCCAATCAATGGGGTCCATAGCACACGCACACAGAAAGAAGGTTAAGAAGCGCTGTTAAAAACCAATAAGCTTTATGTAATCTCTGTAGCTATCAGTACAGTATCTTCTGCACGTGCTATATTCATTCATTCATCCATTCTTTTTTGTTTTTTAATGGAGCCACTTTTGAAGCTGTCTCCTTTGCAGAAAACCGGCACTGTGATCTTGCTGTGGTGCTTTATGTAGTAATCTGTTTAAGATGATTAAGTTGCCATCCTCATGCACAATTTCATATTAGTCGCATTGTATGACATGTTCGACAAAGCAGTAGTCCATCTTCTGTCTTTGTCTTGTCAGAGATACCCCGAAATGTACCTACACGGAACTGCATGGGTTGTAGGTCCAGCATATTTCCCGTGGATCTCTGAGAAGACAAATAATGAAGAAGACTCGTGATCCTTAAGGCATGTTGTAGAATGTGACTAGTATCAGCCTGTGTATGGGGCTGGCAACCTCATCTCGTACAGGAAATAAGAATAGAAACCCCCTCTACAAGAGCGCATGAATGCTTTGATGCAGGCCGCCAGCATAGAGGTCACTTGCTATACTGGCTCTATGCTTCTTGAGTAGCGAACATGGAAATGATGATGATGATGATGATGATGATGATCTATTTTAGAAGTCTGCAGTAGGATTAACGAGTTTTGTAGGATTTCTGCCAGAATCGTGTTTTAAAATTTAGTGAAGCAAAAAACGTTTTCTCTGAGTTGGCGAGCGGTAGGATTTCGACAACAAACAAATCAGTTCCTTTTTTCAACATGAGCTCTTTTTCGGTTCATTAGGATGTCCCAATCACAATATCTCTCTTACCCTCTGTCTCACACGTAAACACCAACATGTACATACAAGCATGAACTCTACAGCCAGGTCGGCCATAGTACGGCCAGCGAGACGCATGAGACTCCGTCTAGCCTGTGGTATTATTATTTATTATTTAAATAGGAGTTTTGCCTCGTTTTGGCGATGCTCGTCCAGTTAAACCTAGACACAGTTGTCGTTGGACATATTAGGACGCGTCTAAATATAAAAGACCCTGTGGTCTGGTTGTTAACCTGTTGTGCGGGTTTCATTACGTACCTAATATTAATTACACATTTTGCTGAATAACATTGAATAACGTTTAAAAACATATTTTTGTTATATTTTAACCACACAAATGCTACAAAAACATTACTGGAAAGGAAAGATAACAGTGACATTCATTTTTAAGAGAAAATGTTATTTACCACGAGAAAATGTTGTTTAATTTTGACATATAATCAATCTTTTATAAACATTTTTTGTGTGTGCAAAAATGAATGGGTGGCTCTTTCAAAATGTCGTCCAGTTGCGACTCCAGAAGGCCGCCTAGTTGGTCACCCCTGCTATATAATGTGCATAGCCCGCGGTAAAGGTTAACTTTAAGTAAAATTAAAACCAAAGCGTTTAGATCAGTGGCTATACAACTGCAAGGCACTTGAATTGCAAAAATGAATGAGAAAACTGAAATAAAATGACCCCCAAAGAAAGAAGGACTATTAATTGGCACTCCGCAGATTCGAACCACATCCATCCACATGACGCAACAGCCTCTCCACAGGGAACAGTGTTATGGAAACCTGCCAACACCCAAAAAAACTAGTGCTTTCACACGGTAGAACCTACAATTGTGAAATAGTAATCACGTCGATCCTGAAATTATATATAGACGTAATTGCTTCCAAACGTTCCTGTTTACAATCTTATAAGTAACACACAGCACGGACTTTATTAACTGGGTGCTTGCGTAAAATTGAAGGTTTAAAATCGTACGATATTATCATCATTGTGGAACTGATGGCACGAACCAGACAGGTACCAGTGGAACATGAGATTAGAAGAATATGCTGGCTCTCTCTCTCTCTCTCTCTCTCTCTCTCTCTATATATATATATATATATATATATATATATATATATATATATATATATATAATATATATATATATATATATATATATATATATATATATATATATATATAGGTTAAGAGAGGTAGCAGAAGAAGACCAAATAAACACACGGAGACGAGAACTGGAAACAGAAATGAAATTGATGATGAAGACATAGAGAGTCCTGAAACTGATGACACGGTACAAGTGGATTTGGCGCGAATTTGTTGAAGTAATTTCTTCTGCAGAAGATCCTGTTACATGTTAATGTGACGTCTGAGATATTCTAAAAAAAATATGGATCACCCTTGGAAAAGCCATAGAACAATCAAATGAGTCTCAGACCCCATTGTATGCAAATTTTCTGAACTTCTAAAACGTTTTCGACAGTATAGACCGTACTTTGATATGGAAAATCCTGAGACATTATGAAATCCCAGAGAAATTCATTAAAATCATCCAAGATTTCTGCCAGGAGGCCTCATGCAAAGTTGTACACAAAGGAAAACTATCAGAGCCCTTCACGGTACATAGTGGGGTCAGACAGGGATGTCTGCTAACACCAACAAATTTTCTCATGGTCATTGACTGGGTTATGAGACAGACAACAGAGGGAGAGAAAACTGGAATACAGTGGACATTTAACAAACGACTGGAGGATCTAGACTTTGCAGATGATCTGTGCCTTCTATCACATAGACAGCAAGATATGCATGAGAAAACAAATATATTAGTAACAGAAGCAGCAAAGAATGGACTACGCATAAATGTAAATAAAACAAAGAAAATAAGAATAAATAAAAGGCAGATGGACTCGATGAATATCAATGATCAAGTCATTTAGGAAGTAGAAAGCTTTACATATCTGGGGAGTAACATTGACAAAGGAGGGGGAACAGCTGGTGACGTCTGCTCAAAGATAAATAAAGCCAGATGCGCTTTTAATGCCCTTCGACCAATATAGAACTCTTCAGCTTCATCCAGAGAGAACAAAATTAGAATCTTTAACTCAAATGTGAAGTCAGTCTTGCTGTATGGCTCAGAGACATGGCATGTCTCAAAGAGTATCACCTCCAAGCTACAGATATTTGTAAATAGATGTCTCCGACGGATCCTCCGTATAAGATGGCCAGATGTAATAACAAATGTACAGCTAAGGAAAAGATGCGGGCAACAGCCAATACAAACAGAAATTAGGGTAAGAAAGTGGGGATGGATAGGACATACACTCAGACGAGAAAAATCAAACATAGCCAGAATTGCCCTTTACTGGAACCCACAGGGGAAAAGAAGAGTGGGGAGGCCAAAGACAACTTGGAGAAGAACTGTTGAAGAGGAGGCTAGGGAAATGACTTGGGCACAGCTGAAAAAGACAACCAGAATAGAAATCTATGCAGAGCAACTGTTTCTGCCCTATGTTCCACAGGGAACGAAAAGGAATGATGATTGGAAAAGCCAAGAACTAAATCTACTTCTGCCCCCGACGCTTAACGACACATGTGAACAGATAAGAAACGGAATGAATGAAATAGCAAAGCATGTTTGGTGCATTAAGGTAACGAAAGAAACATTAAGAAACTAAGTAAACAAATACATTTGAAACGTGGTAGAAATCATAGTGGAAAGTATAGCTATAGTGAAATAAAGGAAATACAAGATAAAACAGTAATATGATTTAAAAGACCGAAATAGAATCTATTTTCATGCAAGACATATGGAATACATTTTAGAAGCTGTAGGTAGAGAATCACAGAGACATTTTCGAAGCGAACTAGCTTTGAAACTAACAGAATACACATTTTCTCAATCCTTCCTCATTAGCAACAAACAAGCATCACTCATCATTTTTCAAAAGCGAAGAAACGTAAAACAGATGGCAGGTATCCCGAATTATATACATAATAAACTACGCGACCAAATGATCGACACGATACAAAATTTAATAATGAAAGTGAACCAAATATTATTAAATGAGATCAGGGAAGGGAAGAATCGTTAAAGTAAACAACGCAAACACGCCAGGAGGATTTGGCGAAATAACAAGATCAGACAACTATAATAAATTGGCTTTCCAAAATACTTAATAAACGTGCATTCAGTACTCTTTAGCTTCCAAGTCCTCCTGTCATGTGCAGTCCGCTCATATTTGTTTTTTATTCCTTTCTTTTCTGTCTCCGGTTTCCTTCTCCAAGTGTTTTACGTCGTCTTGTACTTTTATTACCATGGGGATCCCAGAACAAAGACTGCCTTGTAACGATATTAGCAGGTTTCTTCTGTGTGTATCCTATCCATAGCCAGCGTCTTCTTCTCATCTCTTGTCCCACTGCCATTTACCCGGTTCTTGTCATCAGCTCCACACTGGTGATCTTGTCATACCATTTCAATCCTTCAATTCTACGCAAGCACACATTTGTGAAAGTCTGTAACTTCTTTCATACTTGTTGAAGTTGTGTTAGCTTGAAGAGTCTAAAAGATGGGATAGCCAGACCCATGTCCAACCTTTCTTAGTAGTTTTTTACGACATGCTTTGTAAGTTACAGTGTTACTATTCTTTACTACGCTTTCGGGCCCTCTAGCACTAGCGATATAATAAACTTGGGTGCAAGTAACACTATCAGAGAATTGACAAGAAGCGATGGTGTGGCCCGTAAGTTGCCGGTCCATGAAGTGAGAGCAAAAAATAAGAATGGTTTACGTTACTAAGCATGTCGTTAAAGGCTGTTAAGGAGGGTTAGACAATGGGCAGGCTACACCACTCTGTAGAAACGTAAGCAATCGTCTTCTCCGTGTATTTTCTCTTCTTTTTCTGTTAATTGGCTTTATGCCTTTCTTCTTTCTTCTCATATAACCATATCTCATGTTCTCATAAATTTTGTCTCAGGCTTCGGTCATAAGTATACCGTTTTTTTTTTCGTCAACGGGGTTTGTGAAGGCAATGCTGTCAGTTTGCTCTAATCATGGAGCCGAAATTCTTAGGACGTGTGTTATAGTGTGTTTGCCTTCTCCACGTCAACACATGCCTGTTATTTGTTGAACAGATGGTATTTGAGTTATCAGTGGTCGGTTCTCATCTTGAAATGTGTCACCTGATCTCATCTTGGCAAGAAATAGTATACTTCTATTACATCTGATTGGCTATTCCGAACGCCATGTTTATTTATGTGTGGGTGTATCAATGTGGGCGTTTGTGCTTTGTGAGTGGGAGTGTATTCATTTTTATGTGAGTGGATGTGTGAAATAGAAAGCCCTTTGTATGTAGGTGTGTATTTTGTATGAGTGTTTGGGTTTTCCGTGTGGGTGTTTGTGTTTTCGGGGTTCATTCTCAGAGCTATGTGAAAGTTTTAGCATTCTTTATGTGTCTTATTTATCGTTTGGCATAACCAGCAACAGGGACAGAAAGTAGTGGAGATACATTTTCACTTACCTCAGCCAGCCATGGCACTTTTTCAGCTTGGTAAACTATTGTCTTATGTCCGTAAGTAATGTATGCTGTTGAAAACCTACTGCGTATTAAATACTCTTCTCTGTAGTTTTAAATGTACATTTTTATATTTCTATCTCCCATTATTAACTCTGTAGTTTTAAAAGTTTACTTTAATTTAATCTCCCATTATTAAGTTTCCACGTAAATGTTACACTAACAATTTTTTTATCACTCCAAATAAGGGAAATAAACGGACATCTGATCTGCAGGAAATTTTAACTGAGTTATCCTATCTATTCCGATAAACCACTCCCTGTAGACACAACTGTTGTTTATATATACACCTACCCAGGTGCAATGAAGCTGTGTAAAACTGTGTAAACAAACAACTCTCTCCCACATAGGATTTAGAGCATTACCTGTATTTGCCAGATGTCGAGTGCACAAGGAATTATTTTTTATTGATAAATGAGATAAACTTATTCATCATCAGTTGCCATCTCCACAACGAAGGTTGGCTGTAATGGATCTCCAACGTCTTCTGTCTCTTGTCTTGGTGATGCACTCTGATAGACTCTTTCCTGTCCATCTCTTGATGTTATCTTCCCACTTATAGCGCTGTCTTCCCCTTGCACTTTTGCCTTCAACTCTCCCTTCTATTATGGTCTTCTGCAAGGTGTTATGCCTTTTTATGTGGCCAAAATATTTTAGCTGCCGAACTTTGATCTCCCTCATTAGTTCTCTTTTCATACCTAGATTTTCTAGGACCTCCTTATTTGTTTTCTTCTCTTTCCATGAGATACGCCCCATTCTTCTATATATCCACATTTCAAGAGCCTCAATTCTTTCTTCCAAATGCTTATTCATCGTCCATGTTTCCGCACCATACAGAAATGCAGAATATATATAACACTTTATGATTCTCAGTTTTAATTTGTGAGATAACTGTTTAGACGTCAGTATATGTTTCGTATTGTTGAATGTAGCTTTGGCCATTCCTATTCTCTTCTTGATTTCTGTTTCACATCTGCCATCTTCTGTTATTATATGACCAAGATATACGTAGCTCTTGACTTGTTCCAGGATTTTCCTATTTACGCTTATCTTTAATGTGGATTTATCGTCTGTTTTGCTAATTATCATAGTTTTTGTTTTCTCAATATTAATGTCGAGTCCATATTCATGACTTATACTGTTCACTGGCTTCACTAGTTCTTGTAACTCCTGCTCGCTTTCAGCTAACAACACGGTATCATCTGCATATCTAAGGTTGTTTATTGACCTTCCACTGATGTTCAGTCCTGGTATTTCCTGTATCTGTTTGAAAATTTTTTCGGTGTATAAATTAAATAGGCAGGGGGACAGCACACAACCTTGTCTGACACCTCTTTTTATGTCTATGTATGATGAATAATTTCTTCCGGATCTTACTGTGGCAGTTTGCTCCCAATAAAGGTTACTGAGTACTGTATTCTTATATCTTTTCCATCAATACGTATGTCTTTGAGACATTCAATTATTTTCTCATGATGGACTCTGTCAAAAGCTTTCTTATAGTCAATGAAGCACATTTACATACTTTTTTGGACCTCTATATTTTTCTACTAATATTCTTAGGCAAAATATTGCCTCTCTTGTTCCACTGTTCCGCCTGAAACCAAACTGTTCTTCTTGGATTTCGCTGTCTACCTTACTTTTTATTCTTTCCTGTATGATTTTGAGCAGTATCTTAATTGCATGACTCATCAGGCTGATTGTTCTGAAGTCTGAACATTCTGTTGCATTTGGTTTTTTGGGCAATGTTATAAAAACTGATGTCTTCATGTCGTGTGGTATATATCCTGTATTGTATGTATCGTTGCATAGATCTGTGATTGTATCTATACCAAAGCTCTCCAGAGCTTCTATCATTTCAATTTTTATGTTATCCTTGCCTGCTGATTTTCCTTTTTGTATCATATGTATGGCATTCTCTACTTCTGATCTGAGAATGTTTGGGCCTTCATTAGAATCTGGTGATGGTTTTTTACCTCTGTTGTCCTCAAATAGTTCTTTTACGTATTCTGCCCATCTGTTTGATATGTCTTTCTCATCAAGTAATATTACACCATTTTTGTTCTTGATACAGCTTCCTCCTTGTGCAAACCGCAACCTAATTGACAATTTCTTCATGCATATCTCTTGTCATGTGCTTTGCTTCCAAGTCTTCTATTTCCTTGCATTTTGTTTCTATCCACCGTTCTTTTGCTTGTCTACACATAGTACGTATACATTGTCTATTGTTTTATTTTCTGGAGTGTTTTTTGCTTTCTTTCTTTCTGCCATTTTATTCAAGATGTCATCTGTCATCCAAATTTGATTTTTCTTAGACTCCTTTTTAGGTAAATTTGCATTTGCTGATTGTATGCTTGTTTTTAAGCATTCCCATTTTGCGGTTACTTTTTCTTCTGGGTTTTCTCTTCTATACTGCTCCATGCTTTCTGTCAATAACTGTTGATATTTATTTTTTACGTCGATTAAATATTTCTGTTTTATATCTGGTTGTTTCAGCGCTGATATTTCTATCTGGAGTTCCTCCTGTCTTCTGTTTCCTGCTCTTTTCAGTTTTATATTTACTTTGATGACGACTGGATTGTGATCTGAATTTATGACGGCGCCAGGATGTGTCTTTGCACTTGTGACACTGTTCTTAAATCTATGTTTTATCATGATATAGTCAATTTGATTTCTTGTTACATCTCCTGGGCTTTTCCATGTGTATAATTTCCTTGGGTGGTGTTCAAAAAAGGTGTTACATATGACCAGCTGGTTTTCTTCACAGAACTGGGTAAGTCTGTCTCCTCTATCATTTCTTGTCCTTAATCCATACTGTCCTACTATTTTCATGTATTTTCCTTTTCCTACTTTTGCATTCATATCACCCATTACAATCAACACATCTGTAGATTTGACTGGTTTAAGTGTGTGTTGTAGCTCTTCGTAGTATTCTTCTATTTCTTCCTCGCTGTGATCTTTAGTTGGTGCATAAGTTTGTAAGATTGATATGTCGAATGGCTTTGCTCTCATCTTTAGTAACATCATTCTGTCGTTGTGTGTCCAGTATCCACATACGTATTTTTCTAACTCCTTCTTTATCAACATTCCTACCCCTCTTTCATGTTTTTCTCCTCCTGAGTGTATAAGCGTGTACTGGTCTCTTTTTATGTAGCCTGTATCCAATAGTCTTGCCTCTGCAACTCCCAGTACATCGAGTTTCATGTCTGCTGCCTCTAATATAAGATTGTCAAGCTTTCCTTCTCCGTTTAGAGTTCTAACATTCCATGTTCCTATTTTTAGGCTCCTCCTACTAGTTTTTAGGTGGTCTTTCTCAGAATGCTCCCTTTCAACAGAATTTAAGGAACACTCGTCATTATGTGCTTCCTTACTCATTAGAGGAGTTGCCTCTTCCCTGTTAATTTGTACAGTAGATTCTTCCCCAGGGGACAGAGAGTTCTCTACATATCGGTTCTTATCTTGTTGTGATCTCATTACGTTATGTAGGAAGTACGTGGTAAGGCCCCAATCTCTTCCACGGTGGCTAGCCGTTGTCTTTTTCTATGTCCGACACGCCTCTAGTGCGCCACACACTTTGCTGTTCCGCTTTGCGAGCCGTTGATCTTCTCAGATTCCTCCGCCTCACTCACAGTCTCAGTCTTTGTGTACTAGGGATGGACATTCCCTTGAGTAAGATTACTCCACTCATGTAGTTTAGCCAGTCAGCCAAAGACTGTTGCCCGGGATGTGGCCACCGCCGTACACAAGCGGTATTCGTGGAGCCATACATGAGCTAGATAAAGAGAGGAGAACCAAATAGGATCCTGACTATCCTAAAAAGGACATGGCTGTCTTTCACCGTGAGGTACTATCCCTCTCTCTTTATCCTACATCCTAACTTATTATCACTACTCTATTCTGGGTAAGTCTTTTTCATCCTTTATCAAAATTTGCCTTTTCATTTACTTCGTCTGTTACTTTCTAACTGTTCACCTGCAGTTGATTGATCGTTAGTAGGGCCCGTCCTTGAGTGTATGCAACAATGGCCGTGACCAAGGCCCCAGACTTTCTAAAGGGCCCCACAATAGATTATAATATTTTCGTCTTCTATTAAAGATAGAATAGATGGACCTCAGATATATATATATATTTTAAATTCGACTTTGCTGTTGTCTCGGCGTATTTCTATGCCGTATTTCTATGTTGTTAGACGGTCCAAAACCGTCCTGATAGTCATGTGATCAGCGGAGTCACGTGATCAGCGGAAGTAACGGACTGCGCAAGGCTGGCGCGAATTTAGTCAGTGGAGTTTTGACTGCCATCCGTGGCGGAGGTAGTTTCTCGTATGCCAGCTTCGGCTGTCTAAGAGTGACGCGGTGCCCGCCATTTGAGCCTTATTCCTAACGTTAGCTATTTCTGCTATTAAGGATTCCAGGGAAGTGGTTATTTACTTAGCGTTGAGTTTGGTACATGCTAAGTTACTGTCGTGCATTTTCATAGTCAGTGCTACTATGTAGGTTTTTCCCGCGTGATGGTGCGATGTTCATTTTAGGATTGTGGTAGCCAGATTACCCGTTCTGTAGATTGATATTAGTACATGCATTCCCTGTTGTGGCACGTATATAGTCGTAATGTTGTATTTTCATCAGGCCATGTGTGGTTATGTGTTTAATTGAATAAACGGGATATAAGCTGTTTCATGAGCGTTAGTCATATGTCACCCACTGTTGTTGTGTCATGCCTCTAGCAATACGAGACTATGTGTAGTTCTTGATATAAGTTATTTAGGACAACAGTGGTATAGCCTTAGCGGTGAAGGGGAAGATAGCTAGCACTTTATTTATCTCTCCACCTTAGCTAGTATATAAAGGCTTGTGTGATAGCTGTCATACCCTGAATAGTATTATCTAACTTTTTTCTGAAATATTTTTTTCTCTTATTTCCTGATATCCATGAAGATCGTTATCGTTAATAAAGAAGGCTTATGACGAATGACATGTCGAGTTCTTCATGAATGACAACTTACAGAACCGTTTGGCATTAGAACGGAAGTGCGACAGGGATGCCTCTTGTCTCCCATTTCTTTTATTACTAGCAATAGATTGGGTTATGAAAACCTCGACATCACACAACAGAAAAAGAATCCAGTGGAATCTGACTAAACAGCATGATGATCAAGATTTTGCAGATGACTTAGCTCTTCTATCCCATAACCATAATCAGATACAAGACAAAATGAAAATACTCGATGACAGGTCACAACATGTGGGTCTGAAAATACACCAGGAAAGGCAAACATAATGTGATAAACTGAAAGTCAATGTCAATGTAAAAAAAGGTAGTCCTATAGCAGATACTGCCATAGGGTAAGGAAGTGTTAGAGACTTCACTATATTAGGTCCAGCATTGAGAGGTGGGGTAACCAGTTCCCTGCTTCGCTGCCTTTTCCTTCCCTAACTCAAAAGCAAGGTTAGGCACCCATTTACAGCTAGGTAGACTAGAGTGTGTTGATACCATGAATCGAACCTAGCAACTTTGCTGTGAGAGATCAGCGCTTTAACTGCTCTGTCAATCAAACGCTCAATGTCAATATGCAGGCCCATAATCAGGGGAACCGTTAGCAAATCAATATTTACTACACTTCACTATGGGGATGTGGGAGAGATCTAACCTCATTTTCTGTATCATTATGCGAGCATGCACAGGCACATTTAACCTAATTTATGTATCATTAGGCGAGCATTTATGGAGAGATTTAATCTTATTTTATGCATTATTATGAGCACACGCTTGGGCATATTACACAAAAATAAGAATCTTCAAATGAAATGTCAATTCAGTCCCACTGTATGGCTCTGAAACATGGAGAACAACAAACACAACAACTAAAAAGCTACAGACTTTCATAAATGGGTGCTTGCTTGTGTAGAACAGAAAGTTTTAAACAGTATGACAAAGTCACAAATGTGGGACTGATGACAACAACCAAACTAATGCCAGTGGAACAAGAAATGAGAAGAAAACACAGGCGGTGAATAGAACACACATTGAGAAAACCTGTTGATAGCATTACTAGACAATCCCTGTTCTGGAATTCTCAAGGTAACAGAAGTAGAGGAAGACCAAAGAACACATGGAGAAGAGAACTAGAGACAGACATGAAGACACGTAAAGAACTTGAGTTGATGGCACGGGACAGGAAGACTTGGCATAAGTTTGTTGAAGACCTATGCTCCATTGGGAGTTGAAAAGTGAAGAAGGAAAAACGTAACCTTACGTTTGCTCCCTCATGCATGTCTTAAGAGACAACTAATATGAATTTGTGCATGAGGCTGGCAACTTCATCATGTAAAACAAATAACTACAGAAACCACTGCTACGTCAGCGTATGAATTCTTTGGTGGTTAAAGGTTCCTGCAAGGTGGTTGCCTGCAGAGTTTCTTTCATGCTCCAAGGGCATGAAAAGGTCAATGAATAAAAGACTATGCCACATTGATACACCTTACACAAATATCTTATTGTGTTTTCTAAGTCTTTCTCTGTCTTTTGTGAGTCACCTAATTCCCAGTTCCACCATATTCCAAAAACATGTTCTATTAAATTTATTTGTCTTTACCTCAAATGCCCTTGTACGGGATAATAACTGAAGAAGACGAAGATGATGGTAATGACGGTTATGATTATGACGTGGTGCAAGTCAGATTTAGACACAACAGCACTTCTGGAAGGTTGAGGACCAGCAGCATACTAAGAGGTTGCGAGAGGGGGGGGGGGGAGGGGGGGGGGGTGATCCGCCTCGAATGACAGCCAGGAAGGGGGTAACGTCATACACAATTAATTTATTACTTACTGTTAACAAATATACTTTCATTATGGGGAAGGGGGGTGCTAAAGACAGGTCTGGCCTGGGTGTTAAATACTGTAGGGAAGCCTCTGCTGACAATAATAAAATCACCTATGTCAGATATAAAAACATGCCAGAGACAAGACAGGCAGTGTGTGTTGCAGGGGATGTTGCTTATTTTACATAAGGAGTCAAAGGATGGGTAAGGTTTGGCGCTTAAGTGAATTCATTTAGTTATATTGCGAACAGTGCAAATATAGACACACACATAAACACAACACATATACACTTATTTGTGATAACAGTAGATTCTATCTTCATTGGCAATGAAGAGGCTGACAGACTGGCAAAGGAAGGTGGAAAACTACTGCAACCTGATATGACGAATAACTTATGAAGAGGCCAAGGGCTTTATCAGGAGCATATGAAGGAACAGGTGGGAAGCAGCGCATTTAGGCTACTAGCAAAATGATGTACCTTACTCGCTCAACAGAAGTGAACAAGTAGTAATATTCAGACTGCACAGGCCACAACAGACTGAGATAGCAAGCTCAAGATAGGAACTACTGATAAGTATAACTGTGGCACTGATTAAATGACATTTGAACATCTGCAGCAAAAGAGCCCAACATATTAGAAACACAGAAAGCATGTATGGAAATAACCAGTAACATTCCCGGACAAACTCTGTGGAGATGCCACTACCTCAAACTTACCATTGCTTTCTTTTAAGTTGAGCTGATGTCTGAAAGTGTATGAGTAAGAGGAAGAACATATACATGTATGTACGTACAGATAGACGCATATGTGCACAGAGGAATATCACCACAAAATTGTAACCGTACATGAATGCTTATTTACACAGGCACAAACACTGACAAGCATACACATTTATGAAGCACTATCACTGTATTTATAACTTAACATGATACAAATCCAGCAATAAAACAAGGTGGGTACAAGAAATAATATTTAAAAAATTGGCACAGGTAGCATCTATTAATTAGATTATTTTATTTACATATTCATCTGGCGTTAAAAAAAAAGGAGGAGGGGACAAATAATAACATATCCATACAAAGTTGTAGCTGTTAAATAGTGAAGATATACAAAGAGAAACAGCTTATAAAAACAATAGTGAACAAGTAACAAAGGGAAACTACTTATAATACAATAGTGAACAATTAACGAAGGGGAAACAACTTATAAATACATTAGTGGACAATGTGAAGGGAAACAACTTATAACCACAAAAAATTAATAAATCATCAGAAGTTATGGTTAGATGAAAGTGAAGAGTCTTGATTATTTTAGAGGTAAAAGATAAAAGTTCTTGTAAGTCAGTTTTAAAGATGTAGTAGAATGAGCTACTATGGGTGGGCATTTCTTCCAAATAAATAACACATGATAAGAACAGAGATGGCCGGTAATACCAAGAATTCTGTATAAACTAGCAATAACCCGTCAAACTTGACGGGTTTTTAATTATAGTGTAGGGAGCCGCGCTAGCGTAGTGGTTACAACACCGCTCTGGCAACCGGGTGATTCAGGATCAAACCCAGGCGACGGCATTTGAGGATTTTTCGTCGACCGGGAATTGGACTGGATTAACTCGAGACCTGGCGAGGACATTTGAAGGAGTGTCGTCGACCAGGGATTGGCGGCTCCTGAGCCGACCCAGCTGCAATGGGTACCTCCGAAATCGGAGAGTATTTGCCTGAATGGCGAGGGACACCTGTCTCTGTACAAGAAAAAAGGGATACTCACGTAAAATCAATGTCAGGTTAGACATTAGTAATAACCTGAGATTTCGCCTCGAGTATTAGCGGGCGTACAAAAAAAAAAAAAAAATTATAGTGTGCTGTGTCCGTTCCCAGATGAGCAGATAGAAATACATTCTTAGAGTGTTTTTGGTTTCTTTCCATTATACAGTGTAATCAAACTGATCATGAACACCGTCATTTGAACGCTTCTCTTTGTTGATTGTAACAATTTTCGGGAGAGTATATATAATGGAAACAATACAATTTTTCAACACGGTTGCATTCCTCAGCTGTGACCAATGTACACACGGCAAGAATTATATTATTATTCACAGACTGACATGACTCGACGTTAATGTGGCAGTTGTATTTACGTATAAGAAATTTATTGTAAGGAACAACAAATCTATTGTCGGCTATTCGATCTCCAATTTGAACTTGAATGTCTTGACGTCTACGATAAACTGGATATCCATTGACATCGGTAATTGTTTGGTCATTGAACTGTTTCAGATAATTCTTAGTACACTTATTGTTCTGCATGCAAGGAGCACCACACAGTCCATGAATCATGGTACGGAGCTTCAAGTAATACCGGCTCATATCATTGATCTGGGATCTCTGCACATACATAACGATCGATCTTATCAGCAGAATCAGTTTTGTCTTCGTCCATTAGAATAAACAGCACTTTTTTTTTGTCGAGCGCTAATAATTTCGTGAAAGAATAAAAAAAATATAAAATAAAACCAAAGTATTTGTTTTATACAGTATAACACCCACGCCGTGCTAGTTGCACACCGTGCATTGCGCATTTTTTTTTTCTGGTGCGAGTTACTATTTTGAGTGAGACCAACCGACGTAACATACATCGGTAATTATGTTAGTTGGGATAAACTATAAATTATTTGATGCTTTCCTTTTGCAGCACCATTTCTCTTGTTTTCAGTTTATCTTTCTTTCCATTTCCTTCCACTTTTCACATAGCGCATTAGCCCTTCAAAACACAAAGATACTTGGAAACTATAATGAAAAAAACACACACTAGTGAAGACAGATGACTGAAGTTTTTTTTTCTTTAAAACCTCTGCCAGGAATCAAACATAAAATTTTTGCTTGGAGGACAAATACTCTAAACACAAAACCACTGACATGTCTTGGTATATGAATGTTTTCTTTTAAATCTTAACTATTTTAATGACTGGCTCCCTTAGTCAGCAATGCGTTCGTTCTCCTGGTTACTTGCAGATATACCAATCTAATTATTAGAGAAGATACAGCAGTGGATCACAATCTAAAATGCCCACACAAAAGCTAATAATACTGATCAATATCCATATTCTGAACAGGCAGCTTGCTAGAGTCTGTACTATTTATAGTAACTGAAGTCATGTGAGACTGTAGAGCTGATGCATGATGGGATAGTCCTGAAGACAAAGTCAGCTCATAAGGATCCAAAATATTTTTTGAAATTTTAAGTCTGTCTTCTGCAAAACAGAAAAAAATATTTAGGTCATAAGTAATATTTGGTTCTAATAATAGAACTTTACATCAGTTTTCTTGAAACAGTTATGAAGCATTTTTTTATATTTGTATTTTTTTTTCATGTATTAATAAATGATAGGTACCACAGAATTTGTGTTCAGAAATATGTCACTGAAAGTAATACTCACCAGTGACAACAATTTTTATGCCAACTGACATCACCGATGACATCAGTGCACATCAATATTCATGATAATTTACAGTGACTATGGCACCAATGTACATAAATTATGATACCAGTGCACAGCAATCTTTTGTCCCCATTCTCATTTACTGTTCCACTGCCGCATTTCCCCATTACTCTTTCGTTATAATTATTGTGTGTTCCAACTTTCGCATTTAGGTCTCCCATTACTATGATAAGATCGTACCTGGGTACAGTTTCCATTTCCTTTTGTACCTGTTGATAGAACTCGTCATTGATCTCTTCATCGCTGTCATTTGTTGGTGCATAGCATTGTATAATTGTGGTGTTGGTGAATCTCCCTCTCAGTCTTGCTCTTATTAGTACATTGTGAATGGGTTTCCATTCCAGTAGAGACCTTTCCATTCCTTTCTTAAGGATAATGGCTACACCTTCGCTGTGCTGACCATCCTATCTACCAGAATACAGTACTGTTTCCCCTGTAGCTGTTTTTATTCTCCCAATCCCTGTCCATCTGCTCTCGCTTATTCCCAGGATATGTAGTTTGTAATTCCTCATCTCTGCTGTGATCTGTCTCAGCTTTCCTGCCTCATTCATAGTTCTGACATTCCAAAAACCAATTCTGGTTTCGTGTTTTGCGGTCTGGGCATCCGTTTTCATGCCAGTGGCTTCCTTTCAGCTTTCACCACTGTCAGTCATACGAGCCTGAGACTCCAGATGTACGTCCTGCATCAAAGTTTTTTCATTTATTGCTGTTTCCGTAACATGTGCAATTTTTTACACAGACAGGGGTGTCGGCCCTGTGCTAAAACCCCCAACCTGGAGGACCAGGGTACCAGCTTTTGTCTGACCCCTACCCATGCAGACCAGTCCAGCTTGGTTGAACCTACCAGGAGTAAAACTCCCACTGGCATAGCTCTGGGGATTGTCAGGGTACACAAGCTGCCATACCGCTACAAGGTATAGGTACCATTGATGGCAGTAAAGGAATAATTGTCAAATTGCCCAAGAAGGACGACCTTGCAGACTGCAACAACTGGAGAGGAATTACCCTCCTCTCAGTTCCCAGCAAAATACTAGGCAGGATAATCATCCAGAGAATTTCAAAAGCAGTTGACCATAAACTGAGGAAAGAACAAGCGGGCTTCAGAAAGAACAGAAGATGTGCAGATCATATATTTGCCCTCAGGAACATTATAGAGCAGTGCTCAGAATGGCAGAGACAGCTGTACATTAACTTTGTTGATTTTGAAAAGGCTTTTGACAGCATACACAGGGACAGCCTATGGAAAATTCTGAGGGCTTATGGAATTCCCAGCCGCATTGTTTCCATTATAAAAAGCCTCTATTCTAACTTTACGTGCAGTGTTGGATCGAGTAATGTAACTTTCGAAGTGAAAACAGGAGTACGACAGGGATGCCCCTTATCAACAACATTATTTTTGACAGTCATAGATTGGGTGATGCGCCAGACAACAGAGGGCAGTCCAAGAGGAATTAGATGGACAACGTTTTCTACGCTGGAAGATTTGGAATATGCAGATGACATTGCACTACTCGCGCATTCACATCAACACATTCAAGACAAAACTGATAGACTGAATAAGTATGGCCAGCAGGTTGGCCTGAACATCAATTTGAAGAAGACAGAGGTCATGACACTAAACGTGAGCAATCCTGAGCCAATAACAGTAAGGAACCAGAAGTTAGAACAGACAGACACATTTACTTACCTAGGATGCATAGTAACACCTGACGGCGGAACAAGCAAGGACATTAACAACAGAATGAATAAAGCGAGAGCAGCCTTTGCTGTTCTCAACAACATTTGGAAGTCTTCTCAGTACAGCACAAACACCAAATTAAGACTGTATGAGAGCTGTGTACTTTCTGTGCTTCTCTATGGTGTGGAATGTTGGAGAGTAACAGAGAAGGAAATGTCGAAACTGTCCTCCTTCCACACAATCTGCCTAAGGAAAATTCTCCGAATCTTTTGGCCAAACACCATCAGCAACCAAGAACTACTTATTTGGAGTAACCAGGAGGACATGCACACCATCATAGCTGGCAGACGCTGGAGTTGGGTTGGCCACATCCTCAGAAGGGACCCTGATACCATCACAAGAACAGCTATGCTATGGACCCCCGAGGGAAAGCGAAAGAGAGGCCGACCAAAAACAACTTGGCTGAGAACTGTGGAAGCTGAGATGCAAAGAATGAACCACAGTTGGGGCACTGTATGAAGTATGGCCGCCGACCGAGCAAAGTGGAATCAATTTGTTGCTGCCCTACAAGACGCCACCAGGCGTGATGGCCGCTGACTGCTTTGACGGTTGGTGGTTATGGATCAAAGAAGAAAGAAGAAGCACAGCAATCTTCATGACAATTTACATCAAACTGTGACCCCAATGTACATAAATTATTATACTAGTGCACAACAATCTTCATGATAATTTACAGTGAATATGTCACCAATGTGCAGAAATTAAGATACCAGTGCACAGCAATCGTTGTGACAATTTACATCAAACTGTGACCCCAATGTACATAAATTATTATACTAGTGCACAACAATCTTCATGATAATTTACAGTGAATATGTCACCAATGTGCAGAAATTAAGATACCAGTGCACAGCAATCTTTATGACAATTTACATCAAACTGTGACCCAAATGTACAGAAATTATTATACTACTAGTGCACAACAATCTTCATGATAATTTACAGTGAATATGTCACCAATGTGCAGAAATTAAGATACCAGTGCACAGCAATCTTCATGACAATTTACAGCAAACTGTGACACCAATGTGCAGAATTCTTCATATCCTTGTATGGGCCTTCAACAAAGCTCATGCCACACCTTTCCTGTACTGAGACATCTGCTCAAGTTCCTTCCATGTCTACCTTATCCCCCTTTATGTCTGACTCCAATTCCCATCTCCATGTGTTTCTACATCTCCCTCTATTTGTCCTACCCTGGGGATTCCAGAACAAGGACTGTCTCATAAAGCAATTAGTTCCTTTCATCAACGTGTGTCCTATTCAATGCCAGCATCTTTACTTCACCTCTTGCTCCTAGGGTATTTTATTTCTTTCCTCTAGTTCCCCAGTAAAACTGTATAAAAACTGGAAATTTCAGCCAAAAGATACATTAATGAATCAAAGCAAATAAAAATGTTAGTTTTCTTCCCACCATTCTGTATACTTATGTTTATACTTTTGTGCTAAATGTTACCATCCTTAATAAGTGTAGGGATGTGAGGCTTAAAGCCATCCATTAAGATGACAATATTAGTACATCAAGAATGTACATCAGCATAAGGACCTTAAAAATGTATATTAAAAATGTATACCCAGGTCACGTAAAATATGATGTCTATCACCAGCTATCTAGGCGAGACCAGGTCATCATTTTCCGCTTACAAACTGGTCACAATAGGTTGAGGCACCATCTATATCTTGAGTACAGGATTGGTCCAACAGATCTCTGCTCCTGTGGCACCAGCCCCATGTAAGCTGAACGTCTACTCCAGTCCTGCCCAAGTTACAGCAGTGAACAGAGTGGCATATGGCAACAACCCACTTCTCTCCACAAAAAACTGTTTGGAGATGTCAGGAATCTTTTTTTTTTTTTTTTTTCGTACGCCCGCTAATACTCGAGGCGAAATCTCAGGTTATTTTTAATGTCTAACCTGACATTGATTTTTACGTGAGTATCCTATTTTCTTGTACAGAGACAAGTGTCCCTCGCCACTCAGGCAGATACTCGCCGTTTTCAGAGGTACCAATTAGAGCTGGGTCGGTTCAGGAGCCGCCAGTCCCTGGTCGATGACACTCCTTCAAATGTTCTCGCCAGGTCTCGAGTTAATCCAGTCCAAATCCTGGTCGACGAAAAATCCTCAAATGCCGTCGCCTGGGTTTGATCCTGAATCACCCGGTCGCCAGAGCGGTGTTGTAACCACTACGCTAGCGCGGCTCCCCGTCAGGAATCTTAAGCTGACTACTACCTTTATTAGAGTCATTAATGTAGAAGTCTGAGGGCAAAAGAAGAAGAAGAAAAATGTATAACAGTAGAAGTAAATCTAGAACATGCATCAGAATTATATTAAGAACATACATCAGCAGTACATCAGAAATACACATCACCAAACGTACAAGGGGATTGACATAAGTCTTGGGCCTGACCATGAAGGAGTCACAGGAGGAAGATGAAACTTGGCACATTTAAAGTTCATCATATTTGCACTGAATGTATAAAGTACGCGTTTGTTTCTTCAATGGGTTTTCCCGCTACGGTGCACGGCGCAATGTACCCTATTGACCGGATCTGCTGCTCCAAAGATTTGACAAAACAATGGAAAAGAAGGAGGCCAGAGCTGTGATAAAATTTCTGATGTTTCAGGGAAAAACACCTACAGAAATACACAGAGAGATGGAACCAGTGTTTCGTGATTCTTGTCCTTCATATACTTTGGTAAAAAACTGGTGTCAACAGTTTAAGTGCGGCCACTCAAATGTTGCTGATCTGCCAAGATCTGGTAGACCAGCCTCAAAGTGCAACGATGAAAATGCAACAAGAGTGAAGAAAATCATTGACCAGGATAAAAAAATGACAATTGTGGAGATAGCTAGTAGAGTAAAACTAAATGAAAGAACAGTTTATAGAATTTTACACAACAGCCTGAACATGAGAAAAGTGTGTGCATGCTGGGTTCTGCGACTGTTGACACGTGAACAGAAGCAAATTGCTGTCAACAGTTGCTCAAAAAGAGTCAGTCAAAAAATTTTTTGGAGACCATGGTGACAGTAGATGAGACTTGGGTACACCATTATGACCCCGAATCCAAAATTGCCAGCATGCAATGGAAAACCCTGGGCTCCCCAACACCTGTCAAGCCGAGGGCGCAGAAATCTGCAGGAAAAGTGATGCTGACTGTTTTTTGGAACGGCAAAGGATTCCTTTTGAAAGATTATCTGCCTCGTGGCAACACAGTTAATGGACAGTACTATGCAGATCTTCTCACAAAACTAAGAAAGGTTGTGACCAGGAAACGAGGAATAACGCACACTCAAAATCTTCCTTTGCTTAAAGACAATGGACCCTCTCACAAAGCACAGCTTGTGCAGCTAGCAGCCAACGATTTGAAAATTGAAATTCTTCCACACCCACCATATTCTCCAGATTTGGCTCCATCAGACTTTTTTCTATTCCCAAATCTTAAAAAACAGCTAAAAGGAAATCATTTTGACAGCAATGAAGAGGTTACACTGGCATGTGATGACTGGTTTAGTTTGAAAAATAGGGTGTTCTACTCCCAGGGTCTTTTCAAGGTCAAGCAGAGATGGCAGAAGTGTGTCAATTCAGACGGTGGCTATATTGAAAAGGAATAAACACTATACAAAATTTCAGCTCTCTGTGACATGTCCTTCATGGTCAGGCCCAAGACTTATGTCAATCCCCTTGTATATAAGAATTACATCAGCATGAGCTCATCAAAAATATACATCAACTGGAGAACATCAAAAATTTTACATCAGCAGAAAAGTACCTTGAAAGTGCATCAACTGGTGCTTATCAGAAATTTAAATCAACATGAGTACATCTTAAGGAGTGCATCAAGAGTGTACATAAGTACTAGTGCATCAAGAGTATACATAAGTATTAGTGCATCAAGAGTATACATAAGTATTAGTGCATCAAGAGTATACATAAGTATTAGTGCATCAAGAGTATACATAAGTACTAGTGCATCAAGAAAGAATATCAAGAATACACAATCAATCACTCACCAATAAGCTTCTGAGATGGGGCACTTGTTGCAAGATCTGCCCATGAGTTCCTGTAACTGAAATCAGAAATTACAATAATAAATATTTTTCTTCTTCAAGTACTACGCCTGCTGGCATAGGAGAACATGTCTCCCCACAACTTCCTGTCTCTAGTACTACCGTACTTATCAATTCTGCAGTTGGCGTCTTTCCATGCCTTGATGTCAAACTGTCCCGTACCTTCCCTTTTGTTGTCCTCTATCTCTTTTTCCACACACACACACACAAATAAATACACACTTTAATAAAGTCTTATACAATCATTTGTACTGTGGTGCTTGTGGTCTAAACATGAACACAGGGCAGAAACAATACAATCATTTTACAAAACAATCCCTACCTTTCACACATATTCTTTTTTGTACACTTTCAGATGTCAATTTGAGTATGTTTAACTCTTTCTACCACACAAGCCATAGAGTGCTCCACTATATATGGTATGTTTCATCAAGGACTGTATGGTATGCCTGTTTCGTTGTATCCAGATTTCCTACCGTCTGCACTTTATACTATAGAAAACAACGTTAATTGTTGCACATGACTTACAACACTTTCAAATATTATTCAACCAATTTATTATCTCTTGTGGAAAAACTGGTACTCAATTTTGTGCCCGAGTAAAGTCTACACATTGACTAATGTGAGGTTATGCAAAAGATTGGCAACCCCATCATGTAAAATGAATTACAGTTGACATTCAAAAATCCAGCCATCGATAATCCGGTTCCTTCAGATTTCCGGCATGGATTTCGGAGCGCATTTTTTTAATTTACTGTGTTGGCGCGCCACTGTTTTCTGGAGCCGTTTATGTTTTGATGCAGCTGTTGGGTCTTGCTTGCATGTGTTAACAGGCATTCCTGCTCATTCCTTCTCATTTTATCATTTATTTGCTGCTGTATAGCCCCATTATGGATTCAGCAAGTAAAAGAAGTGGTGTAAAACTTAAACATATATACAGCATATATAACCATAAAAAATCCGGCATTTTCAACAATCCGGCACTCTTCAGGTCCGGAGGTTGCCGGATTTTTGAATGTCAACTGAACCACAGAAGCCACTGCTACATGAAAAGTGAATGTTTGGTGCAGGGCTTCTTGCCAGTAGACCAGCTGCAGTGGTGGCTGCAGGCTCCATAAGGAGTGCAAGTCAAAATGATGATGATGAATGAAAAATATTTAGTCCGGGACAGAAAGAATTAAAGGAAACATTGGTCAACTTGAGGCTGTTGGAATCCCCTATGGAGTTTGTCCAGGGGCAGTCCTGGTGTTGGGCATATGAGCTTTGTCTTTTCCTCATGTGTTGTGTCCTTTTGCAGCAGATGTTCATTTTATCAGAGCCAGTAACATTCGTGAGTAGTTTCTATCTTTAGCTGATTAAATAGATGGTATCTCAATCTGGTGTGACCTGTGCAGAGTCTGAAGATTTCCCCTTGTCCACTTCTGCTGAGGGGAGCTGTGTTAGCATAGTGGTTAGTGCACTGGCTTCCTAGCTCAGTGGTCTATGGTTCGATCCCCAGATGAGGTGGGATTTTTTTAGGCCGCAAACGGCTCCTGGGTCGACCCAGCCCCAATTGGGTACCAGAGCAACTCTGGGAAGGTTAAGGCGGCTGGCGTGATGCTGGCCACACCACCCCTAGTGTGCCGATGGTCAAGAAAATATGGGCCTAACACAATATTCCCAATATGCCTCAATGGGCGTGTAATGGGATCCTTTTTTTTTTTTTTTTCACTTCTGCTGAGCTGGTAATATGCCTGAATGCTTTGCTACCCACTTGTTCTTGCATCTGCTCATGATAAACCTTTTGGCCTCTTCATAAGTTATGCTTGTATTGGGTTGATGTGACAGAACGGGGCGGCCCCTATCAATCTTTGTTTCTCTCCGGCAGTATCGGTACATTTGTGGTACTGATTTTTATTATGTGCTCTCAAGTATCGCACTTTTCTTTCTTTTTTTTGTCGTTATTTTTCTGCTAAGTAGCAGATATTTGATTTTATCAAATCATTCGACACTCCTCTCTGTGATGTCACCTGTTTGTTACCTGGTCATCCTAGCTTGCGGTAAGCAATTGAGATAAGATAGTCGCTGGCGTGTTTAGATTGAACCGCTGATAAGACCACTGGTTTGGTAACCCAGATGGGCAGACACAGAGTTTTTGCGTACTCATACGACAGATAACGAGATTACTGTCTTTGTGACACATGTGGGCAGACAAGTGTGACACAATCACTTCAGAGCCAACTTGTTATGACAACATTACTTTCTAATAGCGTAGTAAGTATTACAGCTTACACATGTTGTCATGTGAGTTCCCTGATCTGTCTGTAAGTTTGTACACAAGGGCATCGGACATCATATTACCATATATGGGAGAGTTGACCTCTGCCTTACGTTCAAAATTATTCGATGTCGGAATATTTTTGAAATCATCACACTCTATCCGCATGATTTGAAATGATTGAATCTTTCTGATTAGATTCATAACAACAAGGCGTGGGAAGATAGGAATATAGTCTGACCATTGCGCAGTTTTATTTCACTGTGAATTTCACGCTTGCCAAGATAACATCAGACCTCGCCAGAGTGAAGACTAGATTCATAATTCCTTTTTTTTAACCAGACCTTTTATTGGAGAAGCACAGGAAATCTCTACATTTTAACAAGGAACACCGGGACTAGGAAACTGAAGGAACACACGGAGTCAGAGAGGGAATCTATTGTCAAATTAAACAACACACCAGACGCGTGTAAGAGACCGACTCGTCTCTTTTATTCATCCAAGCTACAAGTCTGTAGCCAAGATTGGCGTAAGTAGTGCATTTTTCATTCTATGTTTCATTACTAACATGTGAACTAACATATATATATATAACCATGTGAAGTTTAATGGGTGAAACTCGCTATTGGATGTCAAAGTCATTTGAGGCTGGCAACCTCAGCGTATAGAATGATGATTCATTAACCACTACTGCATGGGCTGGTGATTGCTTTACTGATAGTTTCGTAATGAGAACTAAAAGCATAAAGTAGTTCCAGGTTCCCTATGGAGCAGGGAGGGAAAGATGAAAGAAATGATGTACATACTAAGTATAATACTTACATTTTCAAAGCAGTGTAAATGTCCCTATAAACATAGTCACTTTAAAAGTAATGTAAGTTTTCAAGCTTAAACCAGTGTAAATGTCTATGTGAAAATATTCTTGTTTCAAACTTTTCAATCAGTGTAAACATAAATGAAAACATATTCAATGTATATTGTGAACACTTTTCAATCAGTGGAGATGTATATGTAAACAGACTATCTGTATTATTAACCTTTTCATTTAAATATAAAGTAGCTATGAAAGCTATTCTATTTAAATGTAAAGAAAGTTTTATCCTGAGAGATTAAATTTAATTCTCATCAAGGGTAAAGTCTGAGTAATTGGGATAGTGGTATGGGAAGATAGGAACCCATAACTATGGGGTGGAAAACACCATACTCAGAAGAGCATTTCGTTCTATTCTTTTACCAAAGCTATTGGTGGTACCAGCAGAAAGTACTATCTCTGGAACAAGAAGGGAACTGTGGCCTAAGCTTTAAGATGAAGGACGCATGTGGGAGACTCTCCTTGACATTTCTGGGAAACGAGCTACAACAACTTTGATCAGAGACAAGCGGGAGCTGGGCGAAAAGAACCAACCCATAAGAAGGAGTAGAACTGTCATTGGCAGCTAAGTTCAAATATATGCTGCCACTTGAACTTCTAGTAATATCTCACATTTCCTAAAGACTGTGATGATAACTTTTCTTGACCCATAACTATTCAAATTATTTCCAACGGTTAAAACCTAAAGTGATTATTAAATTTTGTTATTTGTAATGTTACAAATTTAACTTCGATTTCATCATTTTAAAGTTACTGCATGTTTGTCTCAGTCAAATTACTACACACACTCTAAACAGAACTATTCTAGAATAATAGAATTCCACTGAGTAAATCAGGGGTGGGGGCTTAAACGAGCTAAACTTAAGAAGTGCTTAAATCCTTCACAAAAGCGTCAGCAGAATTACAGAGTTAACATACTAAGCCAAAGCAGTATTGTTCTCGCTTATTCTGAATATCTTGTGAAGACTCCCTTTGTAATAGAAGTGTCATCACCTTTCTATCTACATCTCTGCCAAGAGTAATCTTGTGCGAAGGTAGATACCTTTGAAGCCCATTTTAGATACTCTTGAGTTTTGGCTACTGGTGGACCACTACTGCAAAGCAGGGGAGGCAATATCATCAAGTTGAAGTAGCTTTGCACTTTCCTTTGCCAGTCTATCAGTCTCTTCATTGCCAGAGATGCTGCAATGAGATCAAATCCACTGTTTCACAGCTATTGTGGATTGCTGAAACAGTCTGCATAGTACTGCTCTTAGGTTATTTGGGTCTGGACTATTTTGGCTCCTCAGCACTGTAACTATTGAAAACACATCTGTGAAGAAAGCTATTTCCCATACCATTTTAATCCTTCTATTCTTACAAGCTTTATGACAGTCTGTCACTTCTTGATGTTCTCTCTATGTTTCAGAACCATACAGTAAGAATGCCCCCACATCTGACCCCATCATGTAGAAACTTAAAGCCACAAAAAACTTGGACAAGATAAACAAGTCATCTAAACAAGTGAATCAAGATATGAAACTATCACTATTCCATTTTAAGTCAGCCCCATGTATTTCATGGGGTCCTCTGAGGAGACAAAGAAAAAATATGACTACTACCATCTAAGGCATGGCATAAGCAGGAAGAGTGGAGTAGGTCCAATGAGAACTGGACGAACTACCAGCAAGTCATCATCGGCCTTGGTAGACAGTGCAGAACTTGGGCCAATGGGAGGGCACAGCAGGAAACTGATTAGCTGATAAATGATCATGTTGAGGATGATGATGCCATTGTGCACACCGACAAGTCTGTAATCTGTGGTGAGAAATCAGGGTCGGGCTTTTCTGCTAGAGTAAAGGGCAGAATCGATGCTGAACATATCAGGGCTTATACGATAACAACCTATAGTGTGAGAACGGAGGTAGAGGCAGCTACTGCAGCCTTAAGGTGGCTGTCTGAAACATCATTAGCAAGGACAATTATTATATCAGACTCTCAATCCATGCCTCAGAAGTTCCAAAGTGAATGGAAAACCTCCATAGAAGCCTCGAATCTTCAGGAACTGGTGTGAATCTACTGTCCTGGTCATGCAGGAGCATGCGGGAATGAGAGAGCTGACAGACTAGCTTCAAGAGCACCCATAAAAAGTGCACTGGATATGGATAAGGTAGACATACTGAGGGCAATTAATGATCACCTATTAGAAAATGACACTGCAACAGATGAATCATCAAGGGTAAGATTGCTGGAATTTGGCATCAAAAATAAGACCGGTATGGATGGACATATGAAATGATGCATCCTGTGTGCAACACGATTAATTAGCATTCATTTCCTTCGACATTTGCAGAGGGAGACTGAGCACCTATGGGTTTGCCTAAGTCCAATGACCTCAATTCTGATCACCAATAACAATCACAATAAGCGGCAACTAATATGAGGTTGTGTATGGGGCTGGCATTCTCATTATGTAAAACAAACTTCTACAGAAACTACAGCTGCAAGAGCATGTCAATGTTTTGTGAGGGGGGCAGCTGTGGTGGTGGCTTCTTGCTTCATGGGGAGTAAAAAGGAAAACGATGCTGTCGATGATAGTTCACAAGTCAAGTCTTTACTGTTATGATTATGTATTTGATACAGTAATATCACCTTTGTCAAGTCTTTACTGTTATGATTATGTATTTGATACAGTAATATCACCTTTGTCAAGTCTTTACTGTTATGATTATGTATTTGATACAGTAATATCATCTTTGTCAAGTCTTTACTGTTATGATTATGTATTTGATACAGTAATATCACCTTTGTCAAGTCTTTACTGTTATGATTATGTATTTGATACAGTAATATCACCTTTGTCAAGTCTTTACTGTTATGATTATGTATTTGAGACAGTAATATCACCTTTGTCAAGTCTTTACTGTTATGATTAATTATTTGATACAGTAATATCATCTTTGTCAAGTCTTTACTGTTATGATTATGTATTTGATACAGTAATATCACCTTTGTCAAGTCTTTACTGTTATGATTATGTATTTGATAGTAATATCACCTTTGTCAAGTCTTTACTGTTATGATTATGTATTTGATACAGTAATATCACCTTTGTCAAGTCTTTACTGTTATGATTATGTATTTGATACAGTAATATCACCTTTGCCAAGTCTTTACTGTTATGATTATGTATTTGATACAGTAATATCACCTTTGTCAAGTCTTTACTGTTATGATTATGTATTTGATACATTAATATCACCTTTGTCAAGTCTTTACTGTTATGATTATGTATTTGATACAGTAATATCACCTTTGTCAAGTCTTTACTGTTATGATTATGTATTTGATACAGTAATATCGCCTTTGTCAAGTCTTTACTGTTATGATTATGTATTTGATACAGTAATATCACCTTTGTGACTACACACTCAAAACAAACTCCAGCTGTAAAGTGCATTTCATTTTGCATTTTGTTTTAATTTTCGTTTCACATATTTAATCGTTCTTATTTATTTTTTTCCCTTAAATTATTTTCTTATAGTTACTTACTTAATCGTTCTCCTTCTACCGTGAGGTGTAGAGGTTTGGAAGAGAGAGCGCCAGACTATCCTATTGGCTGTCTTCCTCCTGGCCTGGTTCCATTCTAGTCCTCGGTCCTTCAAAGATTGTCTAATGTTGTCCTCCCAGCGGACTCTGGGTCGTCCTGGGGGTCTGGATCCCTGGCTCTTTGTTTCCCATGCTTGTCGTGGTAGCCGATCTTCTCCCATTCTGCAGACATGGCCAAACCATCTTAGTTGGGACTGTTCTGTGGGATTTTAGGCCTTGACGTATCGTCTGGTTGCGGACCATGTCTCTTCTTGTTACTTCAACCACCTTCCTCAGATACCTCTTTCTGAGGTTTGGATCTGGCTTTTGTGGGTTGTTTTCTTATAGTTGATATTGCTATTGTTGCAAATCGTCCTGCTGGCATTTTGTATAGAACTTACTCCTCAAAATCCAAGTCAGTTGTCCAGTTCAAGAGTTCGTCCACTTCCCAGTCTTCCAACACTTCAGGCCCTTGACTATCTACAGTAGCCATCATGCCAGCAACAGCACCTTCTATAAGCTGTACCATCTCTTGGTCATCAGTTTTAGCTTTCAGCATACCTTCTTTGTACCTGTAATGATGAAAGAAGTAAAACAATGATATTTAAAACCTAAAGCATTGTAACACATAATTATATTAACTATAGCGTCACTTATTTTCAATTACACAACAGAAGGATTATACCAACATTTCCAATAGACCACGTATGAACTAATATGGACTTGGTTTCAACACCCTGAATACCATTCAGTTCTCTTTTTGCTCTGTATAGAGAAGTTGAGTGTTCGGTTGACAGAGTGGTTAGAGCGCTGGTCTCTCACGGCAATGGTGCTGGATTCAAATGACGGTACAGACACGCTTCAGTCTACCCAGCTGTAAATTGGGTACCTGACTTTGCACTTCAGTTAGGGAAGGAAAAGGCAGTGAGGAAGGGAACAGGTCACCCCACCTCTTGATGCTGAACCTAGTATAGTGAAGTCTCTAACACTTCACTCCCCTACTGCAGTATCTGCTATGGGACTACCTAGACCTTTTATAGAGCAGTGGCAGGCAAACCAGGAACTGTGGGGATCCACTTTAGAAACACAGATCCCTCTAAAGATCTGCCTTGATAAAGTCTGTATTCAGGTTTCAGAGTATTTGGAATTTGGAATAAATTCAGCCAATCTGTAAGTTTTGCTGTATGACTCGGAGACATGGCATGTCTCAAAGAGTATCACCTCCAAACTACAGACATTTGTAAATAGATGTCTCCGACAGTTCCTCTGTATAAGATGGCCAAATGTAATAACAAATATAGAGTTAAAGAAAAGATGCGGGCAACAGCCAATACAAACAGAAATTACGGTAAGAAAGTGGGGATGGATAGGACATACTCTCAGAAGAGAAAAATCAAGCACAGCCAGAATTGCCCTTGACTGGAACCTACAGTGGAAAAGAAGAGTGGGGAGGTGTTGCGGCCTTTTTGATGGAGTTTCAAATGTCAATTTAATGGTTGTATGTTTTTCACCCTGGTCAAAGTTAAGGTGACTATGTCTTAACTTTGCTGTGTCAGGTTGATTAGGGGTTATCTCCCTTGTTTGTTCATTCATTGTGTTTGACCTTTTGGGTCAAAGGTAAAACAGTTCTGGGCTATATGCCATGCACAGTGGTTACGCGCAAAATTATACTTCCGTGAGGGTAGTGTTGCTATCTGGCTTCTGTAGGATGATGTATGTCCATTGTATTCTGGGGAAGGAAAATCTTCGAAGTGACTGCGTTGGCAGTTTTCCTCCCAGTGATTTTCTGTGCGTCAGGAAGGACGACAGTGTTATTATTGTGTTCTGAGGATTCGTTTCAAGGTAACACCGACTTTGCCATTATTATGTATTCGGTGACAGAATTTGGTAAAGGCTTACCTAGCTGTGAGAACAGTTCACGATTCCTGTAAAGCAGAACTTATATTTGTGCTCAAGGTAGCTATTCAAGACTATTTGTCTTATATGATCAGAAGTCCAGTGACGAAGTTATATATGGTGGAAACCGCAGGTTGGCGGTATATCTACACAAACATTAAAGCATGATTCATGCAACCTGCTTAATGAAGAATGCACAGCTGATGTCATCGTCAGGTCTGTGTAATGGCAACTATTCTACCGCATGTACAGATATGATTGGCGTGTTATGCCAAGGTGTACAACGGCCCTGGTAATAGGATTACGTGAGTTAAGGGCTCGTCCATTGGATGACGGAGTTATTAAGGTATCTGACGCATTCAGTCAGGGATACCAGAGCGGCATTATGAACTGCACATTAAACAAACATATCACTAGTGACATGCCCGCATATTTGAATGTTCACAAGTATTAGACTGCTTGATATGTACCAAGCGATTTCCATTGACATGATGTACATGAACTTGTTTACATTGACTGTTTCTGTGTGATTCTACATGTTAGTCCTGTCAATAAATGTATGAACCATCACAAGTAGTTCCAACCATCATTGACTGTAGTACGAGTGTGACTGGGTGTTTGTACAACTACATATGAGCCTAAACACATTCGCGTCTCTGCACACCCATGTCTCTTCATCCTCATCATCGTACAAGAACCATGTATGCTGTCAGCGTGAGTGACCCAGATTGTCAACTACACATCAACATCTGCAACACGCAGAAACAAACCAGCTAACATTCCTGGCAGTAACATTACTAGTGGAAATTGAACTAGAAATAGCCACGCAACATAACTGGTAGGCCAGTTCCGTGGGCTTTACTGCTTCAATTTTGGTTGATGCTACAGATGGGAATGATCGAGGTTTACATCTGATGATAACACAATCCGTAGTACTCTACATTTTCAAGTTTTGGCTACACAGGACAGTAGAATTAGGTCATCGACTATTTTACCCACATAAACAGTGTTAGCAGTGTTACAGTTGGTACAAGTACTGGAGTTAGCATCTATACAATATTGCTACGTGGACCACAGCTGCACACAAGTCGATTCCTTACTGTAAACAGTATCGCTGGTTGTTTACACGTTACAGCTACACAAGTCAAGTCCTTTAGTAAACAGTACCGCTGGTTGTTTACCGTTACAGGCAACAGACTTTCCAACGTCTAAGCGATCAAGTCACATATTTCGAGATCAAGTATTTTGGTAAACAATACCGTCTACGAACTTTTTCAACATTGGGCCTCAAGTCCCAACTATTCATCGAGAAGGTCATAGTGACTTTATGTTCCTGGAGACCACTACATGTTATTGTGGATCTGACAATCATTGCGCGCTTGTCATTGTACTCCGGTGTTGACAAAGAACAAGAGAGTTACTATATTGTAATTTGTAACTAAAATTTGTTTGCAACACATTTCATTATATGCAATGTTATATGTTATTTGTAATATTGTGGTGTATTTTTCTGTTGTTTTCAGCGGGCTGGTTGGGTAAGGTGACTCCTTTAGATAATACCACGTAATAGAGGTTATCTATTGAGAGCGTTTTCTGTAGGGACTGCAAATTACCTTAACTGGGATTTGCTAGCGACAATTGTTGCTATGTACGTTTAGCTGTGACGAGATTAGTTAGTGTTGTTTTCGTTATTTTTTCCATTCTTTAATTTACAATTTGTTTTGTTTGTATCTGTTCGTCTCTCCTTCCTTTAATTTATTTCTTTACACATTTGGTGTTTATAACAGTGTTGCCATTTGTCTTGTTTACTTTTCGCAGTCATCATTACACATTTTTGTAACATTTTCCTTAGTTTCGCTGTACTGCTTATTTGACTTCTGCGAACGTTTTCGGTTGTTGTCCTGTATCTTTGTCTTTGTATTTATTATTGTCATACACAGTCTACATACATATACTTGGTCATGTATTATTATTATGAAACAAGGTAACCATACAAGGTCTTTGATTAAGACTTGACTCTCAAAGAGAGTGAAATAAACTGAACTGAGTATACAAGTCTAACATTGAAGACTTGTCTCCCAGTGAAGTGGGATAAGGTAATTTATTTAATTTTTTCAGGTTACTGATCTCATTAGACAATGTCTAAACTAGACTTCTTCATTGAACAAGGGAAAGTCCTTGGGAAGACAGGTGACAAGTTAGAAGAATTTGCAACTGCTCAATACGCCATAGCATTGAAGTCAGAAGAAAAGAGACAAAAAGAGGAAAATAAATTGAAAGCGGAAGCTGAGCAAAAGAAGAAAGATGCTGAGAATTTAAGATTGCAGATGCAAGCTGAACAAAAGAAGATAGATGCTGAGAATTTAAGGTTGCAAATGCAAGCTGATGAAAGAAAATTCCAGATGGAAATGGAAAAACAAAAAAATGAAGCTGCTGCTGAAGAAAGAAAACTTCAAGCTGCTGCAGAGGAAAGAAAACTTCAAGCAGAAGAAAGAAAACTTCAAGCTGCTGCAGAGGAAAGAAAACTTCAAGCAGAGGCGGAGAATAGAAGATTGGATAGGGAAGCCGAGGAAAGGAAAGAGAAACATAAAATGGAACATGAGGAAAAACTCGCAACTTTGGAATTAGAGAAATTGAAAGTGACAAATATGGGTGCTCATCAAGCAACTTTGGGTACGACAAAGGAGTTTGCTAGTAAGATCAAACTACCTCATTTCAATCCTGTAAAGGACGACATAGTGGATTATCTAGATAGATTTCAATTTTTATGCGATACGCATAAGATAAAAAAGGAAAAATATGTCGAACAACTGATGGAATTTTTTACAGGTGAAACAGTGACTACTCTTATGACAATAGAAGAACATAACAGAACTGATTATGATGTTGTCAGAGCAGCATTGCTAAAAAAATATCAACTAAAAGAAGAAGATTATCGTCTTCGTTTTAGGACAATGTTGCCAGAGAATGGAGTAGATTTCTCTGATTTTGTTACAAAGATACGTCGTACATTTACACGATGGATTGAGTTGTCTCAAACTGAGAAAACATATGAAGGGCTAATGGACTTACTACTTAGAGACAAAGTTTTGTCATCTGTTAATGATTTTTTCCTTGCATTTCTTCATGAGCGTAAGCCCAAAAACTTAAAAGACATGGAGGAATACTGTTGCCAGTATGCCACCGCGCACCCCCATGCTACAGTTAGCAATTCTAAAGTGAAAGAAGGGTTGCCAGTTGCTTCGGCAGCGCCATATGGCCCTAATTTCAATATGAAATTTCAGGGTGCTCAACAAAACTGGAATAGAAAAAGTAATCAGAATTACACTCATAAGCAGAGTAATCCAACATATGAAGGTTCTTCTTCTAAGAACTGGAGACGAGATGGTAGTTTTCGTAATTTTGGTGGTAATAATTTTAGACACTTTCGCAAAGGTTATCACAATAAAAACTATCCGAGCTTTTCTGCTCGAGATAACTATTCTCGACGTCAAGAATATGACGATGGTGAATATACAAACCGGGATTCAAACCGGAATGATAATTACAATAGACAATATGATAACAATTACAGGGGAAATGATAATCGCGGTAGACCTAGGTATAACAAAAGAAAAGCTTACCAACAGGCAAACTCTGCACAACAAGAGTTTAATGGAGCCTGTAATCAAGTAAATGATAGTGGGACCTCTAATGCTATCACGGGTTGTGCTTTCGATTTTGGGAGAGCAACTGAATGCCCCCAATGCTCAACATTGTTCGAGCCATCGTCTGTATCTACCTTAATCTGTGGTCACCCTCTTCCCGCTCTTCTTGCTACAGTTGCGCATGATGGGAGAGGATCTCTCATCTTGCATAAAGGTCTAGTGAATGATAGTCTAGTCTCAGTGCTTTTTGATTCTGGATGTACTACTGTCGGGGTTAGACAGTCTCTCATAGATCCTTGCTGTTATACGGGAAAGGTGGTCAAATGTGTTACGTTTGGTGGTACCATGGAAAAATATCCTACTGCTATCATTAGCATTGACACTCCTTTCTTTACAGGAGATGTCCACGCGTGTCTTCTTCCTAATCCTATTTCGGATCTTATAATTGGTCGTATTCATGGGGTTAAGGAATGCACCCCGCAACAAATTTCTAGTTGGGAGGAACAAAATATCCAAACGGTCAATGCAGTAGTAACAAGAGCCCAAGCTCTTATCCCTCCAACTTCATCTGATGATAGTAATGGAGTTGATAGCCAAGACGATAACTTGGTGATTTCGCATGACACATTTGTTAAACGACAAGAAGAGGATACTTCTTTGAAGAAATTCTTTCTTCTCGCAAAGAAAGGTGATCCTAATCAGAATACGAATCACAGATCGTATATCACTATGAAGAATGGTATATTGGTACGAATGGTACAACACTCGGACAAGTCTATGCATTCGCAAATTCTTGTGCCTAAGTGTATGAGACCCTTAATTCTTCAACATGCACACGATTCTCAGTGTGCTGGACATATGGGTTTTTCCAGAACTAAGACTAGAGTCCTTGCGTCTTTCTTTTGGCCATTTGTGAACAAAGACATACGAATTTATTGCCGGTCTTGCAAAATTTGCCAAGAGGTCAAGTCTAGAGGTCCAAGACATGCTGCACCTATTCAGGCCGCAGATATTCCTATTCGGCCGTTTCAGAAAATGGCAATAGACATTATTGGCCCGTTTAAGATTAAGTCAGTCAGAGGACATCAATTTATCCTTACTTGCGTTGACATGTGCACTCGTTGGCCAGAGGCTATTCCTCTTAAAAGCATATCAACTGTCGATATCGCAGATGCTCTTTCGCTCATATTTTCTCGTCTGGGATTTCCCGGAGAAATATTATCAGACCACGGCACTCAATTAATATCGGACACTATGTCTCAGGTGATGGCTATTCTGGACATTAAAAGGTCTCTCAGTAGTATTTATCATCCAATGTCCAATGGATTGGTTGAACGTCTTAATAGGACACTAAAGAACTTACTAGGCAAGATAACGGAGGATCATCCTGATGATTGGGACAGGGTCCTACCTGCAGCTCTCTTTGCTTATAGAGAGGTTCCCAACGAGCATACAGGATTTTCTCCTTTTGAACTTGTCTTTAGCGCGCAACCGTGCGGTCCTATGTCCTTGTTACACGATCTGATCACTGCCGGTAATATTGACGATGATACACAATCATCATATGAATATGTCATTGCTCTTAGGGAGAAAATTATCGAATCATGCAGGTTAGCTACTTCATCATCAGAATTCGCTAAGGAAAAGGCTAGGCGATTCGCTAATAAGAAAAGACGCCTACGTCAACTTTGTCCTGGAGACAAAGCGTTTGTCTTACTTCCCACGAGGGAAAACAGACTTCTCATTTCTTGGAAAGGTCCATACACTATAGTCTCTAAAATCTCGGATGTCGACTATATTGTCGATGTGGATGGAAGGCATAAAACCTTCCATATAAATATGCTTACTGAATTTATTGAACGACCAGACTATTTACAGCCTATTTTCCAGGCGACGGACGATTCTCCAGTCCAACATGGTCATATCTCATCCCTGTCCGTTATACAGGATGAGGAAACAACTTTTTCTGACGTTAATTTACCTCTTCCCGTGATTCCACTTAATTCTACGGAATCATGAAAAAACGTTACCGTCTCTTCGAACTTGTCTTTTGAGGAGCAACGTCAAGTATCTTCTACGCTAGAATAATTTCAGGATGTCCTTACCAACATTCCTGGACACACACATGTCATAGAACATGACATCATACTTACTGATCGTAATCCGATCAGAGTAAGACCAAACCCTATACCTGTTCATATTCAAGCACAAGTCGAGAAAGAATTGGATGAAATGATTCAATTGAAAATAATTGAACCATCCACTTCAGCTTATTCTTCGTAGTTGGTTATTGTTCGAAAGAAAGACAATAACATATGTCTTTGCGTTGATTATCGCAAATTAAATCAAGTTACGAAGTTCGATGCTGAACCTATGCCTTTATTAGATGATCTACTTATTAGACTCTCTAAAGCTAAACTCTTTACTAAGCTAGACTTGTCGAAAGGTTATTGGCAAGTCCCGTTGACGGAACATGCCAAACCTCTCACTGCTTTTTCAACACCTAGGGGTTTGTTTCAGTGGAATTTTATGCCTTTCGGGCTTATGAATGCCCCAGCAACTTTCGTGCGCATGATGCGACAAATTCTATCATATCGTACAGATGTCATCGCCTATTTGGACGACATCTGTCTGTTCAGTGATACTTGGGAAGAACACTATTTGGGTTTAAATGAATTACTATCTACTCTACGTGAGCATAAGTTGACTGCAAAACCCTCTAAAGCTTTTGTCGGGTTTAGTGAAATTTCTTTCCTAGGTCATCGGGTTGGTCATGGTCTGTTGAAGACAGAGGACCAAAACATTTCTAAGATATTAAATATCTCAGTCCCGAAGACAAAAAAGCAAGTGCGTAGTATCTTGGGATTAATACAATTCTATGGAAGATTCATTGGTAATCTATCCTCCATTATGGCACCACTTTCAACGTTATTAAAAAAAGGTTCTAATATGGTGCATTGGTCCCAAGAATGCCAATCGTCATTGGATCAGGTTAAGAATTTATTCTCATCTCATCCTATCTTAAGACTTCCAACGATTGATAAGACTTTTGTCCTCCCTAGTGATGCCTCTTCCACTGGGATTGGAGCGGCACTAATGCAGGAGTATTCAGGAACTTTGCATCCTGTAATGTACATTTCTAGGAAGCTGAATGCGGCAGAAAGGAACTACTCAGTTTTAGACCGTGAATTGTTGGCCATGGTTTGGTCCATTCTTAAGCTACAAAGGTTCCTTCTGGGCGCGCATTTCATTATGGAAACCGACCAAAAAGCTCTTACAGCTATGCAAAGTAAGGATTTGAAGAGCTCGAGATCTACTCGTTATGCTATTGCTCTTCAACCTTTCTATTTCACGGTGCGAGCTATCCGTGGTTCGGATAATGTGATGGCAGACGTATTGTCTAGATGCCCACATGATTCCATTTAAATCTTATGTCCTAGATCTCCTGATACACTTCCAGACTTATGTCTGTTCTTAATATCATAATGTTGTATATGACTTTAACAATTTGGTTATGTCCATCAATGATATATATCCATTAAATATGTTGATGGTATAGTATTGTAGTTCATGATATTTGTATATTGCTATAATTATGGTATTTGACAATTTTTTATATCTATGATTGGTATTGCCAGCAACTTAGATTTCTTTGATGGTACCTCCCCGAGTTTGTTTTGCTTAGAGGAAATATTTTCTCTTGTGATGGGGGGAAGATTTTTACTCTCTCCAAACGCTTTATTTATGCGTCTATTGTACCTGATATTAGGTTCATTCTTTCATGAGCACATAATTGATGCTTGTGCTATCTTGCTCATGGATATTTTTTTAAAAATGTGTGTCATTTTTTTTTACAGGGGGGGTGTAGTAATATGTTGCGGCCTTTTTGATGGAGTTTCAAATGTCAATTTAATGGTTGTATGTTTTTCACCCTGGTCAAAGTTAAGGTGACTATGTCTTAACTTTGCTGTGTCAGGTTGATTAGGGGTTATCTCCCTTGTTTGTTCATTCATTGTGTTTGACCTTTTGGGTCAAAGGTAAAACAGTTGTGGGCTATATGCCATGCGCAGTGGTTACGCGCAAAATTATACTTCCGTGAGGGTAGTGTTGCTATCTGGCTTCTGTAGGACGATGTATGTCCATTGTATTCTGGGGAAGGAAAATCTTCGAAGTGACTGCGTTGGCAGTTTTCCTCCCAGTGATTTTCTGTGCGCCAGGAAGGACGACAATGTTATTATTGTGTTCTGAGGATTCGTTTCAAGGTAACACCGACTTTGCCATTATTATGTATTCGGTGACAGAATTTGGTAAAGGCTTACCTAGCTGTGAGAACAGTTCACGATTCCTGTAAAGCAGAACTTATATTTGTGCTCAAGGTAGCTATTCAAGACTATTTGTCTTATATGATCAGAAGTCCAGTGACGAAGTTATATATGGTGGAAACCGCAGGTTGGCGGTATATCTACACAAACATTAAAGCATGATTCATGCAACCTGCTTAATGAAGAATGCACAGCTGACGTCATCGTCAGGTCTGTGTAATGGCAACTATTCTACTGCATGTACAGATATGATTGGCGTGTTATGCCAAGGTGTATGACGGCCCTGGTAATAGGATTACGTGAGTTAAGGGCTCGTCCATTGGATGACGGAGTTATTAAGGTATCTGACGCGTTCAGTCAGGGATACCAGAGCGGCATTATGAACTGCACATTAAACAAACATATCACTAGTGACATGCCCGCATATTTGAATGTTCACAAGTATTAGACTGCTTGATATGTACCAAGCGATTTCCATTGACATGATGTACATGAACTTGTTTACATTGACTGTTTCTGTGTGATTCTACATGTTAGTCCTGTCAATAAATGTATGAACCATCACAAGTAGTTCCAACCATCATTGACTGTAGTACGAGTGTGACTGGGTGTTTGTACAACTACATATGAGCCTAAACACATTCGCGTCTCTGCACACCCATGTCTCTTCATCCTCATCATCGTACAAGAACCATGTATGCTGTCAGCGTGAGTGACCCAGATTGTCAACTACACATCAACATCTGCAACACGCAGAAACAAACCAGCTAACATTCCTGGCAGTAACATTACTAGTGGAAATTGAACTAGAAATAGCCACGCAACAGGAGGCCAAAGAGAAATTGGAGAAACTGTTCAAGAGGAGGCTATGAAAATTGGAATGACTTGGGCACAGCTGAAAAAGACAGCCCAGAATAGAAATCGATGGAGAGCAACTGTTTCTGCCACAGGGAATGAAAAGGAATGATGATGATGATCTGTATGTTTTATCCCTGTAGTTCCATCAATAGGGCAATGAAAAATTCAGACTAAATAATATTTTACCTATGTTTAACCTCACTTCAAAGAAAAGATCCTGTTTCTATCTCATTTAGTTCATGATTAAATCATGCATTTATTAAAGCTATATCGTGAGTTTTCACTCAGACCATGAAAAAAGTACCTTTAATTCTGGGGGATACTGTGTTTTTACAATCTGATGAGAGGGGGCTGCTCTGAAATTTCTCTAGCTTGAAATTTTTGTTCTCCTCTCCATCACCTAGAGATCTAGCAAATCATTCTCTGTGATCTACTAGTAGATCAGGATTGAGCTTTTGCCAAAACCTGGTATAGAGCATGGAGTCACCACTGCAGCTGGTCCCCCATGCAGGATGCCTATAACAAAGCATTGGTGTGCTCTCGCAGCAGTGGTGTCCGTAACAATTTGTTTGACTTGATGAGGTTGCTAGCGCCATGGACAACCTCATCTTAGTTGAGTCTTATGACATGCCTGGGGGGGCAGTAGTTCTCTTCTGTCTTCTATGAGGTTCCCCCCCACAGGAACGACACTGGAAATGAACTATTCAACATCATTATTATCATTAACTTTCAGCTCCCTGTGAATCACAGGTCATCAACAAATACCTTCCAAGCCTTCCCTCTCCTGTGCCTTCAAGGTCTTTCCATGCCCTTCTCATTTCTGTCTCCAGCTCTCTTCTCCGTGTGTGTGGTCTACCTCTATGTCTCTTACACTGTCGATTCCAGAACAAGAACTGCCTTATAATGATACCATCACGGTTTCTCAACGTGTGTCCTATCCCACGCCAGCATCTTCTTTCACTGGTATGTATCCAGCCCTCTCCATCAGTTCCATATTGGTGATCCTGTGTCATACCACCACAATCCCTCCACTCAGAACAAGCATCCATTGATGAAAGTCTGTAGCTTCTTGGTGGTCGTTCTCTATGGATACCATTACCAGTACTCACAATTATATAATTAGTAGCCCTTAAAATGGGGGTGTGTTGCATTTATTTCTATTCAGTGAGTTCAGAATTTTGGCTCTACATTTAACTTCTGACAAGAAGGACCAGAGTATCTCTTTTAGTATGGACCACTAGCAGATCTAAGGATTATTCAAGGGAGGGGTGGTACATCAGAATGATAAGCCCCCCCAATTGACACATATGTTTAGACAATTAAAAAAAAAAAAAAAAATAACGAATTTTGAAGAAAATGTGAAGACTTGATAGTTTTATTATACAATAACTCAAATGTATTCATTTTTATTTTTTTTTATATAACTATTTATAACATATTTATGACATAAAAGTAAGGTATAACTACAAAGAGACAAAATTTGATTAATAATATCATGCATATTTTATATTATAGCATAACATTTTTTGCTTTGGGATTGGCTGCCCGAATAAAAAATTATCCACCTATTGTCACAAAGTCCTCAGTTTTTGCAGCTCAAATGAAGTCCTCTTGTGTCACCTGCCTGGTGCCGTCTTTTGTCTCATTGTTGTGTGGTTGTTCCGTTTATTGTCTTTCATTGTCCTGCCACGTAGAATTACTCACAAACTACGTTCATAACCTTTAGGGTACTTACCATTGTCCAGTATTAGACACGTTTTAATTCGTCCATTGTCCAACCTGACGATTACTTACATTTAAGTCCCACGTGGGGGAAAAATACTGGAACAGTTAATATGAAATAAAGGTTTTCAAAGTCCCAAGGGAGGGGTGGTCGCCCCTTCACCCCCCTTGGATCTGCCAATGGTATGGACCCTACCAATCATGAACTCTTTTATATATGGTAGCTAAAGTATTGTTGTCACAGATCGCAAGTGATATGATACTCAATCTTTCTTAGACACATAAGACAATGATACCAACATGTGAGAAATGAAATGCACACAACAAAGAAGGTGCCACTGAAAATGATGGATGGGAAACATAGCAGTAAATTTCATACAACAGTGAGGTGTAATATTTCCAGCAATCATCATCACCCTTCAGATCCCTGAGGAGCAGTGGCCTTCAACACACTTATGCCAAGTCTTCCTGTCCCGTCCCATCAGCTCAAGGTCTTTCCATGTCTTTATCATTCCCATCATGTCTGTCTACAGTTCTCTCCTCCATGTGTTCTTTGTTCTCCCTCGGCCTATCTTACCCTGGGGATTCCAGAACAAGGACTGCCTGGTAATGCAATCAACAGGTTTCCTCATTGTGTGTTATATCCATCTCCAGCATCTTCTACTCATAACACCTTGCTGAAAACCACAATTGAAGGAAGAGTTGAAGGCGAATAAGCAAGGAGAAGACAGCACTGAATGTGAGAAGATGATATCAAGAGATGGACAAGAAATAGTCTGTAAAGAGTGGCACCATCAAGACAAGAGTCAGAAGATGGAGATCTATTGTTGCCGACCTTTGATATGAAGTATGACAGCTGATCTTATCTGCTGTCCGAATAATATTAAATAAAATAGTACTTATTAGCATTACACTTTATCAATTAAGTTCAATTTTTTTTTTTTTGGTTTAAGTGTATGCTATTACTATTATCAGTGCATGCAGAAATTTTGTTTGTATCTGTAGCATACAAGAATAAAGAATGAAAATAATGAACATGTTAGAAAAGCAAGTCGTACCAATTACATGCTAACAATGTCAATAACAAAAAGCTGAAATAAAGCAATGCCATAAAATGTATTTAATCTCTTCATCTGTCTACACTCTAATACTTACAAGAAAAAAGTAAGTTTAAAGCAAATTTATGATAAAATACTTACATCTTTTGCATCCATTCAATCTTTCTTTGTTTTCTTTGTCTGTCAACATCTCTCTTCCTCTGTAACTGAAATTTCATATAACAAGAAAGGCCTGTAAAAATCGTCAAGTTAAAACTGCTACATTGACAGCCATTCACTAAAAATTCAAAACAAACTTGTTTTTAATTGCCATAATTTTTTGACGGCATTAGTACTCATCATCTTCTTCTTCTTCTTCTTCAAGTACCATGCCTAGTGGCGTAGGAGATCATGTCTCTCCACAACTTCTTGTCTCCAGTTCAATTTATTAATTCTGCTGTTGACTTCTTTCCATGCCACGATGTCAAACTGTCCAGTATTTGCTCTCTTTGTTTTCCCCTATCTCTTTTTTCTTTAATCTTACCTGTTGTTACGATATATTCCAGCTTTTCTTCTCTCATAACATGCCCAAAAAAAGTGGATTGCTTCTTTCTAACGTGAAATAAGTTTCCTTTGTGCATTGGTCTCTTTCAGGACATCCACATTACTCTTTTTGGCTGTCCATGGTATTTTTAACATTCTTCTGTAAAACCACATCTCTGTTGCCTTCAGTGTCTTCCCTATTTGTTTACTAATTGTCCATGGCTCACTCCCATATGTCAGGATTGGTTCTATATAACAATGAAGAACTCTCTTTCTTACTTCCAATGACAAAGAATTGTTGCATAAAATACTCTTCATTTTATTGAATGCTACTTTTGCCTGAGCTATTCTGCTCTTCACTTCTGAGATGCATCTTCCAACCATTGTTATTAATGTTCCCAGGTATTTGAATTTATTGACTTGTTTCAAAAGTTCCATTTACTTTAATTGTGCATTCTGCGGAAGGCCTTTTCTTTGAGACGACCATTACTTCTGTCTTTGACTCTTTTTGCTGTTTAGGCTAAGGCCTTTATTTTCACTTTCTATCACTTTTGTATCAACCATTTCCTGCAGCTCCTTTTCACTTTTTGCTATTAACTCATTCTCTCCCAGGCTGTTTTGGGGTTTTACCCAGGCCCCAAAATGGATGCAATTTTTTCAGACAGGTGAGGTTTTAAAAACAGACAGTGGACAAATACATAAGTTCAGTAGGTACTTGTGTTATACATTTAAATGTGTGAAATTGACTGGAGAATCTTATGAATTGCTTCATATAATTAATTGATATGAATAGGTGTGTAGTGAAGTGAAGTGTAGATTTGATTAAAAAAGTGTTTAAAAAATTAAATTAAATTGTATACTTAAACTTAAATATTTCAGCTCCCAATTAATGTATGGCAATAAAATGTTCAGAATATCAGTGCACATTTAGTTTGAAACATATCTAGAAACGTTTATCACTATCATTTCATAGATGTAATTTTTATGATTTTTTTTCTCAAAACCACATATGTTTGTAAAAACAACCACTCAAAACGTGTGCAATTTTTCTCTTCAGGTAATGTTTTAAAAACAGGTAGTAGATATCATATTATTTAACTAGGTGCTTATGTTATACATACAAATGTGGGAAATTGACTGACAAATCTTTTGAAATGCTTTAAATCATTATTTGATGTTAAAAGTGTCTGCTATGTCTTGTGAAGTGTACAACTCATTAAAAAAATGTTTAAAAAATTAAATAAAATTGTATACTGAAACTTAAATACTTCAGCTCCCAATTAATGTATGGCAATAAAATATTAAGAACATCCGTGCACAAATTTGTTTGAAACATATTTAGAAACTTTTATCACTATCACTTCACAGATGTAATTTTTATGATTTTTTTTTCTCATATGTTTGTAAAAACGACCACTCAAAATGTGTGCAATTTTTCTCTTCAGGTTATATTTTAAAAACAGGCAGTAGATACACATTTTATTTAACTACGTGTTGATGTTATACATAAACATGTGGGAAATTAACTGAAGAATCTTGTGAAATGCTGTAAATAATTATTTGATGTAGGAAAAGTGTCTGTCATGTTATGTGAAGTGTAGACATGATCAAAAATAACTGGAAAAAAAAAGATAAATAAAACTGTGTACTTACATATGTCAGCTCCAGTTTAATCCATAGCAGAAAAATCTCAGAATATCAGTGCACAACCATTTTGAAACACAACACATTTTTACCACAATCACTTCAAATATATAATTATATGAATTTTTTCCTACACCACATATTTCTGTAAAAACCAAACAACTATGACTAATATTATTTACACCAACCAAATTCTATGTTACATTTTCCAGAAGAATTTGCCACTATTCACATGCTTTTATGGTAGTCATAAAAACATTGTGGGTGTTGATGTGGCTGGTCTGGACATCCAGTGCAATAATAATGAGAGCGCTGACGACGAGCAGGTGTGCTGCAGTGGACACAGTTCTTATCTCTTTTTGCATAACATACAAGATGTCTTGTGTCACACTGGTACTCTGAAGTTGAGGCAGCTTGGGATCTAACAGCATTAGTAGCTGCATTTTCTTGGACACTAAGTGGACTCAAAACAGCAGAAGCTTCAGTTAGCTGGTGAAGCAGATTTCTTTTGAAATGCAGCAGTGATTGCTTTTCACCTCGATGAAAACAGTATAAAACTGAAGCATTCACCTGCACTATTTCAAGCAGCCAGAAGAAAAATTTTTTCCACCATTTAACAGATTTTCTGTTGTGCACACCATAATAACCAACTTTTTGATCCAGGAGATCGCACCCATTCATTGAATTGTTGTATTCATCTATCATTTTTGGCTTGACAATGTGCTTCCGTGTCGTTATGGTCTCCACTTTGGCCTGAGAAGATACAAGGAAAACCGATTTCTTGGCCTTTTTGTCTCTAAATGCTGTACACAACACTGTGCTTGTTTGTGTCATATACCATCTGTATTCCAGATTACTAAGGCGCAGTCTTCAGCTGTAATGGAAAATTTCTCCAGATAATGTTCAGAGTACCAGTGTAGTATTGCTTCTTCTCCAGTAAGAAATCAATGAGTTCTCTTGTGGTGAAATCCCTGTCAGCAAATAAATGGTGTCCTGTACCCAAAGGCTGTATTAGGGTCTGAAAAATCTTGACAGCTTGCCCACTGTTTGCATCCACTTCAGGATCATATGAAGCATCAGAACCAAAATATGTGAACATGTTCACCACATATCCAGTTGCTGAATCACATAAACTAAAGACTTTTATGTGATATTTGCTTGGTTTACTTGGATTATACTGCTTATATTGTCATCTGCCTTTATACCCTTTTACCATTTCATCCAAACTGAGATTTTGGAATGGGTAAAAGGTACTCTGAAATTTTTGCAACAACATGTTCATAAAAGGTTCAATCTTTTCTTTTCCTTGTGAATTTTAAGGTTCAATCTTTTCTTTTCCTTGTGAATTTTCATCACAGGCATGAAGCATTGTATGATATAATGTTTCAAATCTACTTCTTGAAAACATTTGACGAAACCAAGGAGTATAAAATTCTGCAGATATAGACCAGTAGTCGTGAATGCATGGTCTTTTCTGAATCCCAATATTTATTAGGACAGCAATATCAAGTTCATGGCGTGTGACTTCGGTCCACCGAGAATACATTGAATATTGTTTCGCAGGGTTATTTTGAATACATTTGAGTCTGGCATAATCATTGATGCACTGGCACATGAAATCTTTAACCTTATCTGTAAACAAAACATTGAAACATTTCAATGGGGTTGACAGGTCAAGCCCCAGTCACACCTGGTGTTCTCTTTGGACAAAATCGAGATGCATTTTGTGTCATGACCTCAGCAATTTCTAACCACTCTGGGACATCTTGTGAGGATGCACCTGCCTCTAGACTTGTGGCAGTTCTCGTAGCTTTACTGTTGGTCAGAATGGGGTTTTTACCCCTTCCTTTTCCTTTAGTGACTGAAAGTTTAGCTCTTTTTATACCAGCCCTACCTGATGCCTGTTCAATCAGCTGATCGGCATCGCCGTCAGAATAATCCATTTCATGAATATTCTGACACAAAGTCTTTACAACGTCTTCATCGGAATCACTAAACCTAACTTCTAAATCACTGTCGCTAGAATTATCTTCTGTCCACTGAGAAATAAGCACTCGTGCTTGCTCAGCTGAGAGCCGGTGTTTAGAAGAAGAATCTCACTCCATTTTGTTTGTAAACAAAGGATTAGAAATGGATATAAAAACAAAATTTTAGTTTCACAAATTTTTGTTCCGCTCACAAACATGTGCCGGATGTAATGATTTAAAACTGGCTAGTTGCCAGGTATGTTATAATTTTCCGTTCAAATTCGACATATATCACGTTGGCGCGTGGTACGCCCTGGATGGCACGGAAGGCCTATCTTGTGCGTCATGCGTCCATTTGGACAGAATGAGTTAAGACTGTATCATCAGCACATCTCAAGTTGTTTATATTATGTCCGCCGAATGATATTCCTGGCATGTCCTCTAGAGATCTCATTATATTTTCACTGTACAGATTGAATAGATCCGGTGACAGCACACATCCCTGCCTGACACCCTTTTTTACTTGCTGAAACATTCCTACTTGGCTGCTAATTCTTGGCTGCTGCTTGTTGCCAGTACATGTTCTTTATTATCCTCAAGTCCTTTCCATCAATGTTGATGCTTTCTAACATTTTGATAATTTCCTCATGTTTCACTTTGTCAAATGCCTTAGTGTTATCTATAAAGCACAAGTACATCTGTCTTCACCTCTATGGCTCTTTCTATTAATGTTCTTTTAATATATATAGCATTGTTTGTGCCTTTACCTTCAACAAATCCACACTGTTCATCACTGATTTCTGGTTTAATTTTATTTCTCACTCTTCTCATGATAATTCGTAATAATATTTTGGTCACATGACTCATAAGACTAATGGTGCGGTGTTCTTCACATTCCATGGCTCTAGGTTTATTTGGCAAAGCTATGAATAAGGATTTTAGTAGATCATCAGGTATTTGACCACTGTTATAGATGTCATTAAAGAGTTTTGTTATCACTTCTACTCCAAATTCTCCCAAAGCTTCCATTTCCTCCTCAGCTGTTACATTATCTGGTCCAGGTGCTTTGTCTTTCTTCGTGTGGCGCATGGCATCCTCTACTTCTGCCACAAGTATTGGAGGTCCTTCACAACTGTCCTGGTTGTTTAAATCTTGTCTTTCATCATCATACAGCTCCTTGATGTATTCTGTCCACCTTTCTATCATGTTCTCATGATCCATTAACAATGTTCCTTCTTTTGATTTCAAACAGCCAGTGACTGTTTGTATCCTTCTGCCTGTTAACTCATTTATTTGCATGTACATAGATTTTGTGTCTTTTCAGTTCTGCACTTCAAGCTCTCTGAATTTCTGGTTTAGCCATGTTTCTTTTGCTGTTTTACATTTGTTTTCTATTTCCTTATTTAGTCTGTCATATTCTTTGTTGTCTTGCTTCTTCTTCCTTCGTGCATCCATCAATTGTAAAATTTCATCTGTCATCCACTTCTTCTTTGCAGTCCTCTTTACTTCTGGTACGATTTATTTTGATGTTTGATGTATTGATTCCTTTAGCATTGCCCACTGTTCATCTATACTCTGTATTTTTTTCTATTGCATTGTACTTATTCTGTACCGTAATGTTGTATCTTTCACTCATTTCCTTATCTGATCTAAGTAAGGCTAAGTTTAATTTGATGTTGTTTGAAGCTCGCTTTACTTTCTTCTATTTTATTCTAAGTTTTCCTATTACTGGTACATTATCGCTGTTGCAGTCTGCTCCTGGCCTAGTTTTCACAGATTTCAAACTGTTTCTAAATCTGCTGCATATTAGTATATAGTCAATCTGATTATGAACATTGTTCCTTGGACTTTTCCACATCCGAAGGCATCTAGGATGCTGCTTAAACCAGGTGTTTCCTACTATCAAATCATGTGTTCTTGCCCACTCTATCAGTCTGTCACCTCTCTCATTTCTTTCTCCCAGGCCATAACTACCAATCACATCATCAACTTCTTCATTTCCAACCTTTGCATTGAAGTCTCCAAGTATAACAGTTGTCTAATGAAATTTACACTGAGTCATTGTCATATCAAGTTCATTGTAAAATATATCTATTTCTTCTTCTGTACTATCTGCTGTTGGGGCATATATTTGTATAAAATTGATATCAGTTGGTCTGCTACCCAGTTTAACTAACAGGACTCGATCTGATATTGCCCAAAATCTCTTTACTGTTCTTGCCCTTTCTGCATCCGATATTATGCCTACTCCTCTTTCATGTTTATTTCCTCCAGAATAAATTATTTTGTAATTGTCAGAATACATTTCACCTGTTCCGGTATATCGCATTTCACATAGCCCTAATACATTTACATTCATTCTTTCCATTTCCATCTTGATGTTATCTAATTTTCCAGTCTGCATTAGTGTCCTGACATTCCAAGTTCCTATGTTTAAGTTATCTTTAATTCTAATTTTGCTAACAGTAGCTTGATGACGATCGGGTATCACCTGTAGCACATGATGCTCCCTACCGGACGAGGTGATTCCTCTGGAATCCCCTTTAACGTCGTTGTCTTTTCTAGAAAGTTGTTTTGATTCATCATTGTACAAGGGATAATACGATGGTAGTTTCCCGTTGCTTGCCATCAGTTTGTGTACGGCTGTCTCCGCTAGCCTTTGATTCTTTATGTGCTCTTGTAGTGGGGAGGAAAGAGGTTAAAGCACCTCAATCTCGCTGGTTGTCACATCATAAAGCTTCAGAGGTGATTTGATACAGATAGCTGTCCCTCGCAACTATCCCACCTCGCCTTCAGTGACAACCGCCTGTTTTGGTTCATGGCTCTCTCCACATGTAAGCCTACCTTGCCGTGGTTGGAGAGCTTGAGCGCCTCAATGATCCCGGGAGCTATGCCGGCGGGAGTTTTACTCCTGGCAGGGTCACCCAAGCCGGACAGGTCCTGGGTGAGGGGCCAGACTAAATGGGCTGAGGAGTGGGTGGAACCCTATAGGTGTAGATGCAGAACCCACCGGCGAGTGGTACATGCTCTGGTCTGCACCAATCCACCCCCACTTCATGGGTTAAATGCTTTCTTGCCTCATTCTTCACTGTTTGTCGTCTATCACGCCCATGGCGACCGTTGCCTCAATTGGCTGTGTGTGGTGTACCCGGAAACGGGGCCTCCCAGTACTGAGGCAAAGTTAAGTCCCCGATGTCACTTATCGGTGCAGAATTGAGAGAGATGGCTGAGCATCACAATCCCTCCTGTGTTGCAGCATGATGAGAACCCAGCATTGCACACTGAGCTTGGGGGGATCACTTGGGCACCAGACTTAATACTGGCTCTTGACTGGATGGCCGCATGCAGGAGATTTCTACAATGGAGGGTTGGCAGGTGGTGGGTATCGGGAAGTGGCTCTGTGCAGGACGTGAGGATTCCTTGGGAGAGCCCAGAACCAGAGCACAGCATTGTGCAAGCTCTGCATAGTTGGAGAGCCCCCTGGATGACGGGGAATGCACAGTGTGCTACCCCACCTATCCCCAACTGCTAACTTAGAACCAGAAGTGGGGTCCTCTGTATGCGTGCCAGGCCAGGATAAAATGCCTGGGAAAGAGACTGGAGCTCAGAACTCCCTAACTCAAAGTTGCAGGATGGCAGAAAAGCCATGGGAAAGACAGGGCTATTTTGAAGATAACGCAACCATATTTTCACCATACGAGCTCGGACGCCGCCTCGGTAAACAAGGTCCGCGCAGAGCAGTGACACCCCCAGGCTGCTTGCGAATAGTCTACTACTGGGAACATAAACAGATTAGGGATGAGCCCACTCTCCCGTTGAACAGGTGCTAAAGTCGTAGATACTGGGCCAGAAGGCGCACCGGAAACCACAGTATCATGCAACTCGCTTTTTTTTTCTATGGAGAGTACACCGTCAAATAAATCTCGTTCTGGTGCTCGCCCTGTGGAGCTCCACCAGGCAGGTGCAGTGCCGGGCTCTGAGCCTCGACAGAGCCCACCCTCAGCTACTGGAGGACCCTCTAGACCGTCTTGTGGAGTCAACAGACGGCGGAGGAGAACTACTGACCAAAACAAAACAGAAAAAGAGAAACCCAGAGTGCCACTTGTCATGATGCACTGGAATGCAGAGGGAGTGAACAGCAAGCAGGCTGGATACAGCAAAAAGACAGAGCTGGAAAACATCTTGTATGAGAAGCAAGTCAGTGTTTGCTGTATCCAAGAGACTCACTTGAAAGCAGATCAAACCTTTAAAATAAGGGGATATCAATGCTTCAGATCCGACAGACAAGATAGACGAAAAGGAGGAGTACTTACTCTTGTAAGGAATAACATTCCTGCACACGAAAGGAAAACCTTCATGGATGGAGCAGAATATCAGCTGCTGCAGATAAAGGTAGACAAGATGGAAATAGAACTCCTGAACTATTACTGTCCGAACAACAAACCCCTGAGTCTCAGCTCTATACAGGTACCAGCCACCAACTTTATAGCAGTTGGAGACTTTAATAGCCACTCCCAGAGCTGGGGCTATAACCATCTGGATCACAGAGGTGAAGAGGTTGAAACTTGGCAAGATGATCACTCCCTAATCCTAGTCAATAATGCCACAGATACTCCTACCTTCTACTCCAGAGGATGGCACACAACCTCAACACCAGATCTTGCCTTCTCCACACCAGATATAGCTGGATCTATTAGTAGAGAAGTAGGAGACCAACTAGGGGGAAGCGACCATCGCCCAATCTTTCTTACTGTCCAGAGTGCAACTCTCAGTACAGGCCCAGCCATTACAAGATGGAACTACAAAAAAGCCAACTGGGGTTTATTCAGGCATCAGGTGAACACGCTGCTGTCTACCCTCAAGGTACAGAACAGAGACATTAATGAAGTGGTAAAAGACTTCAACAGATGCATACTACAAGCTGCAAAAGAAACCATTCCCAAAGGATGCCGGCGTAACTACATACCATACTGGTCCAGCACACTCCAAGAACGTCAGGAAGCTATGGACAAGGCTAGAAAGGACGCAGAGTCTCAGCCTTCACTTGAAACTCACAACAAATGGAAAAAGGCTGTAGCAGAGTTTCAGAGAACAAAGCTAGAAGAAAAGCGGAAAAGCTGGAGAACTAAAACGGCATCGCTGAACCTTGAGAAAGACGGCAGGAAACTTTGGAGATTAGTCAAGTCTCTAAATGAAGAGCATTCCTCACCAAGGCAGACTATCACATTGGATGAAGGTGGCAAACTTTTCAGAGGAAAACAAGCTGCAGACTTGTTTGCTAGAAGATACAGTTCAGAAAGCAACTTACCCATTAACATAGACCATCAGAGAGAGATAAGAAAAGAAATACTGGCAACCATGGGACAGACAGATACTCCTGCCCCAATGAGGGAACCCATCACACTAGGAGAACTACAGAAGGCTATTTCCAAGCTTAAGTTTCAAAAGTCACCCGGCCCAGACAAAATCAGCAACGAAATGCTAGTAAATCTGAGCTCAGCAGCAAAGACAAAACTGCTTGAGATATTCAACCACAGCTGGTTGAAAGGAACGGTACCCCAAGTATGGAGAGAAGCCATCACAATACCCATACTAAAGAAAGGGAAATGTAAGACCGAGGCTGCAAGTTACCGGCCAATCAGTCTCACAAGCTGTGTTGGGAAGACTATGGAGCGAATAGTCAACCACAGATTGAAATGGTATTTAGAGTCTGAGCAGATCCTGGTGCCGGAACAAGCTGGATTTAGAGAATGCTACAGTATAGAAGACCAAGTTACTTACTTGTCTCAAGCAATAGAAGATGCCTTCCAGGAGAAGAAAAAGGTCCTAACGATCTGGGTCGACTTCAAGCAGGCCTTTGACAAGGTGTGGAAAGATGGCCTCATTGCAAAACTTAGGAGAAGTGGAATCCAAGGCAACATGATGAAATGGATCCAGTCATACTTGCATAACAGGAGAACTAGAGTCACTCTTGACGGTCTGCAGAGCAGAAAAGTGTTGCTCCATCAGGGGGTACCTCAAGGAGGAGTAATTTCCCCAACACTCTTCCTTGTTTACATCAATGACCTGGTGAAAGATCTCCCTGCAGGAGTTAAAGCTGCCTTATATGCAGATGACCTAGTACTCTGGTGCGCTGATGAAAATGTCACCACAGCAAATTATAGAATGCAGCGGGCAGCAGACATGCTAGTGTCATGGGCAGAGAAATGGCTTATCACAATAAACACAGACAAAACCTCCACAACACTGTTCTCCCTCGCCCCCAAGGACAAATCAGCTAACATACACCTAGGGACAACCGTGATCAAGGAAGAAAGCTACCCCACCTATCTTGGGGTGACATTTGACCAAAGGCTTACATGGAATAAGCATATTGAAAATGCAGAAGGAAAGGCCCGAAGACGACTAGGCATACTCAGAAAATTAGCAGGTACCAACTGGGGAGCAAATGAACGAAATCTAAAGAAGATTTATAATGGAGTAATAAGACCACACTTAGAGTTTAGCTCAGCAGCATGGTCATCAGCTGCTAACTCACATCTGCAGTCTTTGGACAAGGTGCAAAATCAAGCTCTCAGGCTCATTACAGGAGCCATGAAAACTACACCAATAACAGAGATGCAGAAGGTTGCTGGATTACAGACATTGTCCCATAGAAGAGACACAAAAACCATGATCCAGATGGAAAAGTACAACAGTATGCCAATGCACCCAATGAAGGCAAGACTAGATGATCTGGCATTGGGACGTCTAAAGCGTAGCAGCTTTGTGCATCGGGGGAAAAGACTTATAAGACAGCATCAAGAAGACCTATCCATGAAGACAACACCACTGAAGCCCACCCTATACCCTGTACCATGGGAGCAGGCCAGCAGTGCCCTCCAAATTAATACAACAGTCAGTGGTCTCACAAGTGGATGTGAGTATAATGATCTGCAAAAACGAACTGCTACATTGAGTATGATCCAAGAAAGCTATCCCGATCAATCATGGATACATGCCTATACAGATGGATCAGCAACTAATGCTGTTAGGAATGGAGGTGCCGGTATCTTTATCTCATATCCTGACAACCACTATGAGACTAGGCACATTCCCACTGGTAAATTCTGTTCCAACTATACAGCTGAGGTTCAAGCTCTAGAGCAAGCTGCAAATATGATTTATAACACCAACTCTGACTGCCACCAGGTAGTCATCCTCACAGATGCACTGTCTGTCCTGCAAGCTCTCAAGGGTGGTAAACTCCCGCATCTGAGAAATGAACTAAACAAGGTAGCTGCCAAAAAGAGAACCATACTTCAGTGGGTACCATCTCATTGTGGTGTACCCGGAAATGAAAAGGCAGATAAACTTGCAAAAAAGGGAGGAGAATGTGAACAAGAAGATAATGAAGTCACATACTTTGAGAAAAAGAGAGCTATCCAGACTATCAGAAGAGAACAGAACCAACCCAAAGACGACTATCACACTCTCGACCGGCAGGGACAGACAACTATTTTTCGACTCAGGACAGGGCATAACAAACTGAATAAACACATGCACAAGCTACGATTGTCTGCTTCACCACTGTGCACATGTGGATTAAACGAACAAACTGCTGAGCATGTTCTACAGGACTGTCCTCTGTATGACCAGTTAAGAAAGATATACTGGCCCAATGACTCAACACTAAACTCAAAGCTATATGGAGTTAAAGAGGAACTTCAAACAACAGTCGAATTCATCATGAGAACTCGTCTGACGGTGTAATCATCAAAGATGCGATCGCAAGAAGAAGAAGAAGGTTCATGGCTGATTATTCAGTATTCACAGCTAGCCTCTATATCTAGAGGCAATTCAACCATCCACCACCCAGTTGACGCGCCTGGTAGGAGGACAGGTTCCTTCCCCATCATCACCAACATAATTTTAATTGTCAACAAAACTTCAAGGCTGGCTGCAGTAGATTTATAAATGTCTGTTGTCTTGGTGGTAACCTTCAACAGGCTAATCTCAGCCAACTCTTGATGCCTCCTTCTCACTGAAGAAAAAAGGTAAATGTAGGCATAGCAGGTTCAGCCACAGAGAAGTGAATAGTTAGAAACCTCACTTTACTAGGTCCAGCTTTATTAGGTGGGGTAACCAGTTCCTTATCTTGCTGCCTTTGCCTTCCTTAATTCAACAGCAAAGTACGGTTAACATTTACCACTGGGTAAACTGGAACATGACGCTATCAGGTTTTGATCCCAGAATCTGGTAACTTTGCAGTGAAAGGCAAGCACTCTAACCTCTCTGCAAAATGGACACTCTTTTCTTCTTTATATTTCTATAATCCCCTTTCCTGTTTGCTTTTTGCTATGATCCATCTGCTTTTTTCTGGATATTTTATGTAATGCAGCCTAATTATTCTCTTTATCCTGATACACCTCTTGTACAAATAATGCCATTTCATTTTACTTATTTAGTCGTTCCTTTTCTACCCTGGAGTGTAGAGGTGAAAGCTTTTTTGGCTGTGGGGACTCCACTGTAGAGCAGCATGTTGCCATCGAGATCCATAGCTGCTTGTTCTTTTTTCTTGGTCTCCGTCACAGCCAGGATTTCTAATTTTGCTTTCCTCATCTCCTCCGCCTCATTTTACGAACTGTCATATTTTTATTTAATATTCTACTTCACTCACCAACCCAGCGCTACAAATAAATAACAAATATACACTGTACAAGAGACCAACCCTGCTGTGGTTGAATTTGTACATCTTCTGTGATGTTTCCCAAGTTACAGGGTCACTAGTGATGTGATGAATCATTCTGTCTGACACAAGTCTCCATCCATTGTTCTCAATCCTTTTGTACCAGCCATTTTTATCTAATAAAAACAAAGTTAATATTAATGCCAAATATTGACAGAAAATAAAGTTCAAATTAAAATGAGAAAAATCAAGTTATTTTAACATAGAATGTTGACAGAAGATCAAGTTATTATTAATACAGAAGATCAAGTTATTACAGAATCTTGACAGAAGATCAAGTTAATACAGAATCTTGACATAAGATCAAGTTAATACAGAATCTTGACAGAGTTAATACAAAATCTTGACAGAAGATCAAGTTAATACAGAATCTTGAAAGAAAATCAGGTTAATACAGAATCTTGACAGAAGATCAAGTTATTACAAATTCTTGACATAAAACCAGGTTAATACAGAATCTTGACAGAAAATGAAGTTAATACAGAATGTTGAAAGAAGATCAATACAGAATGTTGACAGAATATCAAGTTACTACAGAATGTTGACAGAATATCAAGTTAATACAAAATGTAGACAGAAGATCAAGTTAATATAGAATGTTGGCAGAAGACCAAGCTCAAATAAATATGCAATGCTGAAAGAAGATAAAGTTAGAATTTTAACAGACCAAGCTAAAATGTATACAAAATTGTTCACTTCCTGTGAAGGAAATGGGAAGACTTATCATGATTCTTGTGATTTCTGAAACCCAGATGCAATTTTAATTTACCCCTTGTCTGAGGAGGCAAAGAAAGAACAGGATTACTGCTATCTCAGGCATGTAGTACAAGGCTACAAATAAAAAGATGTGCATGGTGTAGCAAAGTTTGATTTGCTGGGGAGGTTATGATGGTATCCTAAAAGAATGAAATCCGTGTCTGTATTAACCGTGTGAGGTCAAGCACATGTAGGCCCCTGACTCTATAAATGATGATGATGAATTATGTGCAGGGAACCTAACGCTACCTCCCTAGATCTCACACGGTCACTATTTTGGCTCTAGTGTCTGGTGTATGATGTACCTAGTGTCTAGGGGAGAAAAAAATGATGGTACACAACACAAAAACACTTTAATTTTCTATGAGGAAGTGAATAAAATCAGTGGTTAAGTTTTTCTTTAAAAATGAATATTTTTTCTGTACAATTTAATCTGCCTGTCCAGCCATATCTTTTGGACAGGTCTTTGAAAATGAGGACAAGATAGTTTACAGAAAAGATCAACTAAAATATCTGGACTCTTTGTCCACTAACTATAAAGTTAATATATATATCTTTCCTGTTGGAATGTTCACAACTTACACTTTATTCATCTAAGAGGGAGAGTCACTGTGTATGAGGGGCTGTAGTTTCATCATACCCCATAAACTTCCTGAGTATGATTTTGAAATACCAGAGTTTATTCAAACGAAAATGTCAGATATACCCAGATGCTTAACACATCACCTGGGATTCCTTGAAGAATGATAATAAGGTATGAAGTTGCAGAAAATCTCGATCTCTCAAAATGCCCAAGCTCCTCCCATTATCTTTTGACAGCATAAACAAATGGTCGAAGACTTGATGGCTTTATTCTCTCTCAGCAGGTTTCCTGTTACCAGCTGGCAACAGGAAATAAAACCTCTGCAACAAAAGGACACCCTGGCCTTTTATATCTGATCACTTATTATATTTATTATTTTCCTACGGTGCTATGGGGTCAGCCTCGCGTGCATTACAGGTGCACTCGCCCCTAATTTTACATGACTCCCACCTTGCTGTGACCACACCTCAGGTCCCTATGGCAGATATGCCACTGTACGTTTACATAGTTTTCCTCAATAAAATAATGTGGAGTAACCACATTTCCTTTGATATGATTTTCTCTTCTTTTCTTTTTTTAAATAATAAATGCTTCAGGCATGTTAAACAGTGTTCATGGAACACAGAGGCTTACTAATATTTTAATGCAATAATATGACAACATAATCATGACAACATACATCAGTTAGATACATTTCAATGTGAGGACTCAACAATGTCTGCTCCCGGCACGTCCTTCACTTTTCCCAATAGCAGTATCTAACTTTGGCAGTGGGATTAAACATATGAATTCATAAAGCATTCTTACCACAAATTTCAAGAAATATAAACAAATGACGCCGACTTGCAAAGAAGTGGCCTCAGTTTCTTCTGCACTGTCCAGACTGTGAATACTTCTTTATTTAATTTTAAAATTAACACAGCTGATCTCAGCGTATTTGAATGAAAAGTTTTGTTCAACTGGCAATGAATAATGAAAGCCTTTTGCTAATATTTATTAGCACTGGCCAATCAAAAGCTTGCGACTACCAGAATTCAAATGCAGTTTTTGAAAAACAAAAATAATTCCAAACAAAATCTGCGTCTGGTAGTCGATTGGCCAGTCTGCCTTAGTTATGCCAATACAAAAAGATGTTTCGTTTTGGATTACATTTTCCTACCGCTCTCCTTTCCCTCTTATACTCTTGTTACCCAAGCGAATGTGAATTTACCTCAATGCCTCCTTTCAAACTATCGTTCCCAATAACGTTACAGTTAACAAGCAAGGACAACCGTCCGTTTGTCTACGCGTTTCCAGTCAAATAGTATTTTCTCAATAACTTGGCTAATAATTTAACTACTATTAATATTAAAACATATTTGTGCTCAGAATACACCAAGCTACACGAATATATAATTTTTATGACTATAGTCATTTGCGTTTAGATTTTCAGTTTTGTCACTGACAGTCGTTAATTATAACTTTTTACATAAATCTACCATCTTGTCCCCCTCCTTCTGTCTCACTTTTTAATTTTTCAAATAAACCAACTTGTTTTTGTGACGTCACAACTACACTACGCGTCGAGAATTTAAACTGTCTGTGTGTGTATATCCGTTAGCTTTGCCACAGCGTGTATATGCTATTAGTCTCGCGTACAGAACGACGCGGGTTTTGGCATGCGTTGGTAGCATTTTGCGTTAATGTATTACAGTCGTCTCGTTATACACTACCAAATAATGTAAGGATTACTACTTATTACCTGGCAAAGGGGCGACCGACCCCAACCAGGCGCGTCCACGGGTGGCGGATAGTGGAACGACCTCCAGATATGGTGTGTCAGCTGCGAATTAAGTCAGCATTGCTGGACGAATAAGCAGTCGCGGACCAAACGGCGATGTCCTCCCAGCAGGACGGGGAGGGGTAACAGGTGGCACTGATACCCCCACTGAAATCCCCCATATGTCCTATGACGGGTGCATCAAGCGAGTAAGAGCCGCTATAAGCTCTAGCCACGGGGAAGGTAAACCTCGGTAAACAAACCAATCTGCTGCCTTGCAGCTACCACCAGGAGATGGAAAGGCTATGGGAGACAACCCTGAACAACAAACACAACCCGGCCTGCCGAAGACGGAGTGTGTTAGCTACGGCGCAGACACCAGGAAAAATTAGGACACACACGCTTTTGCGGTATGGAGTCATGCGACAATCTCGACTTATGTCATGGCGTCGCTCCTATCAGCTACAACCGGGGAGGAGCGGAGCCGGGCCCCTAGCCTCGAAAGGGCCCATCCAAGCAACCGGTGCCTTTGCCAACCAAATGGTCGGGGGAAGGCAAAGTAGAGCAACTGACCAACCAACCCACTATCTTACAGTGGCTCAATGGAATGCAGAAGGAGTGAGGAACAAGAAACCGGAGTTACAAGAATTCCTCAGGAAAAATAACATTGATATAATCTGCATCCAAGAAACTCACCTAAAAGATACCCAATGATTCTTTGTACGTGGATACCAATCCTTCCGCCAAGACAGGGCAAAAAGAACTAAGGGAGGAATCCTCACACTGATTAAAACCTCAATCCCAGCAGTAGAGACACACAGATCTGGTGAGGACGAACTTGAATACATAACAGTCCAACTACTGCTGCCCAGTGGAGACTTAATGATCACAAACTGCTACAGCCCTCCAACCACAACTCTGGAGCTACACAAAGTGAAGCTTGCAGCATCGAGACACCTCATTATGGGTGACTTCAATAGCCACTCACCCAGCTGGGGCTATGACGCAACAGATCCAAGAGGAGAAGAAGTGGAAGATTGGATGGTAGAGAATAAACTAATTCTAATAAACCAACCAGAGAATAAGCCCACCTTCTATTCCAGAGTATGGAAAACAACGAGCACACCAGATCTTGCTATGGCTACAGATGACATACATCGACTCACCACCAGAACAGTAAATACTCAACTGTGAGGAAGTGACCATGTACCAGTCACATTACAGATATCTGAGATAAGAAGTGCAGGAGAAATCAATATGTCTCCTAGCTGGAATTTCAAAAAAGCAAACTGGGGATTTTTTAAAGAACAAGCCGACAATTTCTGTCAGAACATTGCCCACTCAAATAACATCAATAAAAACATCTCCATCATCAGTGAGGCAATCATCCAAGCAGCAAAGAAGTCAATTCCACGAGGTAAACGACGAGACTACAAACCATACTGGAGTGACAACCTGGGAAAACTCCATAGTGAATTAAATAAAGCACGGGAAACTATGGAGCAAAGTCCCACATTAGAGAACACACAGAGACACAACAGCATAAAACAAGCTTTCAATGAACAAAAGAAAGCTGAAATCCAAAGGAGCTGGCACCAGAAGACCAGCAGTCTCAACATGGAAAAGGACTCAAGCAAGCTTTGGAATCTGACAAGAGTGCTAAATGAAGAAACAACAACCAGCTACTGTAAGACTGTCATCAAGGAAAATGAAAAATACCACACAGGAAAGATGGCAGCAAACATCCTGGCAGATTTCTACAAGGAAGAAAGCACCACATCACTTTCACATGCACGGATCCAAGAAGTACGTAAGGAAGTAAAAGAAAAACTGAAGCACCAAAACCCAGATATCTGCATGAAGTCACCCCTTACTATGAGAGAACTCAGTGCTGCCATAACAAAACTAAAGAACAGAAAAGCTCCAGGAAAAGATGGCATCACAAATGATATGATCAAGAACCTTGGACCTGTAGCCAGGCACAAGCTCCTCCTAATCTTCAATCAGTCATGGAGTACTGGAAAATTTCCAGATCAATGGCGAGAAGCAATCATTGTTCCCATCAGAAAGAAACAAAAGGAGAAAACAAGCAAGTCCAGCTACCGACCAGTTAGCCTACTGAGCTGTCTGGGTAAGGTAATGGAAAGAATGGTGAACTCAAGATTACTGAAACATCTGGAAAAAAACCATCTGCTTGATAACACACAGTCAGCATTTAGGAAAAATCGCAGCACCGAAGACCAACTAGTATATCTAGCCCAGGAAGTAGAAAATGCCTTTCAGGAGAAAAAGAAAGTACTGGCGGTTTTTGTAGACTTGACAAAAGCCTTTGATAAGGTATGGAAAGAAGGACTCCTCCTTAAGATGCTCAACAGCAAAATTGAAGGGAGAATGTTCAACTGGATACGGGACTTTCTTCGATACCGCACAGCAAGAGTAAAACTTGATGGGAAACTGAGCCATCGTGTCACTCTACAACAGGGTGTGCCACAAGGAGGAGTTATCTCCCCCACACTTTTTATCATATATATAAATGATATTGCAGAGAAACTGTCCGGGCATATCTCCAGGGCTCTTCATGCTGACGATTTTGCTGCCTGGTGTGCTGCTGAACATTTGCCTACTGCGAAGTTCAGGATGCAAGCAGCGCTAAATACCATCGGTAAATGGGCATCAGATTGGGGAGTACAGATAAACCTCTCCAAGACAGTAGCAACCTGCTTCTCTCTGTCAAATCGCCGAGAAACGATCAAACTGCAGCTAAATGAAAGTGAACTTCCAATCGAGGAAAACCCAACATACCTAGGAGTCAAGTTGGATAAGAGACTCACCTGGAAGCCGCACATAAAAGCAGTAGAACAGAGAGCAATAAGAAAGCTCTCTATTATGAAGAAACTGGCTGGCACAAGTTGGGGGGCAAATACCAACATACTTAAAAAAGTCTATACAGGCACAGTCAGACCTGTACTTGAATATGGCATGTCAGCCTGGGCCACAGCATCTAAAACAAACACAGAATGTCTAGGGAAAGTGCAAAATTCAGGCCTTAGACTAATCACTGGAGGGATGAAGACTTCTCCAATCCAGGCAATGGAGCGATACACCAACATCCGCTCTCTTGATGACAGACGTGAGGAAAAGGTATTCACTCACAGTGAGAAGCTTCTACCAATGCCAAGTCATCCAATGCATGCCAAACTCCATAGTGTGACAAAGAACAGGCTGAAAAGAACCAGCTTCCTAAACATCTCCAAACATCTGCATCGATGCCATGAAGACCTCCTCCCAAATCGATCTACTGAGATTGAAATGTTAATTGATTACGAGGAGCCAGACGACTGCCATGGAAATATATCTATCATCACAGAAGTCCCTGAAATAAAAAAGAAAGGCCACCTGACCCCTCAACAACTAAAAACTTTGGCTCAAGAAATGATTGAAGAAAAGTACAACCCGAAGGAGTGGACACATGTATACACAGATGGATCTGCTGAGGGGGCAGTAAAGAACGGTGGAGGAGGCATTTTTATAAGATTCCTAAATGGAAAGATCATCCGAAAGGCCTTCCCAACTGGAAAGATCTCCTCCAATTTTAGGGCAGAAGCTATGGCACTACTGCAAGCCCTGAAGATCCTCACCAGACCTGAACAGCAGCCACAAGCTAAGATAGTAATCTTCACTGACTGCAGGTCATTACTTGAATCAATACAAAACACCAGAAATGATAACATGATGAATGAGATCAGATCTGAGCTTAACATCATCCAAAGGTCATCAACCATTGCCCTCCAGTGGTTACCTGCCCATTGTGGAATCGCTGGTAATGAGAAAGCAGATGCTTTATCAAGAAGTGGCAGTAAAATGGAACAATACAGCCACCCATTGCCCTATCGGGAAGCAAAAACCATCATCCACAACAAGTACAAAAATCAGTGGAAGGAGGAAGGGGATATATACAGCAGAGATGACCCAATCCACCACCTAAACAGACACCAACAGACGACAATTTTCCGCCTGAGAACTGGTCACTGCAGATTACTTGGACATCTCTATCGCCTCAAGATATCCTACACGAATGAATGCCCATGTGGAACTGATATCCAGACTCCAGAACACATTCTCCAGAACTGTCCAACCCATGATAAATTGCGACGTGCGACCTGGCCAAAAGGTGATGAGCTCCAGCAGAAGCTATGGGGCTGCCGCGCCGACCTGGAAAAGACTGTGGACTTCGTCCTGGCGACAGGCCTGCAGATTTAGCATGACTACAAACCGAACGCAGAAGAAGAAGAAGACTACTTATTACCAGCGTTAAAGTCAAAATATTACGTTAATTCAGACAGTAGTTTGGCGGCACACTTCCGCAAAATCGTTAATTGTAAGTCTTGCCGCAGTCTCTATCAGATCGGGCAAAATGTTAAAAATGTACGTCACAAGGAAAGCGAGGAGGTTTAAACGGCGGGGTCGGTTTTAAGCCTGTCCACGGCATAAAATTCAGCGCTATGCTGGCGTGTGAGAGTATCACCGTCAGACACAATAGGGCGGGTTTATTTATTATCATTTTATGACTAAAATCTTACTAAAATGAGCGATTATTCTCGCAGATTTTACTACACATGGAGCTGGCAACCTCATCAAGTTAAACCAAATTGCTACAGATACCACTGCTGCATGAGCATACCACTGCTGCATGAGCATACCACTGCTGCATGAGCATATAAATGCTTTCTTTGGTACAGGCTTCCTTCAAGTGGACCAGCTGCTGTGGTGACCCCATGCACTTTAGGGAGTGAAAAAGAAAAATGAATAAATGAATTTTAATTTGTCCATAAGCTTTAATATGGTCATAATTTTGCCAAGCAGAAAATGTGTTCAGTTTCATGAGATTACCAACTACCAACAAATACCACTGTAACATAATGCATACCTGTCAACCTGTATGAATTTTTCATACAATGTACGTATTTTTGATACTTTTAGCAGTGTACGGCCATACAGACTTGTTGTACGGATTTTTCCTCCTTCCCAACAAAAAAAAAAAAAAAAAAAAAAGACCGAATTTTTTTTTAATTTTAAATTCTAAAAATATTTTCCAACCCAAGTTTTTTTAAATTTTAAATCAGAAAATATTTTCTAGCCCAGGTTTTTTTTAAACCAATTTTTTTATTCTGGGAATCTCGGCGTCTATTTTTAAACTGAAGTTTCTCGCAGCAACCAATCAAATTCTTTTATACCCAATAATTCGGCAAAAACTTTGAATTCGGCCTCAAACACTTTCGGCTTTCAGCGTGACATGACGTATTTTTAAAGTTACCTGTTATCAGCCATGCTTGCCAAGACACTTCGACGCCAATTTGTTTAAAAAAAGCTAAGTACCTATAACTTGGTTAAATATTGCTGTTGTTTTGCTTTGTTGCAATTTAATTGCTGTCTTAATCTTTCCAGTTATATCTTGCCCTTCAGTATATTTCCAATAAATTAATGTCATAATATTGTGTGTAGGCCCTGCATAACTAAAAATAAAAAATTTGTTTGCGTTGAGTAGGCCTACTTTATTCCAGCGATCGAGATTCACTGCTTTATTTTTTATAAGCGGCGATCTAATCACTGGTCTAGGCTATCAATTTTTAAATAATAATTTTGTAAATTTTTGGTAGTACATTTTTTCTTCCTAGATTAATATTCTGTTCACAATTTAGTTAATTTTTTTATGTTTTGCTGTTGCTTTGCTTTGCTTCGTTGTATTTTATTTTTGTTGTTCTCTTAATCTTTCCAGTTATATTTTGACCATTTCAGTATTTCCAATAAATTAATATCATAAAATTTTGTGTAGGCCCTACAAAAGTAGAAAAATAAAGTTTATTTGCATTGAGTAGGCCTACCTACTTTATTTCTGCGGTCGAGATTCGCTGTTTTATTTTTTAATAAAGTGGCAATCTATTATCACTGGTCTAGGCTACCAACTCTTAAATAATTTTGTAAATTTTTGGTGCTACGTTTTTCTTCCTAGATTTTATATTCTGTTCATACTTAGTTAAATTTTGTTGTTGTTGCTGTTAGCTGTTTGTTTTGCTTTGTTGTATGTTTTTTTTTTTTGTCGTTCTCTTAATCTTTCCAGTTATATTTTGATCATTTAAATATTTCCAATAAATTACTGTCATAATATTCTGTGTCAGCCCTACACAACTAGAAAAAAAGTTTGCGTAAACTTCGCTGCTTTATTTTTCAATAAAAAAGTCCACACAGACTGCAGAAGGTCCATGAATGCAGACACACACACTTCTTTTTTACAGTGTAAGATTAACATTGATACATGCTGTGCAGACTTTAAGCCCACAAATGCAATTCTGCAAAGTGCTAAAAGTGCATGTGTTGATTATAATACAAAACACTGTGCATCGAAAGAATAGTACCTCATGATCACTAAGTTTTTTATATGTAAAGAACAGCATGAGACTATTAGCATGTTTTATAACACACTAATTCAAATGCTAATAGATTTGTATATGTCATTTCTCAGTTTAAAACTGTAATGTGTATAATTTATTAATATATTTTTTGCGTAAGGATTTTTGGGTGTTTGTAAGGATTTTTTTGGTCCGGCGTACAGATTTTTATCTCAGGAGGTTGACAGGTATGCATAATGGGTTATGGAAACCTAGTGCTACAGTTAATGCAAAGAAATTGTTTTGTATGCATCGAGACCACGTTTTATTTTTCTCCCCTAAAGCATATGTAAGTAAGGTTTTAATTAACTAAACATTGAACATTTTTCTCAGACCAATTTGAATTAAATTACATCTAAACTGATACAAACCTAATTTTCAACAGTAGTTAAACTTAGAAAACAACAAAATGTAAAGAATAGCAATAACAGAAACTGGTCAAACATAGAAGACAAAACTTTTATTTTGAAGAATATATGAACTATTGTTCCTTTTTTACTCCTTACAGATCATGAGACCACCACTAGAATTGGGATTCCATGGCCAGAAAACTGCACCACAGCACTTTATGTGCTCTTGCAGTGGGATTACACAGCCAAGAACATCACAAAACTTAGAAAACAACAAAATGTAAAAGATTTAAAAACAACTAAACTTAGATAAATTTGCAGACAAGTAATCTATAAAGTGTTTGAACCAGTGGTCGGCAACTAGGTGTGACCAATACTCTGTGTCATAAGCTAGTGCATCACCACTGCCCTAATCTACAAGAATTACTTTTTTATATTGATGTACCCCCCCCCCCCCCCCCCACCCGAAAAAAAAAAAAACTAGTGAAAAACCACGCAGTTTTATTTATATACAAAACAGACCAGGTAAAACTATAGACTTGAATCCTAACTAGTCTGCTAGCTAAACTGATACTGAACATTTCTTCAATCTGTGGCTTGTTCTAAGTCAGCACACATCTGATATTGCTCTCCAGGTTGAGCATGTTTTGCATTTTCATTTTTTACCACTTCTAGTGCCAAAAAACCCACATTACACAGGTAGGCTAATCATTTCAAGCTGACCTTGAGATGCAGCGACCCAGGACTGGAAGGAAAAAGACACAATTTTGGGACCTGGGGGGAAAAAGATTAAAGTATGGTAATGAGGTAATGGTAGTCCCATAGCACATACTGCTGTAAGGGAGTAAAATGCTAGAGACTACACTGGAAGGAAAAATACATAATTTTGGGATTTAGAGAAAAAAGTTCAGGTGTGGTACTAAGGTAAAGCGAATCCCATAGCAGAAACTGCTACAGGTGAGTGAAGTGCTAGAGACTACACCATACTAGGTCCTGTTTTTTTATGAGGTGGGGTGACCAGTTCCTTTCCTTGCTGCCTTAACTCAAGAGCAGAATCAGGCACCCATTTACAGCTATGTAAACTGGAGAGTGACACAATCAGGTATTGATTAAAGAACCTGGCAACTGTGCTGCGAGAAGAAAGCACTCTAACCACTCAGCCAATCTCAGATGCTGGTGAGGTACTGCTCAATTATTTTTACTCCCAGAAAACTCAAAACTACCTCTCTCAGGGTAATTTACCACTAGATGTCAAACACTGTGTTAAACATTTTAGAAAATTAAACATGGCAGACAATAAAATCTTTAAGACAACAAAAATAACATCAGAACACATCATTAACCTAAAATAGCTACAAAAATGATGTAAAGTACCATCATGAGGTATTTTCTGAACACGTGAGTTGCCATGTGCATCTTTGGCTGTGAGCTGTTTCATCATCACATTTGTGTAATCTTTAGGACTATTGGCACACAGGTCTTGAATGGGACGGTTAGTGAATATCTTGTAGTAAATGTTTGGTGGAAATCTTTCCTGTGAGAACACCATAAGACATTTTAACTACTAGAAACATATTGCTGAAGTTTTTTTTTTCTTTCATAGCAAGACATCTACAGTCTTACTAGCTCCATCTGACAACCTCTTTATCTGGAACTTTTCCTTTGACTTGCATTTTGCAAATTAATAATAATTAATATTAAAAAAAAGAAAGCAACACTATTCAAAAATACCTTACCATTGGTCATCACTATCATTACCCAGTATAGTAATTAAAAATGTACATAAAACAGAACAAAGACTTGAAGGTAAACAAACACGAAGGCAACATGTTAGTTTGAGTGATGACATCAAGAGATGGACAGGAAAGAGCCGTTCAGAGTGTAGAATCAAGGCAAGAGATAGAAGATGCTGGATGACAGATGATGATGATGGCTATACACACCCCAGCAAGTCTAAATTTGACAGTAACGCCAGAAGCAGCATCAAGAAGCTTGGCCTCATTTGGATTTATACATCTCAACATATCACTGGGATTTCCTCGTGACTTGAAGTTGATAAGGTCTCGATAATACTTGTACACCTGAATATCCTAAAAGGAACAGTTTATAAGTAAATGTTCAGAAAAATCACTATGTTCTTCAACTATAAATAAGACTACAGATTCAAACTGTAGAGAAAATAATAAAATAAACACCTCACAAGTGATATAAAAAAATCAAACATTGGCTGATCTACAAAATGTTCCTGTTTTTACCTTGATGACACATTCTCACTTCCTCCTAATGACATTTACTGTTCACACGTATCATTGTTGCACTCTTGACCATTCATTTTCAACATTTCCTTCCATTACAATTTTCAAGTAATTGTTATATCCTATATATTTGCCTTCAGAATGCAGTTACAATCAAGTGAATACTGTGATCTGATAATTCATTGCATTCCTGGACTGACCATAACTCATGTAAAAACTAAAGAAAACTTACAACATGTCTTCTCCAAGCTCTTTGTATGGCCACAGCTGCCTTTGTTTCAACCTGGTTTTCTGCCCACACATTTTCTGATGACATGGAAGAAAGAGATGGTGGTATGTTCTTCTTTTGGAAAGGATTCTACTTGGCTTGGTGACTGGTTGTAGCATCTGTTATGTGATTCTCATGACATCTGCTGAATTAGACAGATTCACAATATATTGTTTATTTATGGATCCAAGATGGAGAAAAAAGAACAAAACCTTTAAAATAAGGATAAAGGGAGATGTAATGTAGGTGGCAACCTCTTCACAAATGAAGTAACTTTTTCATTACTGTCTATTGATATTGAAAGGGTATAAACTAGCAACAGCCTTTCACTTTGAGTTGGAATATTCTTTGCGGCTGTATTTTTAGTGTATGGCTTCATTGTTTGTTGGATGTTATTATCTGTGACAAAGCTTGAAACAGGGTCATTTACCCTTAACTGTAGTGGCTATTTATAATCAAAGCAGAGAGACAGGGAACATACCGTTAGCCTGAGAATGTAGGTCATCAATTGATATGTTCAGCGGCTTGTCTGCACATGCATGCATGCAAGCATATGTGTCATGCGCATGCAATGATGTTTAATAGGGGTTTGGCAGTGCTGTCTTTTCCTTGAACAAAGAACAATTTTGTGGAGAAAATTACATGTGGGCCAAAGTGCTGACAACATCTTTCAAGCTTTGTTAGAAGGCATGAAAAATATATACACATCATTTACAAAGAATGTGGAAATGGAGCAATAAATCCAGTAAGCTGATATTTTCATATTTGTCTATTTTTGCTGCAACAGATTGCTTGTTACCATTTTGCCTAACCCTTTCCCCACCCCTGGCTATGCCACTGTATGTGGTCACCATGGTGCTGACTTCAACAAATTACAAAATAGCCTCGATCTAACACTGACCTTAACGCCATGACCTACAACCACCCTCTTTGAGCTTCGTTCCAGTAGAAGCATGTGTCAGTAAACTGTGTCTGCTATGTTGTCCCATGATGCTGAAGTGGATATTTATGTGTAAGCTTTGTCAAAAGCTAGCTTTAACCTAATCCCAAACGCTGTTTCAAGCTTCGTCAAAAATAATAACAAACATTGATGCCATATTAAAAATAACACCCCCCCCCCTATTTTCCCAAAAGAAAAATCAAACTTAAAGTGAAATGGTGCACACTCAGCTTAAAATTGGGGGGGGGGGGGGGGGGGGGGTTGCTGGGTTTGGGTTATGGTTAGTGTTTCTAGAGGCTATTTTGTAATGAATCAAAGCAACACAATGGCCATAGCAAGCCATTCAGGCAACATGGCAGACTGTGTCTACTAACCCCTACTTCTACCTCTGATACTGCTAGGCTCATCCTACTAAAAGAAAATCAACAAATGCTTTAACAAATGATAACAGAGAATAGGCCTATGGATAGGGGTTTAGTGTTATGAGTTTTGGATATGGTTAGACAGAAAAATAACCACTAACGCTGTTTAGATAATGATAGCGAGCACATAGCAAAGTGGGATTCAACCGAAATAGAGTGGCAAAGCAAGGTGACGAATCCAGCACGGAAATAGCTCTTATAAAAATTGGGCTACATATTTTATCTCCCTTGATTTAATGCACTGAAACTAATAATTAACACACGTTTTCTTCATTTAATGTTACACCCGCTGGTATTGATTCATTGTATTTGTCGCGTGTGTAGTGGCTTACTGGCCGCTTTCAGTCCTGACTTTGATTTGAGTTTTGGTCCATGCACAGGGAAAAAAAGGTGTTTATCTCATGCATGCGATACCCGGTTCAAACCCGTCGAGGTTATGACGCCGTGTGTTGCTATTAGAAACAGTTATTGAGCATCAAACGGAAGTAGATAGTCAATGAACAATCAGTAGCAGTTAAAAACTTTCACCGAAGCTCGTCATTCCGTTTGGAAAAGTAAAAGTCGAGAGTAAAAAAAAAAATTATTTTTTTTAAATCATCAAAGGTGAGCAATACGCCACGTTTAGACAGTAGCATAATGCGAACGGTAATTTCCTATCTTTCGTACCTTTTTGCTCCGCGGTGAATATATGTAGTTAGGTGTTGTTTCGTAGCAGTTAGGGTTAGGATTAGTATTATGGTTAACACTAACCCTAACACAAATCCTAATACTAATTCTAACACTAATCCTAACCCTAAGCGCTACGAAACAACACCTAACCACATATATTCACTGCGGAGCAAAAAGGTACGAAAGATAGGAAATTACCATGCGAACTATATCTAGAACACTGCCAATATTATGTACACAATGGATGGGGTTTTTATTTTTAAAGATGTGGAATTCACGTGAATAAAGTAGTACGCCTGAAAGTAAACAAGCACTCCTGAGAAAATTAGAAAGTGACAAATTTAAGATGAACTGCAAGTACTCTAAAACGATTTGCTTTGGCGCCTCTGACTAGCAACTGAATATTTTATGATAGAGGAATCATGAACGCCAGAAAGAAAATGGCATAAATCACTATCCGCTATACCGCTAAAATATAAACATAAAAACCAACAGAGGTATGGGCTGAACAAGTACTGAAAGCTGTAGGGGACCCCTAAATATACTAAGGATAGTAAAAGGTAATGGATGGGGGGGGGGGGGGGGCCCCCGCGCAGCAATAAAATAATGCTTATGTTCTACAAGTCTTTCATCAGGGGGAAACTAGATTATGCCAGCATAGTCTATGACTCCGCTGCAGCTTTCTAACAAAGCAAAACTCGACAGAATTCAAAATGCAGCCATGAGAACCATTACAGGTGCATTTATATCAACACCAATAGAAGCACTAGAAGTAGCTCTTGGCATACCGCCCCTTGGTCTAAGACGGAAAGAACTAAGATTAAATTATTGGAGTAAAGTAGCACAAGAAGTGACCCACCCAGCACATAAAGCATTTGTCAAAAACCAACCAAGTGTTTGGGACGTCCCCTTAAATAAAGAAAGATATCCAACAGGGTGGAGAACTATAGAAGATCTAACACAGTTCAAAGAACTGTCAAACACAATTAACTCTTAGTATACGAGCTGCCTTTCATGACTACCATTACAGATTTTGCAATAAATAATTTATTTATAAAGATAACATAAGTGTTATATATCAAAATGTGAAGAAATGAAACCCCTACATCATGCACGTAACTAAATTGATCAGTGGTTTGAAACATGCATTCAGCTATAAATTTTCGCTATTGACGGGGATCGATCATCGGCCTCTCTAGAAGGCCGCTCGTATACTAAGAGTTAAAAATAGTAATAAATATAGAAGCACAATACCACCCTGGAAACTAAAAACACCAATCATAGACTACTCACTTACTGAAAAGATCAAACAAAACATAGAAGATAAGGAAGCCAAAACGATATGTAGAAAGTTCATAAATCAACTCACAAAACAAAGTCTGGCCGTCTACACTGATGAATCCAAGGGTGATAGTAGGCAACTATGTGCAGGAGTAGTAATACCACAGTGGGGAATTAAGAAGAGCTACAGTGTAACTGAAGGGGCTTCGATTTTTACCGCAGAGATGGTAGCAATTCTAAAAAGTTTAGAAATAATCAAAGATAACCCACCAGAAGCTGCTACGATATTTACAGACTCACTATCATGACTACAAGCCCTAGAACACCCAGGTAAATGTAGCCGGCCAGACATAAAGAAATTCTAGCAATTAATACATCACTAGGGTACAGAAGATGTAGTGTGAGGCTAGTGTGGGTTCCAGCACACATAGGTATAGTAGGTAACGAGTTGGCAGACCAGAACGCCAAGTATGGAAGAATAAGTAAAAACAATATAAGAGCAGGACTGGAAAGGTCGGAGATCAAGAGCCAAGTGAAGCTAACTATAAATGAGGAATGTAAGACAACTCGGAAGAACAGTAGAAAAGGCAGACATGCGCGTTCAAACTGCTGAAAGAACCAACAAGGACGTGCCAGGTCAGAGAAGAACTAAGGGTACCCTCAAACAAAAAGCTGTGGCGTCTCAGTCTCGGTGCAGCATACTTCATGATAGAGGAACCACACTGCCAAGAATGTCAGGAAGAAAATGACATAGACCACTACCTGATCCACTGTAGAAAATATGATCAACAGAGGCTAGAACTAAAAACACACTTCAGAAATCACAATATAGACATGACAGGTGATAAGGTTTTAAGTATAGATGCCCCAGGGGAAACCCAAACAATACTTAAACGATATATACATAAAACAAAGGAAAATATATAAGGTTAATAACAGTGACAATATTGGTAATAATAACAAAAATAATACTTTAGAAAAGACATTCAACCAAATAGAAATTAAGCAACAAAAACTAACAAATCATTAATAAAAAAAATAAAAAATACTAGCAAACTTACGAACTACTCATAGGACAAGGAAAGACGAGGTTTTAAAAAAACACCAACTCAAAAAAAGAACAAATACTAATACAAACAAAGGACAATAGTTATCTATAAACAATATAAAAGATAAAATAAAATGACAAATACTAATATAAATTAAAACCAGCAACTGCAAAAGACAATAGTTATTTAAATTTAATACAAAATTAGTACATAAAATAACACTAAATACCCCAATTATAACCAATTTTCAGGTTGAACCAAGATGGAACGAGAAGAGGCAATAACGGGCAGCTGTTAAGTGCCCGCTCTCCACACATCACCTTTTCAAAACAACAAGCTAAACAAGTAGTAGTAACGATAGCAACTTTCCTACTACAATCGGATAGATTCCCCAATGAAACTTCAAAAGTAGCCAAACGATTTATCAGTAGACCAGCTTAAATTAATAACAGTGGGACGTGTGTTCGATATGGCCTTAAACAAAAAGAACTCAGAGACGCAGAAACAAAGGGTTAGGTTTAGGAATCCTAACCGTAATCGTATTTGGGTGGCAGCGAAGAACACCCCCCACATCTAACACTTCATTCATGTTTTTTTTTAAATTTTATTTGCTTTTGATCGCGAGTTTCGGTGACCCATTCGCCTGCCTATCCTTTCGTTGCACTGTAGCAAGCTCTCCCCGAAGGTTGTGAATAGACATGGGAAGCGAAGAAAGTGGAACAAAAATGAAAATAAATACAATAACAGTATTAACAGTATCTTTCGGTGTCCTTTGAGATTCTTGATAAGTCATGAACAACTGCAGTTGGATACAACGCTGTTTCACCATTAACTGCGGTGACATGAAGCGTGTTTTCCTTATGTGGACAGCGATTTAAAGATTACTTAAACATACACAACATCTTAAAGGTAGTTTCAGCAGTGATTATCCATTCATTCATTGCCCTACAGCTCTAAGACTTCAACAAGTCCTCCTGTCCTGTGCCATCCACTCAATGTCTTTTCATGTCTTATTCATCCTTTATATTTCTAGCTCCATTTCTCGTCTCCGTGTGTTTTTCAATCTCCCTGTCTTACTCTATGGTGTCAGAACAAGGGCTACGTTTGTTATGCTATCTGCAGGTTTTCTCAACGTGTGCCCTATCCATTGTCAGTGCCTTTTACTCATCTCTTGTTCCATACTGGCACATGTCTGGTTTATTGCCACCTGTTCCACATTGGTGATCTTGTTCCATACTGGCACATGTCTGGTTTATTGCCACCTGTTCCACATTGGTGATCTTGTTCCATACTGGCACATGTCTGGTTTATTGCCACCTGTTCCACATTGGTGATCTTGTTCCATACTGGCACATGTCTGGTTTACTGCCACCTGTTCCACATTGGTGATCTTGTTCCATACTGGCACATGTCTGGTTTATTGCCACCTGTTCCACATTGGTGATCTTGTACCACTTTAATTCTATCCTAGGCAAGCACCCATGTATGAATGAAAGTTTGGGACTGAAGACGCAGCAAGAGAGATAAATGCAGTCAGCGACCCATAGCTTGACTGCTAGCGTCAGCGAACCAGAGCTGACCAAGACCCTACTCCACCTCCAGGTGGTGGTCCTGGAAAAAGGCTGCATCACTGCAGTCTGGCTGAGTGAGTAGGGATCGAAGAGGGAAGGCAAACCCGGTCCCAAAAAATGCCGTGCGGAAGTCGGATAGGTCGGACCGAAAGGCGCAAATATCACAGCTTCGCTGTAAACGGCGACACAACGCAACCAACGTCCTTTTCAGGACGAACGAGGAAGAAGAAGAAGAATGAAAGTTTGTACCGACTTGGTTATTCTCATTTTCAGATCCACACATTAGTATTGACCCGACATCCGAGTTGAAGATTCTTACTTGTATGTTGGACATGGTTTCTTTTGATTATGTGATTATGCCAGTATAACACTGAAAGCAAAGATATCTGACCAGTGAGTTTGTGAAAAGTCACACTAATAAGCCCCACATTTTTAAGTTATCTTAATATTGAACTTAAGTCAGTTTCATCACTGTCAGTTGGAGCAATCGGAAAAGGAAAGAAATGAATGTTTAAGAGCCAAAAATTTTGATACTGCAATCTTACACATTTATTGTTTTACTCATGATTTTGAAGAAAAAAAAAAAAATTTCAGCAGAAGCCTGGAGCTGGATTAAGATATTTTTGTAAGTTGTGGAGAAATTATCCTTTTCAGCCACTGATACTTGTGCAGTACAGCACAAACTTAAGATTATATCAGAGCTGTGTGCTTTCTGTGCTTCTCTATGGTGCGGAACGCTGGAGAGTTACAGAGAAGGAAATGTCGAAATTGTCCTCTTTTCACACAACATGCCTAAGAAAAATTATCCGAATCTTTTGACCGAATACCATCACCAACCAAGATCTGCTTACTCGGAGCAAGCAAGAGGACATGCACACCATCATAGCTGGAGTTGGGTTGGCCATGTCCTCAGAAGAGATACCGATGCCATCACAAGAACAGCTATGCTTTGGATCCCTGAAGGAAAACGAAAGAGGCTGACCAAAAACAACTTGGCGAAGGACTGTGGAGGCTGAGATATAAAGAATGAACCAGAGTTGGGGCACTGTACGAAGGATGGCCACCGACCGAGCAAAGTGGGATCAATTTGTTGTTGCCCTACAAGACGCCACTAGGCGTGATGGCCACTGACTGCTTTGACGGTCGGCGGCTAAGGATCAAAGAAGAAGAACCACTGATAGATTAATATAATGACAATATATAGGTGAAGTGTCTTACTTTTTTTTTTTTTTTTGTAGTATACATATATAGAAGACAAGGGCGTTGAAGATGAACTCTCTAACCTGTTTAAATACTCTCAAGACATGTAACTCAAATAGCCTTCAACAGCGTAAGTTCAGCTTCTGGTGGTCGGGCTGTGTTTACATCAACAGGAGAATATGGTAAGGACGGGTCTCTGGTGCAATTAAACCTTTGGGTATAAGCCACACTAATATGCTCCAAACTGTCTCAAAGACATCGCAACCACAGGATAAATAGAGGGAAAGAGGAAGACAAGAGAGAAAAAATAATGGATAGCATGACAGTATGGCATGGGAGACCAACAACAGAAATGAAGAGCATCGAAACTTGAGATCTATTTAGACACAAGATCACCTACACCTCAAATCACGGCACCTGGCGTTGCCATATAATTCAATCAGTATTCTTTAGTTTTCTACAGAGCATTTATCTTCAACAAATACTTGCCAAGTTTTTCTGTCATGTGCCATCAGCTTAAGGTCCTTCCATGTCTTCCTCATTGTAGTGAGGTCTGGATCATATCTCGGCGATCATTCAAAAATTATCACCCAGCAAACCCCGTGGAAATAACTGACCAATGAAACGCCAGCTTGGTACACGTAGTGTCGGAGTATACGCTAGGCTATTCAACATGGAAACAACGAAAGTGTAGATGTTGGTAATATTTCGGAAGGCAGTGTGCATATATACATGGAGTACCTAGTTAAGGAAGGACTCGATTCAATAATAGGGATCATTAGCCTTAGGCAGATAGCAATAGTTTCACTGCATGTGGTGTAGAGCCGAAATTATTGTTAAAAGAAGACAGTGGAGCATGAACCATGTTGTGTTTTTCCCTATTTCGGCTGCTCCAGTGAAAAGTCGGATAAACTATCGTTTAAGTTGGATATCCATAGTGATAGAGCTCATTCATATGAGTAAAATAAGCCTAAGATGGAGGAAATCGGTGCAGAAATAAGGACTCCAGACTTATTTTAGATTTGTCATCAAAGCACACCTTGCCCTACCTACACGATTTTGGGTGAATGCAAAAATACTTTGGCCTAGCTGTCATCTCGTACATCCGGAAGCCACTATATAAGGGGGAGGAATGGAAGGCGCAAACATACTCGCCGCCTAATTCAAACTACAGACACGGAGAACAGCATCTGTATCAACTCCTTTGCCATCTGCAGAAGTGTGAGCACTGTATAACCATTAAAAGCCTGTCTGTGTTTGAGGGTAAGCTAGATGTTAATTAAATATATATATATATATAGATATGTAAATATATTAGTAATGTGTGCGTATGGTAATGTAATATTGGTTTGTGTAGAATCATTGTGCTATTTCTGGAGGAAAACCCGAAGTGTGTTGGTTTTGTTTAATTGTGTAATAAATAAGTAGACTACTAGAATGAATGGATTGAGCTAGTTGTTTGTGGAAAGCGTTTTAAAGATATTAAGCTTGCTGGAAAGGATTATCCAAACTGGAAGAAGGAATGATTGTAACAGATTGATTATATGACACAATGATTACCAAAAGGCCTATATGAGCTACTGAAATATTGTGCTAGAACTTGAATGAATTGTGTTATTCATGACTTACTATGTCTCTTATGATTAACCACAGCTTGTCTGAACTGTCTCATTATACCTCCTGACTGGGTAGGGAGACAATGAGCGATGCTACGTAGGTTGTATATTATATTTCAGGTTATGTCTTGCCCTGAGTGTCTGTCGTAGATTTTCGATAGGAGAATTAAGACTTGGGTTGGTCCCTTCTGAATAGCTTGGAATGAGTGAGAGTCCCAGTGTGAGTTAGTGACAAGGCGATAGAATTCCACGAGTGAGATGATAGAATCGTGGGGTATAGAGGCTGTCTCTGAGAGCGGAAAATCTTCTCTCTCTCTCACCTATCATCTACGACAGCTTTTAAAGTGTCAGACAGTCTAAACACAGATATATATTACATAAATCTCTATCTACTCACGGGCACGCACATACACGTGACGACAGTTAAACACACAGACGTGGGAAAACTATAACAATGATTATATATATGTATTTGAACGAGCTGACCAACGCACTGATTTAGTTCAAGAGAGATTTTTATTATTATCATCAAAAAAAAATCTTCTCACAACACCAAAAATTTCATCAAGGAAAAAAACATATACAAATAGTCATAGAATTCAAGAAAAATGCTACTAGGATGATAGCCCCGTAATGATATTAACTCTAGGTTTAGCCCACAGCCCCGTTATGACACAGATGATGGCCCAAAGAGTCACAAATACATATTGTTAGGGTCTAATATTGTCCCCCTTAGAAGGTATAGACTGACTTTGACAGCAGTATCTATTCTAAAGGAACAATTAATACAACAAGTGAGTGCAGTAAATAACGAACATCCTTCCGTCACTTTCACTCGGTTCATTCATCAGGGATCCCTGGCACATGTTCTTACCTATCAAAAACTTGATGTAGTTCACCGTCTGGCGCAACCATAGGACACTTCTCTACAGTGAATCTGTATTCTTTGGATAAAGCGAATCCCAGCTCTACAATTACAGGTTTATTCCACTGTTTTCGGGGAGCGTTCACTTCACCAGTTAAATTTTAGATTTACTGTTAATGTCACTTGAATCAGGTTAGATAAGCAAGTTTAAACGGGCACACAGAGTTCAGAAACACGAGGAGTCCCTTAATTTAGAAAGATGACCAGTGGACAACTTCTTTCAACAGATAGCCTTGTTTCACTATTGTTTCACTCTTTCGACAAAAATAATGTCAGGAAATGTTAAGGTTTTTGATCGTAATATTCACGCCGCCAGGCAGCATGTACATTTAAATTTGTGGAGCAATATGAACTGGCTCAAAAGCCCAATATATATTTCTAGTCTTTAGAAACCGTTAGTGGGATTGCTATTACTGTCTCTCTCTGATGGCATATGCACTGTCAGACCCGTATTACTTGAAACAAAAAAAACCCCACGTGGTTAAAGATAGGAACTGTCTATGCTTCACACACATATGTCTCTTACTAAATGCCGGTAAAGTTCGGGTCACCCCAGTATTTCACTGTATAAAAGGAAAAGCACATATAATCATTTACATATTATGTACTCAATATAACTTACATTTTTAAACTGCAAGCGTACCGCTTGACTTATCATTTAAATTTCCCGTAAAGTAAGTTATGTAAATAAAATCAAACATCATGAATTAGAAAATACATACATATTTCGTCAACACTCAATGATGTATCTAGCGTTATAAGTTAGTTTTAAAATAGATTCTCTCGTCTGATTATTTAGAAGTTAAATTAAATTTCTTTATTAGCCGACTGAATTTAAGCAAGAAATATAATTTCTGTTTTCCACTGTAACTCGTCACTATAAATAATACAGACTAGATAAATTAAGCACTCTGCACAAAATCTAACTAGTGAAATAAAATCGGCAATTTAACACTTAATCACTTCACAAAATACTAGATAATAATATATTTACCTCAAACACAGCACTACAGGATATCGCACAATTAAGAATTATACGCTTATATTTATGGAAGTCTAGAAGTTCGACAAATTGTCGCAACAAACTAAGAAACTTCGCTTATACAGCTCTACTCTTCGCGAACCACCTGTCTACTGCGAATATTGAGAAAGAATGAAAATAAAGTTTCAAACTAGGTTTAATATCTGAAACAGACAAAGGATGAACTATTTCCCCAACCCTGATCTCTCCCCTTCTCATAACACCTACGTTTCACTTAGAAGCATGTCGTAACTGTCACCGGTGCGATTTCGCACCTTCGTTAACAAACTGACCGGGAAAAGCGCGTGTCAGTTGCAAATCTCAGACAACCGTCTGCACTGGGCGAAAGCGTGTTGGCAGTTTTAGCACCTACGTTTAGAATGACCAACAGTGAATGCCGTGTCAGGTAGCGATTTTACACTTCGCCGAGAAATTCAGCCTGGGAAGACGCCTTTGACAAGTGAAATTTGCAGACGATAAGTCGGCCCTATTTCTAAGTATGAAGCACATTCACAGTTTCGTCCTCTGACATCTACGTAATAGAATTACGTATCCCAGTATGAGAAAAACACAAGGTAAAGTTTGAGAATACTGAAGAAAATATTATTCGCAAAACAAGTGATGCGAAAAATACAGGAAAAAACAAGTAAGGAAAGATAATAAAATAAAGGATGCGGGTGAGAGAATAGGAAGAAGATGTAGGCAATTTAATGATATAAAGACCTATGTGACAGTGTCGTAATAAGTCTTTTGTGACCAAGTCAGCTAGTAGATGATCAAGTTGTTCAGAGCTGTTGCCAGTATCAACTGTGTCATCTTGATGATTGGAAGACCCGCAGTTGTGGGGTTCTCTCCGATCATACTGCTGTACGAGGCCTAAGAAGGAACTTTTACAGATAAGTGGCTCTTTGTTGGGCTACTTCAACTTACAAATATCACCACACCTATGAGCAAACTGTGTTATGATGATAGCAAAGTCTGTGGTTTATTTGGAAGACAATTGACAGTCATATCAGTCTTTATCATAAATTAACATTGATATTCTATTCAAGAAAGCACAAAAGAAAGACAGATTTTATCAAGGATCAAGAAAACAGTTGAAGCGAACTTTATTAGTTACAAGAAATTAACTGTAAATGTGATGTATGTATGTGTGTATATATATATATATAATGAAAGTGAAACAGATTTTATTTTGAAATCAATTTGATTTTATTTGAAATTTAACAGAAGTACAAAGAAAAAAGATCTTTTATATAAATAAATTGTACTCAGTCTTCAGTGAATTATTTAAGTTGGGTTCAAAGTCATTGTTGGTTAATTAATTACCCCTAGCAGTCATAGTCTTAGGTTGGTTTGGAGAGGGGCACCATAGGTAACTAGGATTGCCATTACCATCTCACCTAGTGATCTATACAGCTTGACTCTACCTTTGACTTCGATAAACCATTACTCTTTTCAGAGAATGGGGTATTTCTTTTAAGACCAATCTCTTAACTGGCACTATCCTGGTATCATCTGATACACCTTTTTGTCCAGGATATTATCATCATCTTATTATCTTGACCTCTCGTGACACTCATTATCATGTCTCCAGTTCTCTTCTCCATGGTTTTCGGTCTGCCTCTATTTCTTACCCTGGAGATTCCAGAACAAGGACTGCCTGGTAATGTTACCAACAGGTTTGCTCAATGTGTGTCCAATCCATCCCCAGCATCATCTTCTCATGTCTTGTTTCAATGGCACTTGTTATCAATTCCACCTTGTCATACCGTTTCAATCCTTCTGTTCTTTGCAAGCACCAATTTATGAATGCCTGCAACTTTGATTGTTTTTCCTTCATGTTTCAGGACCATACAATAGGACAGACTTGATATTTGAGTTAATATTCATATTTTTTAATTGGACTTGATCTCTTTTTATTTTCAAATATTTCCCAATGCAATATAAACCTTGTTACCATTTCCTGCACTCATTCTGTCTTTGCCCTTTTTACCAAATATATAGAGATACATACTAAGGACATCTCACAAGAATGCAATCAAATCAACAAGCATCGCAAGCCTTCAATAGCAGATGTGGCTCAAGGGCAAGGCAAAGATGAAGGTGAATAAATAATAATAAATAGTCCTGAACAAACAGGACATAACACTGGCTACAGCAGCAGTAGACCCAATACAAGAACTGTTTCTACAGACTCTGCAACTAGTATGGATGACCCTCCGTTAAGGTCCTTTATGTATGTTTCTACCCTTTCATTGTCATGTAGTGATATATTCTTCCAATTTTAATATTTCCTTCTTTTAAACTACAATCATATGATCTTACATGTCATTCTGCCAATTAATTCATCTATTTGTTTGAACATTTTGTGTTCCTCTGGTTACTTTCTTCAGTTTCCTTATATACTGTTCAAAAAAAGAAACGCAACATTATTGCAGTGGTAATACTATAGACACCAAATTTCAAACTTGTACCAAAATTTTATTTTACGGAATTAATGTTTCAATCTTGGCATGAAGAAACTTTCAGACTTTAACAATGAAATGATGTTCATTAAATCTGGTTTGGATTTTTATTCTTTGCGACTGAGGCCTCCGTTTCAGTAAGGTGTATGGCCTCTATCAGAGAACGACATCTCCTTGACATGGATCCGATTAGCAGTTGGATCTGTTGTTGTGGGATGGCTGCCCACTCTTCCTGCAGTGCAAGAGACACCTGTCGGAGATTGGCTGGAGCCACGTCTCGCTGGCGGAATCGTCTGTCGAGTTCATCCCATAAGTGTTCTATGGGGTTCATGTCTGATGACATGGCTGGCCATGGCATGGTCTGGATGTTGTTGTCAGCGAGGAACTGGGTGGTGAGTTGTGCCACATGAGGTCGAGCGTTATCCTGCTGAAAAATCGACCCTCGTGCAGCCAGAAGTGGAAGGACGTGAGGACGAAGAATTTCAGCGACGTATCGTTGGGCATTCAGGCGTCCTTCAATTTGCACCAGGTCACTTCTTCCCATGAAGTTGATCACCCCCCACATCAGTACACCTCCACCACCATGTGGAGGAGCCTCATCAACGCTGTTCTGGGCGTAGCGCTCATGGACTTAGCGGTAACCTCTTCTCCGTCTATCGTGTCGCTGGAGCACAAAAAATGATTCATCACTAAACCAAACCCGTCTCCAGTCATTCCCAACAGTCCATTGATGATGCTGGTTCGCCCACTGCAGTCGGTTCTGGCAATGCCCATCCGTAAGAACAGGACCTCTGTAGGGTCTTCTAGTCCAAAGACCAGAGTCGTGCAGCCGGTTCCTGACCGTTTGATCTGAAATTTGACGAGCTGCTGACATTGACTGGACTGTGGAGGACGCAGATGCAAGTCGATTCCTGAGGTGACGCAGCCGTATGAAGCGGTCTTCGGCAGGAGTTGTGACTCTGGGTCTTCCACTGCGTCCGGTCTGCCACTGAGCCAGTTTCTTGAAATCGCCTCCAAAGGCGACTAATGGTGCTTCTAACCACATTAAATTGTCTGGCCACTACACTTTGTGACTGTCCAGTCTGTAAACGTCCAATGATGATGAGTCGTTGTTCTGTAGTGAGATGAGCCATACTTGCGCATTGAATTTTTCAACTGAATTTATTCGAGGAGCGTCAATCTTTTATAGGCATTCAATAATATGGTCAGATAGTTTTGTGTTCAGTAAGTTTCACGGGATTCTCATGAACCTGTCACGCGTTATTGTCAAAAATGTTGTTTTGACCTTGACCTCTTTCATGACCTCACGAATCATGAGGTGAGTACAATTCAGGTAACCACGAGAAGTTAATGACCAGGTGGACACAGTCAATAGGTTGACTGATGTCCAATCAGCGAATATCTTTTATAAAAGTAACACCAAAAAAGTTGCGTTTCTTTTTTTTAACAGTATAGTTATCCAGCCATCATTCTTTGCCTTTGTTACATCTTATTTTTATTTGCTTCTTTGGGTTTTGTTGTAACATTTTTCACATTCACGCTTTGTTGACCCATCTGTCTTTCTGAAACTCATTTCTATTTTTTGTGTGTGTTCGTTTTTGTCAGAAAATCTGTGGATGTTTGTTGCACTGACTTCTTTTGCACATTCCTTTGGCTCTCATGTCAGATTTATTAGTTACTAGATGAGATGTTCATGTGTCTCTTATTACAGAATGTACTATTTACAACCTCATTCTCCGACTTCTGTTTCACATCCAGCATCCTGTTATTTCATATCCATGATCACTGATTCTTTTTAGTTTCATTTTAAAAAAAAAACAGCATCTGATGTAAGAGTGGTGAGAGTGCTGGATCTGTCGCAGCAAAGGTACCGGGTTTGTAACACTGTGGCATCACGCTCCAATCTACCCACCTGTAAATGGAAACCTGACTACTCATAAGTTAGGGAAGGAAAAGGCTGTGAGGAAGAGAACTGGTCACCACCACCTCTCAAAGCTTGACTTGGTATAATGAAGTCTCTAACACTTCACATCCCTATGGCAGTATCTGCTACGGTACTACTGTTACTTTTTTTAAAAGCAGAACAGCCACAAATGGTATCAATGAAAGAATAAGATTGAAGTTTTACAATATTTTAATGGACATGCATTGTACTTTTGGAATGTTTTGTTTGCTGCATCTCTTGCTGTTTATAAAATGTGTTCAAAGGATTGATAAAAGAACACAAACTCCCCAGAAGAAAAAAAAGTTCACATTTAAGAAGCTGATTCTGAAATAAATTTCTGAAAGGATATAGCTAAACTGTCCTCACTGCATATATGAAATTTTTTTTCTTCACTACTGCAAAACTGAAATCCTCTGGATTAACTACCACACACACACCCCCCCCCCCAATTGTATTGTTGATAAGAAGACACAAATGTATCTTTTATCATATCTCTTTTAGTTGAGCGCCCAACTGACACAAGTCTCTCGTGGCAAAGGTGCCGGGTTGTAAATGGGTACCTGACTCTCCTCTTTCAGTTAGGGAAGGATAAAGCAGCGAGGAAGGGAACTGGTCACCCCACCTCTTGATGCTGGACCTAGTATAGTGGTCTCTAACACTTCACTCCCCTATGGCCGTATCTGCAATGGGACTACCTTTACCTGTGTCTCATTTTGTTTGTAACTTTCATTCATTCATGACCTTTCAGCCCCCCCAAGGAGCACAGGCTTTTCAACAAACTGTGCCATTAGCTCAAGGTCTCCTCATCCCTTCCATCTGTCTCCTGTCTCCATGTGTTTTTCAGTCTCCCTCTACCACCCCTTGAAAACAGAACTGGAGACAGAAATGACAGGGATACACAAAAAATGGAAAGATCTTAAGCTGATGGCATACAGCTGGAAGGTTGGGCATGAATTTGTTGAAGGCTAATGCCCCCACTGGAAGCCGAAAGGCAATGAATGAAATGTTTTCTAGCCAGTGAAATGTTATGAAATAAGACACCATACTAAACTGAACTTTGCTTCCACATTTCTGACTCACACAACTTGCAGAAGAAATTCAGGAAACAAAACCATAACACGAACATAATTTTATTTAATACTTGCAACGTCAGTCCCTAAGCTGCTAATATATCATGCCAGATTTTTGTTTTACTGTTAGCTTGATCTGTGATTGCACCGGTTGTCACATATAATTTTACTGAGTCTTGGCTGCAATTCTTCTGTCTCTCTCCTCAGCAATAGTCAGTTTTACACCTTTACCCCTTGGTAGAGAGATCCAGGGCTTGATGCCCTTGCCAATCACAAACACATATGACAGCCTGTGAAATATGTAAAATAAAGATAATCTTTAATTTAAGAGTCATGTTTTTAGACATTTTCAGTAATGATTATAGTGTTGCTTGAAAAACTATTTAAGAGAGATAAGGGAGACCAAAGAATATGTGGAGAAGAGAACTGGTCACAGACATGAAAGGGATGAAGATAACCTTGAGCTGATGGCACTGGACAGGAAGACTTGGCATAAGTTTGAACAAGTCATGGAGAGCAGACGGGTGATGCTGATGGTGCTGAAACAACTATTAGACACATTCAAACTATTTTCCTAAGCTTGTGATTACCTGGTGGCAAAGGTGTGGCCAAGGGCATCCTTTATGTGGACAATATCAAACGACCCAGGATGCCTTTCTCTGTGTGTGATGCTTCCAACACGTCCCAAGTTATGTCCACCAGTGATCATCACCAAGTTGCCTAAAATGGGCAATAAATGAAGGACAAAAAAATGCAACTAATTTCTCTATCCACAAAAAAAAAAACTAATTTCTCTATTAAAAAAAAAAAAAAAGAGCTATAAAAAAATTAATACACGCAATATAGACAGTCATGGGACCAGAAGACGCAGCAATATAGACAGTCATGGGACCAGAAGACGCAGCAATATAGACAGTCATGGGACCAGAAGACACAGCAATATAGACAGTCATGGGACTAGAAGACGCAGCAATATAGACAGTCATGGAACCAGAAGACGCAGCAATATAGACAGTCATGGGACCAGAAGACGCAGCAATATAGACAGTCATGGGACTAGAAGACGCAGCAATATAGACAGTCATGATGTCCTGGCTAAACTCTACACCCCTAGGTAGAAGAGGAATGACTAAGAAAGCGGGGCAAAGTCTTTTACAGACAGGGGGTATGATGTGCTGGTGTTGTGGGTTTCCCCCCTTGCTTCACCCTAGGCCTAGTGAATTCTTGTTCATGAAAGGAGCGACCATTGCGGTGTTAGTCTCTTGGCCTAGCAAAACCTCTCATACCCCAAGATCGTTGTGCGTGGTGAAGAGCCACACCCTCCTCGAGGTAGTCCTGGTAACTGAGGGTGCGAATCCTCAGGCTAAACACAACGGATCTAGAGGAGCAAACCTCGATAATAAAACCAGTGCACTACACCATACACGCCCTCTGTGGGTGGGAAGGAGCCAGATGGATACTGAACAAGTCTTGGGAATGGGAACGAGTGTGGACTGCTCCATGAAGATCGGAACCCATCGTACAGGCACAGAGACTCAGGACTTGACGATCCTATTGCCTTCAACTCTTGGTCACATGCCTAGAGCCTCGGAGAACTCGGCGTAACCAGCAGGCAATTTGGTGGCGGGGAAAGAGCACTGTGAGCCCTACCTTGGCTACGTATCACAAGGAGACGCAGAAACACCCCCTTTATCTCCCCCAGAGCTGGCACAGTACACTTCTGGCTTCTACCCGGGGCGGTAGGAAATCCACATCAAACCTGGCAGAGCAAGTCCTCCATCAGATGCGGCCGATGCTGGGCCCACTGGCGCGTGGACACGTCCCGATCCCCATCGAGACTTGCCCGGGGAGCCCACCCCGGCTCAAAAAAGCAGAGAAGGCCACTCTCCAAACCTCCGATGTCTTGCGGGCAGTGTTAGGATGTGCAAGAACATGGACAGGAAGACTCCACGACTTCCCCACTGAAGACACGCCCACGGCGACCGTTGCCTCAATTGGCTGTGTGTGGTGTACCCGGAAACGGGGCCTCCCAGTACTGAGGCACAGTTAAGTCCCCGATGTCACTTATCGGTGCAGAGTTGAGAGAGATGGCTGAACATCACAATCCCCCCTGTGTTGCAGCATGATGAGAACCCAGCATTGCACAGTGAGCTTGGGGGAATCACTTGGGCACCAGACTTAATACTGGCTCTTGACTGGATGGCCGCATGCAGGAGATTTCTACAATGGAGGGTTGGCAGGTGGTGGGTATCTGGAAGTGGCTCTGTGCAGGACGTGAGGATTCCTTGGGAGAGCCCAGAACCAGAGCACAGCATTGTGCAAGCTCTGCATTGTTGGAGAGCCCCCTGGATGACGGGGAATGCACAGTGTGTTACCCCACCTATCCCCAACTGCTTAGAACCAGAAGTGGGGTCCTCTGTATGCGTGCCAGGCCAGGATAAAATGCCTGGGAAAGAGACTGGAGCTCAGAACTCCCTAACTCAAAGTTGCAGGATGGCAGAAAAGCCATGGGAAAGACAGGGCTATTTTGAAGATAACGCAACCATATTTTCACCATACGAGCTCGGACGCCGCCTCGGTAAACAAGGTCCGCGCAGAGCAGTGACACCCCCAGGCTGCTTGCGAATAGTCTACTACTGGGAACATAAACAGATTAGGGATGAGCCCACTCTCCCGTTGAACAGGTGCTAAAGTCATAGATACTGGGCCAGAAGGCGCACCGGAAACCACAGTATCACGCAACTCGCTTTTTTTTTTCTATGGAGAGTACACCGTCAAATAAATCTCGTACTGGTGCTCGCCCTGTGGAGCTCCACCAGGCAGGTGCAGTGCCGGGCTCTGAGCCTCGACAGAGCCCACCCTCAGCTACTGGAGGACCCTCTAGACCGTCTTGTGGAGTCAGCAGACGGCGGAGGAGAACTACTGACCAAAACAAAACAGAAAAAGAGAAACCCAGAGTGCCACTTGTCATGATGCACTGGAATGCAGAGGGAGTGAACAGCAAGCAGGCTGGATACAGCAAAAAGACAGAGCTGGAAAACATCTTGTATGAGAAGCAAGTCAGTGTTTGCTGTATCCAAGAGACTCACTTGAAAGCAGATCAAACCTTTAAAATAAGGGGATATCAATGCTTCAGATCCGACAGAAAAGATAGACGAAAAGGAGGAGTACTTACTCTTGTAAGGAATAACATTCCTGCACACGAAAGGAAAACCTTCATGGATGGAGCAGAATATCAGCTGTTGCAGATAAAGGTAGACAAGATGGAAATAGAACTCCTGAACTATTACTGTCCGAACAACAAACCCCTGAGTCTCAGCTCTATACAGGTACCAGCCACCAACTTTATAGCAGTTGGAGACTTTAATAGCCACTCCCAGAGCTGGGGCTATAACCATCTGGATCACAGAGGTGAAGAGGTTGAAACTTGGCAAGATGATCACTCCCTAATCCTAGTCAATAATGCCACAGATACTCCTACCTTCTACTCCAGAGGATGGCACACAACTTCAACACCAGATCTTGCCTTCTCCACACCAGATATAGCTGGATCTATTAGTAGAGAAGTAGGAGACCAACTAGGGGGAAGCGACCATCGCCCAATCTTTCTTACTGTCCAGAGTGCAACTCTCAGTACAGGCCCAGCCATTACAAGATGGAACTACAAAAAAGCCAACTGGGGTTTATTCAGGCATCAGGTGAACACGCTGCTGTCTACCCTCAAGGTACAGAACAGAGACATTAATGAAGTGGTAAAAGACTTCAACAGATGCATACTACAAGCTGCAAAAGAAACCATTCCCAAAGGATGCCGGCGTAACTACATACCATACTGGTCCAGCACACTCCAAGAACGTCAGGAAGCTATGGACAGGGCTAGAAAGGACGCAGAGTCTCAGCCTTCACTTGAAACTCACAACAAATGGAAAAAGGCTGTAGCAGAGTTTCAGAGAACAAAGCTAGAAGAAAAACGGAAAAGCTGGAGAACTAAAACGGCATCGCTGAACCTTGAGAAAGACGGCAGGAAACTTTGGAGATTAGTCAAGTCTCTAAATGAAGAGCGTTCCTCACCTAGGCAGACTATCACATTGGATGAAGGTGGCAAACTTTTCAGAGGAAAACAAGCTGCAGACTTGTTTGCTAGAAGATACAGTTCAGAAAGCAACTTACCCATTAACATAGATCATCAGAGAGAGATAAGAAAAGAAATACTGGCAACCATGGGACAGACAGATACTCCTGCCCCAATGAGGGAACCCATCACACTAGGAGAACTACAGAAGGCTATTTCCAAGCTTAAGTTTCAAAAGTCACCCGGCCCAGACAAAATCAGCAACGAAATGCTAGTAAATCTGAGCTCAGCAGCAAAGACAAAACTGCTTGAGATATTCAACCACAGCTGGTTGAAAGGAACGGTACCCCAAGTATGGAGAGAAGCCATCACAATACCCATACTAAAGAAAGGGAAATGTAAGACCGAGGCTGCAAGTTACCGGCCAATCAGTCTCACAAGCTGTGTTGGGAAGACTATGGAGCGAATAGTCAACCACAGATTGAAATGGTATTTAGAGTCTGAGCAGATCCTGGTGCCGGAACAAGCTGGATTTAGAGAATGCTACAGTATAGAAGACCAAGTTACTTACTTGTCTCAAGCAATAGAAGATGCCTTCCAGGAGAAGAAAAAGGTCCTAACGATCTGGGTCGACTTCAAGCAGGCCTTTGACAAGGTGTGGAAAGATGGCCTCATTGCAAAACTTAGGAGAAGTGGAATCCAAGGCAACATGATGAAATGGATCCAGTCATACTTGCATAACAGGAGAACTAGAGTCACTCTTGACGGTCTGCAGAGCAGAAAAGTGTTGCTCCATCAGGGGGTACCTCAAGGAGGAGTAATTTCCCCAACACTCTTCCTTGTTTACATCAATGACCTGGTGAAAGATCTCCCTGCAGGAGTTAAAGCTGCCTTATATGCAGATGACCTAGTACTCTGGTGCGCTGATGAAAATGTCACCACAGCAAATTATAGAATGCAGCGGGCAGCAGACATGCTAGTGTCATGGGCAGAGAAATGGCTTATCACAATAAACACAGACAAAACCTCCACAACACTGTTCTCCCTCGCCCCCAAGGACAAATCAGCTAACATACACCTAGGGACAACCGTGATCAAGGAAGAAAGCTACCCCACCTATCTTGGGGTGACATTTGACCAAAGGCTTACATGGAATAAGCATATTGAAAATGCAGAAGGAAAGGCCCGAAGACGACTAGGCATACTCAGAAAATTAGCAGGTACCAACTGGGGAGCAAATGAACGAAATCTAAAGAAGATTTATAATGGAGTAATAAGACCACACTTAGAGTTTAGCTCAGCAGCATGGTCATCAGCTGCTAACTCACATCTGCAGTCTTTGGACAAGGTGCAAAATCAAGCTCTCAGGCTCATTACAGGAGCCATGAAAACTACACCAATAACAGAGATGCAGAAGGTTGCTGGATTACAGACATTGTCCCATAGAAGAGACACAAAAACCATGATCCAGATGGAAAAGTACAACAGTATGCCAATGCACCCAATGAAGGCAAGACTAGATGATCTGGCATTGGGACGTCTAAAGCGTAGCAGCTTTGTGCATCGGGGGAAAAGACTTATAAGACAGCATCAAGAAGACCTATCCATGAAGACAACACCACTGAAGCCCACCCTATACCCTGTACCATGGGAGCAGGCCAGCAGTGCCCTCCAAATTAATACATCAGTCAGTGGTCTCACAAGTGGATGTGAGTATAATGATCTGCAAAAACGAACTGCTACATTGAGTATGATCCAAGAAAGCTATCCCGATCAATCATGGATACATGCCTATACAGATGGATCAGCAACTAATGCTGTTAGGAATGGAGGTGCCGGTATCTTTATCTCATATCCTGACAACCACTATGAGACTAGGCACATTCCCACTGGTAAATTCTGTTCCAACTATACAGCTGAGGTTCAAGCTCTAGAGCAAGCTGCAAATATGATTTATAACACCAACTCTGACTGCCACCAGGTAGTCATCCTCACAGATGCACTGTCTGTCCTGCAAGCTCTCAAGGGTGGTAAACTCCCGCATCTGAGAAATGAACTAAACAAGGTAGCTGCCAAAAAGAGAACCATACTTCAGTGGGTACCATCTCATTGTGGTGTACCCGGAAATGAAAAGGCAGATAAACTTGCAAAAAAGGGAGGAGAATGTGAACAAGAAGATAATGAAGTCACATACTTTGAGAAAAAGACAGCTATCTAGACTATCAGAAGAGAACAGAACCAACCCAAAGACGACTATCACACTCTCAACCGGCAGGGACAGAAACTATTTTTCGACTCAGGACAGGGCATAACAAACTGAATAAACACATGCACAAGCTACGATTGTCTGCTTCACCACTGTGCACATGTGGATTAAACGAACAAACTGCTGAGCATGTTCTACAGGACTGTCCTCTGTATGACCAGTTAAGAAAGATATACTGGCCCAATGACTCAACACTAAACTCAAAGCTATATGGAGTTAAAGAGGAACTTCAAACAACAGTCGAATTCATCATGAGAACTCGTCTGACGGTGTAATCATCAAAGATGCGATCGCAAGAAGAAGAAGAACTAAGAAAGCAAATGTGGATAAAAAAAAATACAGTGCTTGTGGGCGAAACATCACCATCTCCTTATATATAACGCTGGTGCATTCAGCCAATAATGACAACATAACAATGAACGGCACATTATTTCAATTCTAATGACAGTTTAAATGTCAGCAATAATGAAGGCAAAGCTTGAGATGTTAGCTACTGGCCAACAATTAAAAAACCTGTTCCGCCATTTCGTATGCAGACTTATCAATCATAGCCTGCGACCGTTAGGTGGTGTCTATGTTGGCCTATTTGTGACCATACAGTCCTTATAGAGGACTTATGGCTTCGATTATGGCCACTAGTACAGATACAGTAACATAAAAACATACACCTGCCAGGTGCATTGTCTTTGTAGTTTCAACGTACAAAGCGGAGATACTTTTATCTACCTGTGTCAAACTTGATGAATTCCTTCATCTTGCCTGATGCAATGTCTACCATGATGGTATCATTCACCTTCACCAATGGATCTGGATAGCGGATGGTCCGACCATCGTGAGTTGTAATATAGGGGACATTCTTTGGGCCTGTAGCCGTCTTTCGCACACGGCACAGCTTATACTGCAGGATGAGGAAAAACAATATATCTCAATAAAGAATTAGCTGTGTAAATACGTTACTGCCAACCTTTGATTGTAAAGATAGCACCTAATTTATCTACAACGTGACAGATTTCCAGACTGCTTATGTCTAAACCACAGTTGAATGTTCAACAGAATCAACCACACAATTCTATTACATAATACTTATAGTTAGCTGTGTGATGTGACTACAAAAAAAATACTTGTTCACAACCTACATTCAAATAAGAACAAATTATGTGCAACAGCAATAATACAATCCTGAATCAAATGAATGTTTCCTGTGTACATTTGAAAACCAGCTGCGGGGTAAACTTGTGCTAGATATAACAGGATTGCGTACAACTTTTACATATTCACATTTGTGACAGAAGTATGTAAATATATTACATGATATCTACACGTTTTGCTTCAAATTGTTTTCCACCTGGCTTCCTCAATTAGTTATGCACGTTTTGTTAAACGCAGACCCCTTCACTTCTTTATATCTGTCAAACTCTAAATCTGGCCACGCACATTTTCTTTTTCTCTATGTCGTATAAACTACGAGGAATGTTTACAAACAGACTATGTTTCACCTAGAGAGAGGGGACGGGTTGAATATTTGTAGAACCAAGGGCGATTATTCAAAAGTCGTACATGTGATGGATTGCACTTTCTCAGGGGGAGATAAGCTTACGAAGAAAATCAAGAGCGTTAAGTCAAAAGGACGTACTTTTGTTAGTAATTGGTCAGGGGGAATTATCTGAAAGAAAGGGAGATAATTTACAATTTACCACCCCCCCCCCCCCGTCCGTTCGTTCGTGAAAACGCAATTAAGCTACGGATCAACGAGACGATTTGCCTGTGGGACCACGTCTACTCAGCAGCGATTGTGTCAAAATTACCTTTCATACAGAATTTGAATGAAGAATTCCCCAAAGGTGTTATATATCGCAAGAGCGAGCAAAGTTCTGCAAATTTAATATATATAGTCCAGCTTTTAAACCCAATTTATCCAGTACCCACACATTTTTCAGACATCTAGCTGCGATTTCTAAATCCATTTTACTATTTGGAGTTACTAAGTTTTCGTTGGAGTTATTTTAATTCTTGTGTTGCGGTAAATATTATACTAGAATTTCGAGTGATTTAATTGTTAAGTCCGGCATTATATTTCACTAAGATTTTCTGTGAAGAGGGATTTAATTTTTAAAGGCCGTCATAACATTTTACTAGGATTTCTGTGCTAATTGACTAGCGATTTAAAATAACATATAGCTAAGTGTTTAATTTAACTAATTGCTAGTAGCCAGTATGAGATAATTTTAAATCGTCTAGTAATTGCACTATTCATTATGAGTACTGACGAAATATATATTTATTTCTAATTCACGATGATTAAATTTGTAAATGACTAGAATTTATTTCACGGGGTTTTTAAACGATAAGACAAGCTCTAAGCTTGTAGTTTCTAATTTAAGTTAAATAACCGAAGTGGATAATAATATTATATTTTACGCGGGTTAGGATAGGATTGAGAATACTATATTGTGGTTAAGTATTTTGTTCTTCCTATATCTAGTACTGGGTCACATACCCAAAACCTACCAGCGGCTTTTAATCTAATCTGAGAAACGGGTCTACGTCCAACAGTACCAAAAACATTCTTAATTAAGATCGGGTCTTCGAGGTTGACCTGTCCGGCTCTCTTGTCTTCACACCGTGAGAGAGAGAGTGCAAATATATGACATTAATAAGAACTGTAACTGGACTTTTAGCTACCCAGATTTTCATATACCTTCAGCCCATTGTGGCGAAATCTCCAACAATTAACATTAAGGCCAGGAGCTACCCTGAAATGCTATTTTCGTTATTAATTGCTGGATTTCAATGAAAATGCACAGACTTAACCTATATCAATACTAGATACGAAAAATGAAAAGTTTTATGGCACTGCACTACTGGTTGCCATAGAAACGGCGGCCATATTGGATTCTATTGTTCTATTTCAATTTGCTAAGGCTTTTTTATTTATTAAGCTATGAATACCAAATATGAACACAACGTTTATCATTATATTTTAAAACTTTTCGATTGGTGGATTTTTGATAACTTTAATACAAAAAAAGTTGTAGGACTTTGATTATAGTGTCTAAAAAAAGTAACAAATTTTGATAAATTTTACATTACTTTTTGCAATAAATCAAAAGTTTCATCAGATACTCAAAATCCAGCAGTATGAAAGTTTTAAAAGATTATGGGCAACATATGTGCCAATAAGTGTGGAAGTTTTAAGGAAATTAGGATGAGAAAATTAGATTTTGAGAAAATCACATTTTTCTCCATAAATAGACTACAATTAAATAAGTCTGTAATATTGCCCCTGAAAAATTGCTTACTTGTCATTTAGAACATACTGGTAGCATAGCCAGCTTCCTCTGCAGCTTCCTATCTGGCTTTCTGTTGAAATTTGTGCCTAATTTCCTTCCTTGTCTTAGTGCAGTTTTCTGCCGTTTTAGAGCTGAGCAATATTGGATTCTTTGTTCTATTTCAATTTGCTAAAACTTTTTTTATTTATTAAGCTATGAATACCAAATATGAACACAATGTTTATCATTATATGTTAAAACTTTTCCAGTGATGGATTTTTGATAACTTTAATACAAAAAAAAGCTGTAGGACTTTGAAAATAGTGTCTAAAAATAGTAACAAATTTTACTAAATTTTACATTACTTTTGTCAATTAACCAAAAGTTTGATCAGATACTTAAAATCCATCACATAAAAAGTTTTAAAAGATTATAGGCAATATATGTTCCTATTCTTGTCAATTAATACATAAGTGTGGAAGTTATAAGAAAATTAGTATGAGAATAATGATTTCTTTAAAATCACATTTTTCAATATAATTAGAATATAATTAAATAAGTATGTGATACTGCAGCAAAATAAAATAACTTACTAGTCATGCAGAACATACCGGCAGCATATCCAGCTTCCTCTGCAGTTTCTTGTGTGGCTTTCTGTTGAGATTTGTGCTAAATGTCCTTCATTTTCTTAGTGCAGTTTTCTGCCATTTTAGAGCTAAGCACCAGACGTTTAACGCTTTCTTGCTCCTGCCAGTCGACAAGCCTCTTTTCCACTGTTCAGCCCCAGGACTTTCTTGAAAAATATAGCAGCCTCAGGTCCTTGATTAAATTCAGCAATATTAGGGCCATATGGTTTAATTGCTATGATCTTATTGAATGCTTTGCTATCACAATCACTTTACACGGTGTAGCAAAATATATGTCGCGTCAGATAACAGCTTCACAAATCACTACCTGCCTCAGCTTCCATGACACTTGAACTTCCTAGAAAGAGGTAAATGTTTACATTAGTAAAATTTCAAATAAAGATGTAAACAAGCATTAATAAACTGTGTCTTAAAGTACAATGGAAGCAAAACAATACATGTAAGTAATGAAATATGTTTCTAAACTTGATATTTATGGAGATCAAAATAAATTACATAAATGTCTATGCTTAGGCAAGGGGAAACTTAAAGTAAATTTCAAAAGTAAATACCTTCAAAATGTATATGACAGCCTTGCTTCACTTTCTATTTGATGAAGTTTCCAATCTTTCTTCTGGTACCAAGAACCGGCTGTTGCACATGTCTGGCAGGCATTTTTTAAATAACACATAAGCATCTGTGACAAGACATGTCAATAAAAATACACAAGAAACAAACATTAAATTGAGGAAACAAATATGCACTATGCTTACAAGAATCATGATAATGTACTGAATTATGAGAAGTCACCCGTTATTCTGTAAACTCAGGAAAACATGATGATTTTTAATTGACTGTCTACTACTCGTAATAGCTAGTTCATGTAACTCCCTGGTGGTTGAAATGAAGCACAGTGGGCCGCCTTCTTTGATGTCATTCCAGTAAGTAGCCAACGTCGTAAGGTTTAGGGTTAGGTTAAGATTCTTAAACCTGGTTGAAATGAGTCACTGTGGGCCGTCTTCTTAGATGTCATCCCAGTAAGTCGCCAACGTCGTTAGGGTTAGGTTTAGGATTTATTTACGTTACCATTAGCCCTTTTTACTGCGTCTCTGAATTCTAATCTAAGGAACTATCGTACAGACGGTCCTGTCTGCTTCATTTCAACCACTAAGCCTAACCCTTACTCCTGTTTACTGCGTCTCTAAATTCTTGTCAAAGGCCACATCGAACAAACGGTCCGCTATGCTTTATTTCAACACTCCATGCCTGAGTAGTAATGTCCCAGTTTTTACCATTATATCGTCACAATAAGTACGTTTTACCTGCAGTGTAGGATAAGTCTTGCTTCCATCTCTAACTCTGGCCTATTCCAGTTGGAGGTAACGAGAGCATCTCGTTTTTTTAGGCATTGTCACATCAATAACAAATCAAAACTGAGATTCCGTAAACACGCAGCCATATTGGTCGTTGCCGGTCACGTGAACGCGAACAGCCAATTAAAAATTTAGAATTGAGGGGGAACCCTTATGGTTGACTTGGAAATTATAAATTTCCAATCTGGCATTTGGAATCCCGAAATAAGTGACCTGCTTACAGTAAAGTGCAGATTTTGACGAATCCAACGATGTATAATATGTAGGGGTGTAAGCTTGGTTGCTATGGGAAAAAATAGGTCCAATTAGGCTTATTTTCTCGAGTTTGATGCGTGATGCCATATGATGATGGATGGTATCCGCATGTCTGGTTTTGTGTAGTGTGCAGATGTGTTCAGTCAAAACAATGTTCATACAAAAATAACAGGGCAATCCACATAGGACGTCAGTAAACTCACGACGTATAAAGTCAATGATTCTTGAAACAGCCGTTGACGTTTTTCTTCATTATTTATTGTGGACGCCACAGTGACAAAATGGTTACGCGAATATGTAGGCACATCAAACAGTCATTATCACAGCAACATTCAATACAGCAATAGACGGTAGACAGCATTACAATGATGAGTCAGATGCATGTTATATTTCGAAGTGCTGTAAATGTAGTCAGGTGGAAAACTCCATCCTTTTCTATAACAGCCAGGAGATAACCAGATGTATGAGATCAGTTCACTCTCCTTAGTTTGACTTCAGCAAGACAGACACGTCTGCCGAAGTATAAATAATGTCCTCAAAAATATCCTCTAGATAATAAAGGTTTTTCAAACCTAGTTCATTTAACAAAGTAGCAAGTAATGGTCCTTGGAACCTGCATCAACCGATGCAGCACAATACAGCGACATGTGAGCTAGGAAAACATCTCGTGACGACGGCTTTCGAAGACAGGCTATGAATCGAAATCGCTCACGACCCAAAATCGATAGAGTTAATGAAAAGTCAATTTACCTTGCCTTCAGGAAATACACAGAAATATCACGCCTCCCGGCATGTGCAAATACACTAGAGGTATTATCTCGAATAAACGAAATATCCATAAGAGGACTCTCACATTCCTGACAGAACAAAAAAAGCGGAGATCCCCTCTTCAACGAGGCATCTCTTTCGCCATTCCAAATCGCTCACTCCACTAGTGGTGGGCGGAAACCGATCGACCAAGAAGCAAGACAAGTCATGCGCAGTCCAGCGCAAAATGACCACAGCTCAAACTTAACTGCATTCGATACCAACGCGAGAAGACAAATGCTTACCGAGAAAAGTGACTATAAATTTCAAGCAGTTGTTGCCCTTGCGTTATAAAATAGATATTGAAATAAAACGATGTTGCGAGAATTTATCACGCAACATATCACCACCTCCTCCCGATAAAAAAAAAATGTGGAACATATTTTTTTTTTCAATATCAAAGAGCATGCGATAAGCGGCTCAAAACGCACGAATTATGCGCTGATAATTAATTAAATTGCCAAACAATAGGCTAATTATAGAGTGTCTGGTGAGGATATACCTCAACAGAAAAATAAATATGTCTCAAAAAATATTCACATCGGGGAGGTGTCACCAACACACATCACGTTAGCATGTAAACACAATATACGTATGCAAGTTACTATAATCATCATTAAACAGCATACTCTAATATTGTCTTTAAAAATGGATGTACAAATCTGATAGGAAAATTTAAATAGTACATTCTTTGACATGTAATGACATAAGTACATAGTAAAGTTAAACTACATGACGATCCAGGACATATGCTCTGGTATTCCGAGGGTAAGTACACAATCTAGAACTCGTCATGCTTGATACTAGTAAGGTAAGTCCTCAGCTCAACAATGACATTCTGAGAAAGTACAAGCAATATAATGCTAATTAATAACTAATATGCTTCATAAGGTACAATACATTATTAATAATTGTGGCTGTTTAGTAAACTAACGGCCCTTATATTAACTACTCAGTCCTCCTCTATCATCTTAAAAAACGAACAGAAGAAGATGACAACAAAGCACGATAGTGTGTACATATAAAGTAAGTACAGATGTGCTAATCTATTGTAGAAATATAGGTGTGTTATGACTCTGTAATATATGGAAATATAGGACAGAAGTATTAGTTGGAGTCATGTGGGCATCTAGACAAAATGTCAGCCATCACATTATCCGCACCACGGATAGCTCGTACCGTGAAGTGAAAAGGTTGAAGAGCTATAGCATATCGAGTGGATCTCGAACTCTTCAAATTCTTAGTCTGAATAGCTGTAAGAGCTTTCTGATCAGTCTCTAGAATGAAATGTGCGCCCAGGAGGAATCTTTGTAGCTTTAGAATTGACCAAACCATCGCTAACAACTCACGGTCTAAAACCGAGTAGTTCCTCTCTGCCGCATTTAGTTTTCTAGAAATGTACATAACAGGATGCAGAGTATTTGCATATTCTTGCATCAGTGCTGCTCCAATCCCAGTGGATGAAGCATCACTCCGAAGAACAAAAGTCCTATCAAGAGTAGGTAATCTTAAGATGGGAGGAGAAGAAAATATATTCTTGATTTGGTCTAGTGAAGATTGGCATTCTTCAGACCAACGGACCAGATTAGGCGAACCTTTCTTCAACAATGTTGATAGAGGTGCCATGATCGAAGATAAATTTGGAATAAATCTCCCATAAAATTGAATTAAACCTAAGAGACTCCTAACTTGTTTCTTCGTTTTAGGAACAGAGATGTTCAGTATTTTGGAAGTATTGTGGTCTTCTGTCTTCAAGAGACCATGACCAACACGATGACCCAGGAAAGAGATTTCACCAAAACCAACAAAAGCTTTAGAAGGTTTTGCTGTCAAATTATTCTCACGTAGAGTGGACAGTAAGTCATATAACCCTAAATAGTGATCTTCCCAGGTATCACTGAAGAGACAGATGTCATCTAAGTATGCGATGACATCCGAACGATGTGACAGAATTCGACGCATCATGCGAACGAAAGTGGCAGGGGCGTTCATGAGACCAAAAGGCATAACATTCCATTGAAATAGACCCCTAGGTGTAGAAAAAGCAGTAAGAGGTTTGGCATGCTCTGCTAAAGGCACTTGCCAATAACCTTTAGACAAGTCAAGTTTAGTGAAGAATCTAGAATTAGAAAGTCTAATCAGTAGATCTTCTAACAAAGGCATCGGTTCAGCGTCGAACTTTGTGACCTGATTCAATTTGCGATAATCAACGCAAATTCGTATGTTCTTATCCTTCTTCCGGACAATAACCATGGAAGAAGAATATGGTGAAGTCGATGGTTCAATTATATTTAATTGAATCATTTCATCCAATTCCTTTTCCACTTGCGACTGAAAGTGTATAGGAATAGGATACGGCCTAACCCTAATTGGATTATTGTCGGTAAGAATTATGTCATGTTCTATGACACCCCCCCCCCCCCCCATGTCAGTGAGAACATCCTGAAATGTTTGTAACATCGACGAGACTTGTCGATGTTCGTCACCAGAAAGATTAGGAGAAACAGAAACGTTTTTCCAAGATTCCGTGGAATGTAATGGAACCACTGGAAGGGGAAGGTTGACATCAGAGAAGGTAGCTTCCTCATCCTGAATGACAGACAGGGATGAATAATGACCGTGAGGTGCAGGAGCATCATCCGTTGCCTGGAAAATAGGCAGCAAATAGTCCGGACGTTCGTGAAATTCCGAAAGCATGTTTATGTGGAAAGTTTTATGCTTTCCATCAATATCGACCACATAGTCAACATCGGAAATCCGAGAGACTATTGCATACGGACCTTTCCATGCAATAAGAAGTCTATTTTCCCTACTGGGGAGTAGGACGAATGCTTTGTCACCTGGACAAAGTTGTCGTAGACATCTATTCTTGTTAGCAAACTGCCTTGCCTTCTCTTTAGCAATTTCTGATGAAGCAGTTGCTAGCTTACATGCCTCAATGATCTTTTGTCTAAGAGCAATGACATACTCATATGAGGATTGAGTTTCATCGCTAATATCATCGGCAGTGATGAGATCGTGTAATAAAGACATAGGGCCGCGTGGACGCGCGCCAAAGACAAGTTCGAAGGGAGAAAATCCTGTGTGTTCATTAGGGACTTCTCTATAGGCAAAGAGAGCCGCGGGTAAAACCCTGTCCCAATCTTGAGGATGATCTTCAGTTATCTTACCAAGCAAAGTCTTGAGCGTTCTATTCAGACGCTCAACTAACCCATTAGACATAGGATGGTAGATACTACTGAGAGATCGTTCAATATGTAAGGTAGACATTACCTGTGACATAGTGTCAGATATGAGTTGAGTGCCATGGTCTGACAATATTTCTCTGGGGAACCCCAAGCGAGAAAATATCAACCAAAGAGCATCTGCGATATCTGTAGTAGATATGCTCTTAAGAGGAATAGCCTCTGGCCAACGTGTGCACATATCGACACATGTAAGGATAAACTGATGTCCTCTGGCCGACTTGACCTTAAAAGGGCCAATAATATCTATGGCCATTTTCTGAAACGGCCGAATAGGAATGTCAGCAGCCTGGATAGGCGCAGCATGTCGTGGTCCTCTAGATTTGACCTCCTGACATACCTTGCATGATCGGCAGTAAATACGAATGTCCTTATTGACAAAAGGCCAAAAGAAAGCCGCAAGGACTCTCGACTTCGTACGGGCAAAACCCATATGTCCAGCACATTGCGAGTCATGAGCATGTTGTAATATTTGGACTCTCATGCTCTTGGGAACAAGAATTTGCGAATGTGCCGACGTAGTCGAATCTTGTACCATACGTACAAGTACGCCGTTTCTCATTGCAATCCAAGATTTTCTATTTGTATCCTGATTCGGATCACCTTTCTTCGCAAGAACGAAGAATTTTTTTAAAGAAGGATCTTCTTCTTGCAATTTTATGAAAGAGTCACGAGTGATTACTAAGTGACTATCTTGGCTATCAACTTCATTATCACTATTCAGTGAAGTTTCGGGTGTTTGTAGAGCTTGTGCTCTTGTAACTACTGCATTTGTAGCTTGCATGTTATTATCTTCCCAAGCAGCAATCTGCTGTGGGGTACACTCCCTAACTCCGTGAATACGACCAATAATAAGGTCCGCAATAGGATTAGGTAAGAGACAAGCATGCACATCTCCAGTAAAGAAAGGAGTGGCAATGCGAATTACAGCAGTAGGATATTTTTCTAGAGTGCCGCCAAATGTGACACATTTAATAACCCTTCCTGTAGCACAAGATGGATCTACAAGCGATTGTCTAACACCAATAGTGGTGCATCCGGAATCGAAAAGTAGTGAGACCGGAGTATCATTAACAAGACCCTTATGTAGAATTAAAGAACCCCTCCCGTCATGCGCAACAGCAGCAGGAAGAGCGGGAAGTGGGTGACCACAACTCAAAGTAGTTATGGTACCCGGTTCGAATAAAGTACTGCATTGGGGGCATTTGTTTGCTCTCTCAAAGTCAAAAGCAGAACCAGTGACAGCGTCAAAGTTTTTACTATCAACAACATGATTACAGGCTCCCTCAGTTTCCTGTTGTACAGCATTAGCCTGCTGATATCTCTTTTTTTTGTGTTGAGATCTACCCCGACTATTATTACCTCTGAAGTTATCAGAGTTATTATTATCTCTGCAGTTATTATTGTCTCTATTGTAATTGTTATCCTGGTTCGAATTCCAGTTTCCACGATTACTATCATGTTCACATTGATGCGAACATCTATTTGTTTGGTTCTGAGGTCTTCGGCAGGAATAACCTCTATTACCATATCCTCTTTTGAAATGCTTATAATTATTAGGGTGATAGTAACGAGTACTATCAGGTTGTCTCCAATTCTTCGAAGAAGAATCACCATGAAATTGATTTCCATGATTTTGACAGAAATTACCGCTACTCTTTCTATCAAAATTTTGTTGGAATCTACGAGCAAAGTTTTGACCATACGGAGCTGCCGAAGCAACTGGTAAACCTTCTTTCACCTTAGAGTTACCCATGGTTATGTGTGGGTGCGCAGTTACGTATTGGCAACAGAAATCTTCCATTTCTTTTATTGTTTTAGGTTTACGTTCATGAAGGAAAGCAAGGAAAGACTCATTGACAGACGACATGACTTTGTCTCTAAGTATTAAGTCCATAAGTCCTTCATAAGTTTTTTCCGTCTTAGATAGTTCAACCCATCGTGAGAAAGTAATGCGTATTCTTGCAATAAACTCGGAGAATTCAACTCCATTTTCAGGTAACATGTTTTTAAATTGTAGACGATAGCCGTCTTCGTTAAGCTGATATTTCTTTAACAAAGCGGCCCTGACAACCTCATAATTGTTCTTGTCAGGTTCATCCACCATATTTAATATACTTAGAGCTTTACCTGTCAGTATCCCTGATAACTGATAAACATATTTTGCTTTGTCTATGTTATGAGCTGTACATGCTTGTTCAAATCTGTCCAGATAGAACATTATGTCATCACTGGAAGGACTAAATGTTGGTAACTTAATCTTAAAAGTATCATTATTAGCCTTACCAGAAGATGAACCCTTGTTTGAATCATTACCATTACTCATGCTCGTCAATTTCAATTTTTCCAACTCTAAAGCTAAGACCTTTTCTTCATGTTCCATTTTTGCTTTCTCTTTCCTCTCATCAGACTCTCTCTGTAATCTTCTTTCCTCAGCCTGAGCCTCTTTTTGAAGTCTTTCATTTTCAGCTTCTTTTTCAAGTCTTTTATTTTCAGCCTCTTTTTCAAGTCTTTTATTCTCAGCCTCTTTTTCAAGTCTTTCAGCTTCTAGCTGTAGCTGGAGTTTTCTTTCCTCAGCTTCTGATTCCCTTTTTTGTTTTTCCATTTCCATTTGGAATCTTTTTTCATCCACCTGCATCTGCAGTTTCTTTTGTTCAGCTTCCATAAGCAGTTTCTTTTGTTCAGCTTCCATTGCTTTATCATATCGAGCAGTTGCAAATTCTTCTAACTTATCACCAGTCTTCCCAAGCAATTTACCCTGCTCAATAAAGTGCTCAAATGTAGACATGTTGTCTAACATATGAGTCCAAAACCTGAAATAATTAACTAATTTATTTCAAACCTAAGTGTAACAAGTCTTAATTAAGCACTTGTATATTCACATCACCTTATATTATCCCAGTCTCTGTGGGAAACAAGTCTCCAATCAAAGAACTTGTATATGAAATATCAACAATCAATTCTTGATCATAAGTGCACTTCTCATTCAATAGTGCACGACACTATTCATCATTCATTTATCATCAGTGTAGTAGTAACAGTGCATTAGCATAGCCCATTAACTAATTACTATAACTGTAAACAATGACTATGTAAACACATGCAGAATGTAAACATTGAAAATGTAAACAATACAAACAATGTAAACAATAACAATGTAAACAATAACAAAGATCAGCAACAATACAAAAACTTTCGCAGAAATCAACTAAAAATAAAGCAGAAATTAATGAAATATCACAAAAAATGTGACGATATCTGCGATAGAATTAAACAAAATACATGACACCACAGTGTATAAACAAAAATGTTGTATGAAACTAAATTATAGACAAGAGTAGGCTAACAAATACAAACAAATCAAAACAAAACTAAAGAATGCGAAATAATAACGAAAACAATATTAAAACATGTCATCACAGCTAACATAAATAGCAACAGAAGTCGCTTAGCAAATTCCAGTATCGGAAATTTGCAAACCCTACAGAAAACGCTCACAATAGACGACCTCTATGACGTGGCATAATCTAACGGAGACACCACCCAACCGAGAACCCGCTGAAATATAAACATATAAATATACAAATAACATATAAACATATAACATATAGAATGAGATGATACACAGAAGACTCAGCAGAAGTATAAGGGCACAGTTTACATACAAACAGGCCACTTAACTTATAGGCTTCCAATCGTAGAACAGCAGAAAAAACGGATGTCAATCAACGTCCTAAAGAGCGAAGCTCCAACGATGATGGCACATCTGAACTGCTTCCACTGCTAACACGATGGTACAAGAGCTTCTGAAATACTGTGTGTTGAGTTGTTTCGGCACTTGACCTTCTAATCCAAAAGTAAGTTGATGGAAATCGGTACTTGGCCTTCTTCAGAAAACAACCCGTTTCAACCGGCACTTGACCTTCACAAAAACGACAGCACTGGAACCTTGACAGCAGCAACTTGCTTGACTTGCGTAAAAGATAACAGCAGTCCGAGTTATCCGGCAACATGTAACAACGCCGGGTACTGTCAAATTCTTGTTTCCGTCAAAAAGTTGAAATTTTGACTTTTACCGGGCAACGCCGAGTACTTTGAAAATTTTGAAGATGTTGACTGTATTGAAGAATGTTAATTTCTTGAAGGATGCTGATGAATTCTTGTTGAAAATGAAGTGGGTAAGGGACCCCGTGTTTGCTGGTACCAGAATCAAACCAGCTTATGGCCACCAAATGATGCGTGATGCCATATGATGATGGATGGTATCCGCATGTCTGGTTTTGTGTAGTGTGCAGATGTGTTCAGTCAAAACAATGTTCATACAAAAATAACAGGGCAATCCACATAGGACGTCAGTAAACTCACGACGTATAAAGTCAATGATTCTTGAAACAGCCGTTGACGTTTTTCTTCATTATTTATTGTGGACGCCACAGTGACAAAATGGTTACGCGAATATGTAGGCACATCAAACAGTCATTATCACAGCAACATTCAATACAGCAATAGACGGTAGACAGCATTACAATGATGAGTCAGATGCATGTTATATTTCAAAGTGCTGTAAATGTAGTCAGGTGGAAAACTCCATCCTTTTCTATAACAGCCAGGAGATAACCAGATGTATGAGATCAGTTCACTCTCCTTAGTTTGACTTCAGCAAGACAGACACGTCTGCCGAAGTATAAATAATGTCCTCAAAAATATCCTCTAGATAATAAAGGTTTTCCAAACCTAGTTCATTTAACAAAGTAGCAAGTAATGGTCCTTGGTACATGCATCAACCGATGCAGTACAATACAGCGACATGTGAGCTAGGAAAACATCTCGTGACGACGACTTTCGAAGACAGGCTATGAATCGAAATCGCTCACGACCAAAAATCGATAGAGTTAATGAAAATGTTAATTTACCTTGCCTTCCGGAAATACACAGAAATATTATGCCTCCCGGCATGTGCAAATACACTAGAGGTATTATCTCGAATAAACGAAATATCCATAAGAGGACTACACATCCCTGACAGAACAAAAAAATAGCGGAGATCCCCTCTTCAACGAGGCATCTCTTTCGCCATTCCAAATCGCTCACTCCACTAGTGGTGGGCGGAAACCGATCGACCAAGAAGCAAGACAAGTCATGCGCAGTCCAGCGCAAAATGACCACAGCTCAAACTTAACTGCATTCGATACCAACGCGAGAAGACAAATGCTTACCGAGAAAAGTGACAATAAATTTCAAGCAGTTGTTGCCCTTGCGTTATAAAATAGATATTGAAATAAAACGATGTTGCGAGAATTTATCACGCAACAACCATACCTTTTTCAAAGTCAAAATACATATTGTTAGAGTGCATTTTGACATTTAATTCTGTTATATTTAGATTCAGGAGATGTTAAAGTATCAGAAAATGGACTCATCCCAAAATCCATCATTTTTGTATTTTGACGTTAATTTCATGCCCGCTCCTGGCCTTAACGACTACCAACCACTTGTGGTGTAACAAGGATTTTTATCCCGAGAGATTTACCCCTCTGACCTTCTCTCCAAGTATCAATTTTACTAGCTACTGACTCTGTGAACATTAAAGCTCTTAAGTATTTTCCAACCTGGACTAATTGATGTGACATAAACAGAATCCTAGGGAGCCGCGCTGGTGTAATGGCTTAGGCGTTGTACTGGCTACCAGGTGTTCATGGTTCAAACCCGGGCGTCGGCGTTTGAAGAAATGTTTACGGCCGGAAATTTGACTGAATAGCCTGAACGGCTCCTGTGATAAACCCTCTGTGGATGGGAAGGAGCGAAGCTCCTGACCGGGTTGGAAGGAAAGTCCTCAGGTTCCCCAGCCTCGCAATGACATGTCATTGGGCCGAAGGGCTGAAAGCTCAAGTGCCGCTGGTTAAGGAAAAAAAAAAAAAAAAAAAAAAAAAAACAGAATCCTAAAGAAGGAATATCATAGCAAGCGTTTCCCAAATAAAAAGATTAATAAGTCTTGGAGAAACTGGGGCTTGGTTTGCCAACACCCAACCTTGGATCTGTGGTTGTTTTTTTTCATGGAGATGTTCCAGATGTTGTGAAAGCACGTATGAGGTAAGAGTGAAAATGTGGCCACTGTCTGTCTGAAGCGAGAGAAAGAAGAGATGAATAATTCTTTCACTGTATAATCCATGCACTCACTTTGTTTATTTCTTATGATGTTTTGCTAATACTGTTCATCTCAGAATAGATTAACGTAGAAACTGTTCTTTACAGTATAGTAAAATCCTAGACCCTAGTGCTATTCTTTTGACCTTTTGGGGGTTAATTAACTTCTTCTTGTGGGATTTTGTTTCTACAGAGGGAATTACACTTAGTGGGTCTATTTCTTTATTTAAGGGGGTGGACGGTAAAGAAAACTGGATTTTACGTACAAAATATCGATGTTTTACTTTTGAGCTTATTTTATTAAATAATCATCGAGAGGAATCGAATGAGCAAGGTTTTATAACATAAAAAATGCATTTGATGTATCAAAAAGCATATTTTCTGTACTACCCCCAAGCTATGATTTGCAAATTTGTGCCGAAAATGCAAGATTTGTCGCTCAATAATACCTTAGTTACGCTGTCCTTATTGTGGACTATTTGGTATCGATACACAGGGAATTTCTTTGTCTGCTGTAATAAAGCAAATTCGAATCTATTTTTTTCTCATAGCTCTGAGTGATGTGTGTTTGAAAATTTCCGTAATTTTACGCTAACCTCCTTATAAGGAGTGGTCACATGGTGACCTCATGCCCTCATTCCCGATCCATTGAAGACGCAAACGTAAACACCTGTTTTGATTGGTCATAACAACATTTTGGCTGCGTGTGCAAATGTGGAATATAACAACAGCCATTTCCGCCTGTACACAAAACAAGTGTTCGCTTGCGTGTAACGTGATCGATATTTTTCTCGTTTAAATTTCAGTGAATTGTGTTCTATTACTTCAAAACGGGAAGAATAGGTAAGAGATCAAAGCAAATATCTGCTGCCAGGTCACGTCGACAGTGTGTAATTTCTAGCAGTGTTACCACAGAAGGTAAGACAGAATCAGCGGTGAATGATACACAAACAACATGGAATTTCTGCATACCATTATCAGACAGGCCTAAAGTTCAGATTGCTGATTTAGTAGTGCCGTTCACCACTGGCCCAAGTCGATCTGATATAAAAATTACGAGCACGAGCAAGAATGTTGCATCTCATAATACTGTCTGCGCCCAGCCTAAACCTACGTACAAAACCATTGTGGACATTTCTTTCTTCAACAACCTTAAAAATGTGTGTTGCAATGTTTGTAAGCAAAGCACATTGCAAACAAGAACTGACAACACCAAGTCTAAGGGTTTCTCTCTCTTCCTGGAAGTTGTGTGTCACACATGTGAAAAAGCAATTTCTAGAATGTACACATCCGAGAGGGAACCAGAAGGCCGCGGCCCTCGTGGACATACAATCAACAAATCTGCTGTTCTTGGTGCCCTCATGTCTGGAATGGGCCCATCTACGTTCAATCTCTTCTGTGAGAACCTAGACCTCCCTGGCCTGCACCAGAAAACATTTCATAAATATGCAGATCAAATTTTTGATCATTTGGATACCATGCACTCTACAGTATTTCAACGTTCCGTCAGCATAGTCCGAGCTGAGCACGCTAAGAGACAGCATCGTACCATTAATAAAAAAGAAGTCATTGACATCTGTTAAAAGCTGTTTTCTTTAGGTTCGTTGTCCATAGGCCATACTGGCCATCACTGTTGCATGCCTGCTGGGTTGTATTATGTTGTTGATCTACTGTTACAGGGTAGACCTGTGTTCTGTTTTTTTCACGCCCACACAGGGCTAACTATAAATATGTATGAGTCACTGACGAGGACAAGTCAGTATGGGTCGGGCTTATGTATGGCCGACAAGTGTATATAGATATACATCAGAATATGCGAATGCGTATAGGTAGGTTCGTAGATTCAATCATCCATAGTGTATACCCTCTCGTACCACATGTAGGAGTCAGTAAGGTTGAGGAACGACTTGCACGGTTCCAACGATTTATTACGATAACATCACGTTGACATCAAACAAACATACTGTCATTAGGACAAGGTACAAGCACATCAACATCATGTAGATAACATAAGTTCACTGCATCTAATACAACAGAGACTCTGGACGGACTGCTGGTATCGCAGTGCTAGCAGTACGTCAGTAATTCTTCTCTACCTTCTCTGACGAAATAAGCCATGTAAGACTCTGGCCAAATAAGCCGCATAAGTGGCGGGCTTCAAAACATCCACTGTTCTCTGAACTTCCTTTGACAAAACATGTCAAGTAAATCTTGGGCAATATAGCCACATAAATGGCGGGCTTCAAAACATCTACTGTTATCTGAACTTCCTTTGACAAAACATGTCAAGTAAATCTTGGGCAACATAGCCGCATAAATGGCGGGCTTCAAAACATCTACTGTTCTCTGAACTTCCTTTGACAAAACATGTCAAGTAAATCTTGGGCAATATAGCCACATAAATGGTGGGCTTCAAAACATCTACTGTTCTCTGAACTTCCACTGACAAAACATGTCAAGTAAATCTTGGGCAACATAGCCGCATAAATGGCGGGCTTCAAAACATCTACTGTTCTCTGAACTTCCTTTGACAAAACATGTCAAGTAAATCTTGGGCAATATAGCCACATAAATGGCGGGCTTCAAAACATCTACTGTTCTCTGAACTTCCACTGAAAAAACATGTCAAGTAAATCTTGGGCAGTATATCAATATTCTCATAAACTCTCCGCCGCACCAGGAGATAGTCACCTCAATATATCAGCCAACCATCTTGGGCTGGTAGCATCATAATACAAAGTTCTTGGCTACAAAAAATAGTTTAAAGGGTATTTTTACCTTCACTGCCATCCAAAAATAAACACAAAAACATTCGCCATCCTTGGCTCTCAGAAATATGTCAGAATTATAACAGGGGAAAAATCTCAAACATTTCTATCACCCAGGGGACTCTCTTCCCTGTTCACACAGTCCGAGAAGGATCGCCGAACCCCTTCTCAGCTCAGAACGCCCAGGCCGACTAACACGGGATCCAGTCTCCTGGTCCCACCAAAACCAACACGCATGCGCATATAATCACGTGACGTGAGTTTAGCTCCCACAAGAACAAACTGAAACGTTGTCGTGAACTGTTCTAGAAAAATCTACGAAAAGAAAATCTTAAATGAACAAATGGCAAGTCAAGGGAGATAACAACTAAATCAGACCTGTACCCAAAAAGTATTACAACCTGTAATCTCCCTTAGACCATAGCATAAAAATGTTTACAACCCTAGCTCAAGACAAACAGACTTTAACAACATCGCTGTCAGCTTTGATGCAACATGGCTAACTAGAGGTCATAAGTCACTGATAGGTGTTGGCAGTGTTATCGACATCTTGACTGGCATGGTCATCGATACGCATGTTATGTCTTCCTTCTGTCACACCTGTGAGAATACTGGACAGTGGCAACTGAAAAATCAGCCTGACAAGTTTGAAAAATGGAAAGTAGAGCATCAGAAGAACTGCTGCTGTAATTACGAAGGGTCAGCCGGAATGATGGAGGTAAAAGCCTGTGAAGTTCTCTTTCTTCGTTCAGTGGCAAATCACAAGCTACGCTACACTGTTTTGCTATCAGATGGCGATTCCAAGGCCTACAACAGACTCTGTGACATCAAACCGTATGGACCAGAAGTTGACATTACCAAACAAGAGTGCGTCAACCATGTTGCAAAGCGATTAGGCACTGCACTGAGGACACTGATTACTGACTGCAGGAAACAAAAAGTCACCCTTGGGGGAAATGGCCGTGGTCGTCTAACCCAAAATGCCATACGAAAATTGTGTATTTACTACACCAGGGCCATCCGCCAGCATAGTACAGCCGCAGAGATGAAACAAGCCATCATGCTTCTCTCTACCATGGGTATTCGACAAACGACAAACCCCAACATAATTTGTGTCCGCCAGGCAAAGACTCCTGGTGTTTCTATCAGGCTTCCATCGCCAAAGGAGAAGCTGCCGGACCACACAAGACCAAGGTTCACACTCCGCTAGAATACAACATGCTCCATAAGCACTTAGCCCCTATTTATGAGCGTCTTACTGATCAGCATCTGCTCTAGCGGTGTGAGCTAGGTGCAACACAAAATGCAAATGAAAGCCTACACAATGTTATATGGAGTCGTTGCAGCAAGCAGAAATTTGTGTCATTAAAAAAAAGCCAAATTCAGTGTCCTTGTGGCCGTTGGAGAGTTCAACTTTGGTCCATCAGCCAGTGCAGAAATAAAAAGGCTGTATGGTCAAGCATCTGGAACAAACTCAATACGCCTTGGACAGGTGCGACTGAGGAAACGTCTGGCCAACAGCCAGAAACATGAGGCTGACAAACTTGTAAAAAGAAGAAAAATTAGGCAAGAGGCAAGACAGAGGCGAGAGGAGGAGCTGCAGGAAGCTGAAGGAGGTGCAGCATATAGTCCTGGAGGATTTTAAACATATTCAGCCCCCCCAGAATGGAGTATATTGGACAAGACAAGGCACTCGGTGAGTAAAATGCATTTTTCTTAAAACTAACATTTTATTAACCAAAATTTTATTACTAACAAACTATCTAACAGAGTAGTCTAAAATTTGGCATGCATGTAGTACACATATATACCTTTAAATTGTCACATGCTTTTTTTTATATTTTGGTAAATTTGATAAAGTTTGGTCAATGGGAAACAAGATTTGTGCTCTTGAAAATTGGTGAAAAACCCAATATAGCGGTTGTTTTTTTTTGGTTACCATGGTAGAAGGACAGAAGAAAAATTAGGCAAGACAAAGGCGAGAGGAGGAGCTGCAGGAAGCTGAAGGAGGTGCAGCATATAGTGCTGGACAATTTTAACCTTTAGCACGCTGCGATCGACATATGTCGACGAAGGCAACCTATGTTCTCCCAGCTGTTGTCGACATATGTTTATCAGCGTTTATCATCGTTTTCTAGCACATGACTTGTGTACACGTGATTTTCAGCCCCGGATGTTAAGTTGTAATTTTATTTGCAAGAGAGTTAGCTTCCATTTCCGATCTTACAAAAGTGATGGGTGTATCCGCGTTTATTTTTTGTAAATTTTTATAATCGAAATGAATCAGCATCAAACACGCGGCCATTTTCGCTCTAATTATTATAGGATTCTAACGCCATGCGGTAGGGATGAGATTTTTGTCTTTATAAGCGCTGATATCGGTTCTCAGAATATGTTTGATGGCCGAGATGGAAACGAAAGTAGATTGTCATTGCTAGTGTGTATAATTTTATGGCTTAGGATTAGGTTTATCGGAAAAATTTAGGATTACGGCAGAATGTCACTGCTGACGAGGGCTTTGCTACTGATGATGGGTGTAATGAAAAGATCGTCATTTGATTTGTATTGGTCTATTGGTCAAATGACTTTCATTGAGATGGAAGGGATATGGACTCTTCGTGTGTTGGTTATTTTTTTTTAATTTTAAAAATAAAATTTTTTTTTAAAATTATTTTAATTTTTTTTTCATTTTTTTCATCTTTCCTTTCCTCTCTTCCTATCACATCTAACATGTACACAAACAAATTTTATATCATCAGATTCATCATCCATTTATTTATATAAATTCCAAAAATGATAGCAATTGACCAAGAAACACAAAAACTATAGACATTACAAGTCGCCCACTATAAACACGGGGGGTTGTGAAAAAGAATGCAGCTGCAGGGCAAGTTTTCGGGAAAAGAATGCAGCGTGCTAAAGGTTAAACACATTCAGCCCCCCAGAATGGAGTATATTGGACAAGACAAGTCACTCGGTGACTAAAATGCATTTTTCTCAAAACTAACATTTTATTAACAAAAAATGTTATTTTTTAAAAACTATCAAATAGATCAGTCTGAAATTTGGCATGCATGTAGGACACATATATACCTTAAAATTGACATAGGCTTTTTTGATATTTTGGTAATTTGCTTTGATACATTTTTAAAAATATTTTTATTTCATTGTTTTTCATACAAATATAGTGTATTTTTTAAAAAATCATTAAAAATAGAATTTTAAACTTATCAAAAAAAGCCTATGACAAATTGTTTTAATTGTCAGTCACAACATGTGTGTGTGCAATTTGATAAAGTTTGGTCAATGGGAAACATAAGTTTTTAGCTCTCGAAAATTGGTGAAAATCCAAAATGGAGGACGTTTTTTTTGGTTACCATGGTAACCATATGTTTTTTAACTCTTACAAGACGACGAGCCAGTTATATTGGACGATTTTTCTAGCTTCTAAAGACGGGAAGCCAGTAATCTTGGCTCATGGGTTTGAACTAAGTTTTTGTTTCGTTTCATCCCAGTTAGAAGTTTTCGATGACTGGGAAGCGGAAGTATACCCATTTTTATTATGATTTCAAAAGCGGGAGAGTTATAGCGTCACTGTTTCTATTAAATTCAAAACGATTCCGATTGCCTCCTTGTGTTTTTTTTACGAAATTTGGGTTATCTATTTTCGATGGCATCTAATTCATCTTCTCGAAAGCGACCTGCTCGTTTAAGTGCTCAGCAGGCCCTTAGTTTGCTAGAAAATTTCAGCGAAGATGAGGACGGCTATAGCAGTAGTGATTTTAGTGCTAATTCGATGAATAATTCGTCTTTCAGTGATGTCGATTCAGAGAATGAAGGTAGGCCTATAATGTTAGAAAGAGGGCGTGGTTCTATCACCTAACTTTGATTCTTCAACATCAGACCCAGTAGGACTTAATTTAGTTTTACAAGAAGGGGAAAGACGAAAACAGGAGTGTGTCAGAAATATAGAACTAACAACGAATAGCTTTAGATTTCAACCTAAAGACGGAAGAGCAGTGGGTGTGTCCGCAAATTTAGGCCTAAATGAATCATCTACCCCGATCCAGTGTTTTGAAAGCCTTGTATCATCAGCTGTAAGGGAGGAAATTTTAAAAAGCATAAACTGCTTTGCAGAAATTGAAGTACAGAAGCATACATGGAAAGTAGTTAGAGTATAAACTTGATGTGTGGTTTATTTCCAAAATGGATATAGTTTACAGTGATTTCTATATTGGATGGTGGATTAGCTTCAATTGGTAAGTCTGATATGTTTGTTTTGTTTTTTGTTTAGTAAAATATTTTTCTGTCTCGTCTTTAACTACTTTATATTCATAAACATTTTCACAATCTTCATTCATTTTCCTTTTTAAATATCTATAACATGACTATATTCAGTTAAAAACTTTGAAATAACTGACTCTTACATGGTAAATCTATATGCAAAACCTGTGCCGCAGAAAATTTGTGACAAAAGAGTGTCTTTCCTTTTCTTGAAGCCAATTGAAAAGTAGTTAGAGTATAAACTTGAGCCATATGTATTTTATTTCCAAAATGAATGTAGTTTACAAATATTTGTATCTTGGATAACATAAATGATGCATTAGCTATCTTGAGTGGGTAATTCTGATATGTTATTTATTTATTTATTTTTTTTTTCAAATTTATTTTCTGTCTCCAACTATTTTATACTCATAAAAATTTTTTTTAAATTATAAACTGAACATATTCAGAATCCTCATCCATTTTCCTGTTTAAATATATATAACATGACTACATTTGTTAAAAACTTTGAAATAACTGACCCTTATATGGTTACAGTATATGAAAAATCTGTGCCGCAGAAAATTTGCGACAAAAGAGTGTCTTTCCTTTTCTTGAAGCCAATTGAAAAGTAGTTAGAGTATAAACTTGAGCCATATGTATTTTATTTCCAAAATGAATGTAGTTTACAAATATTTGTATCTTGGATAACATTAGTGATGCATTAGCTATCTTGAGTGGGTAATTCTGATATGTTTTTTTTTTTTGTCAAATTTATTTTCCCAGTCTCCAACTACTTTATACTCATAAAAAATTTTTAAAAATTATAAACTGAACATATTCAGAATCCTCATCCATTTTCCTTTTTAAATATATATAACATGACTATATTTGTTAAAAACTTTGAAATAACTGACACTTATATGGTAATAGTATATGAAAAACCTGTGCCGCAGAAAATTTGTGACAAAAGAGTGTCTTTCCTTTTCTTGAAGCCAATTGAAAAGTAGTTAGAGTATAAACTTGAGCCATATGTATTTTATTTCCAAAATGAATGTAGTTTACAAATATTTGTATCTTGGATAACATAAATGATGCATTAGCTATCTTGAGTGGGTAATTCTGATATGTTTTTATTTATTTATTTTTTTTGTCAAATTTATTTTCTCAGTCTCCAACTATTTTATACTCATAAAATTTTTTTTTAAATTATAAACTGAACATATTCAGAATCCTCATCCATTTTCCTTTTTAAATATATATAACATGACTATATTTGTTAAAAACTTTGAAATAACTGACACTTACATGGTAACACTATATGAAAAATCTGAGTCGCAAAAAATTCCTTGCGTAAAACATGGGAAAACCCCTACGTCCTGAAAGAGTTAACAAAATAAACTGTAGAATTTGGTTCATGGACATACACTGTGTCTATTGAGCACATAAAAAGTTTGAAAATGTTATTAGAACAAAAGTTAGTTTTCACTGTAGGTACCACCTTAAGTCTGTAACCTATGATTTTTTTATATTTTATAATAACTGTTGTGAAGTTTTTTTTTAATGATAAATAAACATTAACATAAAACTTATTACCAGTGTTGGTCAGCTTGTCCCAATATCCCTATTCCATTACTATAGTTTTCACATTTGTGCGTCTAATTGTCGTCACTTATCTGTGTGTGTGTATGAGAGTGGTGGATATATATATATATTAATATAGAAAGGGAACTGTCTGAACAACAAATTTTAGTCGTAACCGATAGGCTGGACTAGAGTAGCTTCTCAAATCCATGGACAGACTCTACCTTTTCACCAACTCACTAGTGAAAATCTATCTGTTTACTTATCTCGCACTGAGTCATCACCTTTGTCACTTCTATTCAGACGGGACCTAACATTGTTCTTAATCACCTATCGGAAATTTACGACATCATTTTAAATTCAACATAAAACTATGCAGATTAGCCGTCATTACTATTGTTTATCAATTGTGTTGATTGATGTGCTTTACATTTTAATTTACTTCACTTTTCACTCCCCGTGGCACCACTGCTGCTGCTGTCCCCTTGCAAGAAGCCAGCATAACAACAACTTACATGTTCTTGCAGCAAAGGTGTCTATAGCAACTTGTTTCACATGATGAGGATGTCAGCCCAATGCACAGCAGTATTACAGAGTGCACTTTTTATTTTGGTCATACAAACCTCAGCAGGCTCTGACTATTATAAAGTGTCTTTCTGCACTTAAATGCAGTGGTGGTGGTGGGGGGCTCTGCCGTCTGTGTGTGTATATATTTTCAGTTAATCTTTTGAACCCGAGGTCCCGAAATTTCGGTCCGTGCGTAAATAATCCATTCCCTGAGTGACCGTAATCTCGGTCTGACACATCTAGCTTGGCAAAACGGGGTGGGAATGGAAATGTGTGAAAACTAATGACGTCAGGAAGTACACGTCTTGTGGAATGTTACTCTAAAATGGCGGCGCCCACGAAGTGATAATATTTTGCAATTTTTAAAGTGTTTTCACAATAAAAAGGCGTGTTGAAAATCCAGGAAATAGCCGTTCTAATAGGCTAACAATGGAACAAGCTGTTGAACTTGTGCTAAATGATTCGGAGGACGATGAATTAGACTTAGAAGGTGATTATTCTGAAAGTGACATCGAAATTGAATCGAGTGACGGAACGTGTGAATCAGATGAGCAAGCTAGTTCTAACAGACCATTAAAAAAAGTGAAGACTAAATTCTGGTGCAAATATTGTGAAAGCTATCTGTGCTTAAAGGAAGGGTCTACATACTGGCACAATAAGCAGGAATATTGGAGATGATTAGGTCAGTCAATTTGAGATAGAATAGTTAAAACTGACCATATGGTTGTGTCGCAGTAACTAGTTTTGCTTATGTGTCTTTTTTGTGCGTTTTTTGCTCAGGAGCCCAGGGGAATGGGGTTTTACGGGCTGGGTGGCCAGGGTTCAAAGGGTTAATGACAATGGAAAGGATAGTAAAAAAAAAAAGAGTAAAATATATTCGGCAATCAACTACAGTCAAAGGTATCCTGTTAAACCTGTAACAATGGTATACAGAAGTTAACAGGAAAACATAACCAAACCACATGGCCCTATCAATGACACTAATGGAAAATTGCTTAGCAGCACATAACAGTGAATGATAAGATAGACAGAACAGTTTGAGGAACTTCTAAACAGACAATCTCCACAATATTCCCACCAGACATCCAGCAGCAGAAAAGGAGTTATATGACAGAGGACAGTCATAAAAATTCAAAGTGTTAGGAAAGTTGTGATCCCAGATGGCATTCCAGGAAAAGCCATCAAAGCAAAATCTGATGGCTCTACGCGGAAACAAAAGTCTGGTAAGTCTTGAAGACTGAGGAAATATCAACATTGGAAGGAAAGGTATCTGGTCAAGTTGAAAAAAAAAGGCAGATTTGAAGAAGTTCACGGGGACAATGTTACTAACTAAAACAAACCTGAACAGGAATAAAGATGTGAAAAGAGCTTGAATGGATGGAATGCGTTAAGAAGACCTGGCACTAACTTGAAAGCCTATGCTCTAAAGGGGATTGAAGGGTTATGAATGACTGACTAGGAAATGGTAACAGGTAACACCCGCGCAGAAAAAATACACAGATAAAGTACATGTAGTTGTAATGCAAACAAAGTTACGTTTCACAGTGAGTGGTTGTTGCATAAAAATGAATGTTCCACCATTTTGTATGCAGACTGTACCTTGCACTCATAACCTGTGACCGTCTGGTGGTATCTATGTTGGCCTACTTGTGACCATACAGCCCCTAAAAAGGACTGTATAGCTTCGATAATGGCCAAGAATTTTAATTATTTAATTTTATAAAAATAAATGACCAAAATACACAATCATTTGTTTCGTTCAAGAAAGATTAACAATGTGGTGGTGATGATGCAGAAGATGAAGAAACAAATGCATCTAGACAACGTGACATTTAAAAGAATGAAATAGTGTGCTTTATAACCCTTTAAAGTCAACAGATCTGCTAATATCTCCACCATAAACGACCAAGCAAAGGGACAAAACTCTGTTTCTTAACTATTTCTGATGTTTCAAAAAATTATTTATAAAATATCACAAAAACAAAGTTATTTTAAGTAAATTAGACATACTTTTTCTCCTGTATATTTTAATGTCACTTATTTTTTTCCCCCGCAATTTAAACAAATGCCAAAACCAAAAAGTTACTTTATTTTTATCATAGTCTTGCGCTGGAAAGTTTTTTTTTTTTCTTAACCAGCGGCACTTGGGCTTTCAGCCATTCGGCCCAATGACATGTCATTGTGAGGCTGGGGACCCTGTGGACTTTCCTTCCAACCCGGTTAGGAGCTTTGCTCCTTCCCATCCACAGAGGGTTTATGGAAAGCTTATATTTATACTCTATTTACAGGTTTTCAAAAAACTGTGAATATCAGACATTTACACCAATGTAGAGAACAATATTTACAACCATAAACTGTCTCTAGAACTCTACAAGTGTCTGTTTTGTCTTGATTTTTACAGCACTGAACATGATTATTTTTTTTTCAGCCCAAGAGTCCGACAGTTCATGCTCGTTGGATGTTGGTGTCAATTATGCTCACACCAAATAACATAATCAACCCTTTTCAGCTCTGTTGATTTATTCATCAGTCCATCTCTGGGTATAAATAATAAGAAAAAATAATAAGCTGCTGCTTCATCAGACTTATTATGTTTAGGCCCTGGGAGCTAATACAACTGGAATAATTTTATAGGAGTAAATGTGCCTCTCTATCCACTGGCTACAATGTTGCTAGTTCCTGTATCGATTTTCCTACTTTCACTATTGTCTATAGCTGGGCAATAGTCCACATTAATGTAGGATTAATAATGTTCACTATCAGAATAACACAGAAACGTAGATCTAATCCTTTAAAGTTCATTTAAAATCTATTCCAAGGCTTGAAATAGTATTTTTACAAAGCGTAATTTTTTAAAAAATCATTCACTCAACTTAGAAAAATGCAATTGATATCAATATAAACTTCGAAATAGCCTCTATCAACCAGAAACTACAAAATCTCATACACTCGAGACTTCTGCTGTCATTCAGCAACTAAATAAGTACTGTAACCTATTATCAGGCACTTTTAGATGAATCAGTCGGTACATAAAAAGATAACATACGGTTGCTTTTAGGCGAATTGGACTGGAAATGTTTATTTAAAGAAATATAGAATTTATTTACAACCTTAGCCTCCTCTGCTTTGATCCTGTGCACAACAAATCTGCCTTTGACGTCGTACAGAATGCGGAAGTTCTCATTTGTCCTGTCAATTGTCACCACGTCTGTTTCAGAAAAAAAACCAACACATAAACAGTTTATGTAATTAATTCTGTCCAGCTAAAGAGTTTAATTATACAATATTATTTATTGTAATTACGTTAATCTGTAAAATGAATAATTACTGACCAAATGGTGACTAATGAATTCCAAAATATTTTTTTAAGGTAACAGTGGTGGTTGTTTAACCTTTAGCACACTGCCTGCGACTATTGTTGCCCGCAGGTCCCTATTCACCTACAGCTGCAGGCGACTTTAGTCGCCTTTCGGATATCGTCGGTTTCTAGCAGTAGGAATTGTGTACACGTGATATCAGCCCCGGATGTCAAGTTTTAATGTTATTAGCGAGAGAGTTAGCTTCCGTTTCCAATCTTTATTTAGTGATGGGTATATTCGCGTTTATTTTCTGTGAATTTTTTTAAATCGAAATCAATCGGCATTGAACATGCGGCCATTTTCGCTCAAATTTTAATAGATTCTGACTCAGATGCGATTTTTGTCTTTATTAGCGCTGATATCGGTTCTCAGAATATGGGTGATGGCAGAGATGGAAACGATAGTAGAATGTCATTGCTAGTATGTCTAATTTTAGGGTTTAGGTTTATGGGAAAGGTTTAGGGTTACGGCCGAATGTCACTGCTGACGAGGGCGTTTGTTGCTTTGCTACTGATGATGGGTGTAACGAAAAGATTGTCATTTGATTTGTATTGGTCAAATGACTTTCACTGAGATGCAAGGGATAAGGACTCTTCGTTTGTTGGTTTTTGTTTTAATTTAAAAAATTTTTTTTATTTTTTTATCGTTTTTTTTCAGCTTTCCATTCCTCTCTTCCTATCACATCTAACATGTACACAAACAAATTTTATATCATCAGTTTCATCATTCATTTATTTATATAAATTCCAAAAATGATAGCAATTGACCAAGAAACACAGAAACTATAGCCAAGAAACACAGAAACTATAGAAGTTACAAGTCACCCACTATAAAAACGGGGCGTTGTGAAAAAGAATGCAGCTGCAGGGCAAATTTCCGGGATTTTAATGCAGCGTGCTAAAGGTTAACGAGGACTGCTGAATTCGTTGCTCTTTCACAGCCATTGCCAGGATCAAGAATTAGCATGTGTTCGTAGCTGTTGGGGAGCTATATTCTGTTTGTGATTATTGGGAAGCTGGCAATAGTTACATCTTTTCTGAAGAGTCCCAGCCTTGTGAGCACAATGTACAAAATGGTCTCATATGGGTGGGTACAGTAGCAGCAACTAGGCTCATGTTAGGGGTTTAATTTTTTTAAGTGCTTGTCGAGTCTGGTGTGTTCTGTTCTTAGTTGGAGGACTGAGCACTGTTCCATGTGTCGTGGATTGTTATTTTTATTTAGGTTTGTCATTTCTTTTTACGTTTCACACCCAGAAGACCCTTTCACAAACCAGTTCAGCCATTCCTCCTTAAGGTTGTTTTGGAGTATTGGTTTAGCTGTCTGCCAACGGTAACAGTGGTCAAGAACAATCTTATTAGCCAACTTCACCACAGCATTCCTCTTATGAATATACTTATGGTAGACCTTGTGAAAATAATTTCACCAACATTCCATTTTCGCTCTTTATGGAGCATGCAACCACAACCACAGCTTGTCTTTTTGCATGAAGCTTGCACTAAAGCATGCATGTTCTTATACAGCAGTGATTTATGTAGCAAATTGTTTTACATGATGAGTTTACCCACCTCATAAGAGTACACTACTATGATATGCCCGATGAAACAATTATCATAATCTTTCTTTGTCTCCTCAGAGGCACATGGGACTTTACAAAATGCTTATTGCTTACGAACTATAAATGAGAAGTCGGTCCTAATGAAAGACCCAGACAAGTGCCAGTGGAACAGGAGATGAGAAGATTCTCATGATGGATAAGACCATACAGTGAGGAAACCTGTTTATTGCCCTTGTTCTAGAATCCCAAGGGTAAGAAAGGTAGAACACTGATTACAAGGCATTATTTTGGAATCCGAAAGGTAAAAGAAATGGAGGCCTGAACGCACGGAGAAGGGAACTGGAGATATCTGAAAAAAGATGATAGAAACAGAATTTGAATGGATGGTACAGGAAACAATGGCTTGTCATTAATTAGCTGAAAGCCCATGTTCACAAAAGAAACAAGGGTAGTGATGATTCTAATATGTATTGTAATGGGCAAAGATGATGTGCAAATAGTAATGTTTGATTTTAATATGTCAACTCTCACCCATGAATCCAGTGGGGAAGGTATGGTCAGTGCGGATCTTGCCATCAACCTTGATTAATCTCTGCTTGACAATCTTTTTAACCTCTTGGTATGACAGAGCATACCTAAGGCGGTTGCGCAAGAAAAGGGTTAAAGGAAAACTCTCACGAGATTTGTGAGGGCCTGGGGTGCATTTGGGTGCCTGAAAGAGAAACAACCAACAAATTGCACACATACGCATTAACATTCTAAGCATCGATTCTATTAGTAGATCTATTCTTACACCTTCTTCCTCGTGGATCCTTAGCTGCTGACTGATAAAGTCGTCAGTGGCGTCTTGAAGGGCAGCTACAAACTCTGGTTCATGCATCTCGGCCTCCATCATATTCTCACACCTATCCGTCTTTTTTTTCATGTCGCTTGCTTAATATGGTATTAACATATGTACATGCTACATTATTCATAATTTATCCTAGCTCTGTTTATTTCATTTTAGAAAAAGGATTAAAAGGGAGAACTCCAGTTATTTTCTTCTTATTCTCCACTGAGGTTACCACAGGTGATCCCATGTAATATTCTGTTCTTATGGGGGAAAAAAGGACATGACTCATTACATAGCATTGATCTGGTACTTACATAACATTTCCTCCCATTCACAGACAGCATGACAGTTAAACAACTTACAAAGCATTAATGAGAACGCTTCTTCTTCTTTGATCCTTAGCCGCCGACCGTCAAAGCAGTCAGTGGCCATCACACCTAGTGGCGTCTTGTAGGGCAACAACAAATTGATTCCACTTTGCTCGGTCGGTGGCCATCCTTCGTACAGTGCCCCAACTCTGGTTCATTCTTTGCATCTCAGCCTCCACAGTCCTCCGCCAGGTTGTTTTTGGTTGGCCTCTCTTTCGTTTTCCTTCAGGGGTCCAAAGCATAACTGTTCTTGTGGTGGCATTGGGGTCTCTTCTGAGGACATGACCAACCCAGCTCCAGCTTACATCAACAAAAATAATTTTAAAATATTTTTTTAAATCAAATGAGCATTTTTTATTTTTGCTAATATCAATAAACCAGACTGACTTGATTTCATGCGAAACAAAGTTTGCTGATCATGTAAAACTTACAAATACACCCCCTGTCTTGTCCAGCATCCATGATTTAGGTGCTGTCACACGCTTGAGTATCGTTCTGCGTCCACGGTACCCCTAAAATACAAGAATATATGTTGCAATTTATATACCACACTAAGCAAATGATGTTCTATTAATCTCACCAAGGCCAATAAGAATTTCATGTTATATCTCTATCAAAATGAGACACAAATCAAAATAAATAACAGTAAAATGGCAAAAACAGTGTGAACAATGATATTACAATATAACTAAATCTGTATTGGGTTGAAATGAAAACAGTGTTCTTCAATGCCATCCAAATAAGTTGACCCACCTTGTTAGGGTCTGAATTAAGGTATATCAGTATATAAACCAATAAAACAGTATTGAATCAGTTCTACAAATTAACGGTTCACATGAAACAAGGGACGTTTTGGGTTTTACCCTTCGTCAGCCACAGTTACAAACAATTAAGGTTAAGATTCCTAAACCTAACAGTTCTTTAATGACTCTCTTAATCATTTTTAAAGCCATATTGAACACATAGTCCACTGTTTTTCATTTCAACCATATAAATCATAAGGGCTGTGTGCAAGTATACTAAAATTGAAGGTGACAGGCAATATAAATGCAATGGCAGGTTTTACAAAACACAAACGGTTGAAATGAAGACCAGTAGGTCGTGTTCTTTGATGTCGTCCTAGTAAGTCGCCAACATCGTTGGTGTTAGGATTAAGGTTAGGGTTTAGGATATCTAAACTTAACCCTTTTTATAGTGTCAACAAATTCCCACTGTTCATTTCAACCAACACAAACATATAAAACCAAACATAACAAAGTCATCATACACATTTTAAAATGCTAAATAATCCTGGCAAAAAATCAAAATAGCAGCTGAGAAATGAAAGTTGATGAGGGTGAAGAACCTCTGCCCAAAACAGTCGTATCATTTACTTTTTAAAAAAATTCCTATTCTTTGTAGGCCTATTCCATAGGAGCATAAGGTAGAATCAGAACAAATCAGTAGGCCTAACCATTTGAAGCATAATGTCCATACTGATAAATCGACAAAACTGAAGATAAGACATGGACAGAACCTTGATGAAATTACTTAAGCACATCCAACAGAGAAAAAAAACTGAAGGTGAGTTTTATGAAATTCATTAGGCCTAGCTGATGAGTGCTTAGTCAGGATGTGGGTGCTGCACCAGTTATCACCATCGATAACTTTGAATTGGCAGTGGTGCACCACTTCACATAGGCCTACCTGGGGTCTACCATCAATGACAAACTCTCTCTGGACACAGAAATTGACAGCCACATTGGCAGCTACCTTTGCCCGCCTCACATCGTGTGTTTGGGGAAACACCAAACTCACAACGAAGACGAAAGCTGAGGAACATAACGCCTGCGTCACCAACACACTTCTATATGGCAGCTAGACATGGACAACCTATGCTAAGCAAGAAAGAAGGCTCAATATCTTCCATCTACGGTACGGTGTCTATGCCACATCCTCGGCATTTCGTGAAAAGATAAAGTGACAATGTCAAGGTGTTGTCATGTGCTGGCCTTCAAAGCATATATCCACTGCTTAAACAGCTCAAACTACACTGGCTTGGCCATGTCTGCCGCATGGAAGATGGTGGCATCCTGAAAGATATCTTCTATGGACAACTGGCAAATGAACAGTTGGGCGACCGCAGCTGAGATTCAAAGATGTGTGCAAGAGGGACATGAGGGCACTGAACATAAATCCAGCAACCTGGGAGGATGAAGCTGCCAATCGCACCAAGTGGCGATGCTATCTACGGCGCCAAATCAGACTGGGGGACAAGAAGCTCACACAACAAGCAGAAGAGAGGAGAAAACGTCTAAAGGAACACCAGGAAAATAAGCAGCTGAGGGCTGTCACTTCAGGGGCGCATTCCCATAGTCAGTTATGAATGAAGGGGCTATTATTATTTTTATCTGATGAGTTCACTCCCCTCAATTAAATGAAAACGGTAGGCTATCCATTCACACACACGTTTCTTTCAGGATCTGAACAGTAGGCTAAACAGATTTACTCAATGATGATAAATCAACGTTACTGATAATTTGGCAACATAGTTCAAACACCGCGTCAATCTCAATTATTAACTAATTCACTGTTGTGTGAGAAGCTAAAATATAAACATAAACATGTACACATTCGACCAGGTATGTTACACATATTTATTTACATTACTTTGAAAACTAATAATAATGTATAATTACACCATTTTAGTTTATGAAACTGATAAACAATCTAAGGATGCAATGAGATTGCTACAATAGTGAATATTATGTTTATGATCTTTCTCTCAATCAGTACCCACCATTTTGATCAAACCGGAAAAGGAAGTTACTTGTGATGTCGATCGAAAAGTGCCGAAACTCCTTTAACACTTCATTATAAATCCAATATTAGATTATTTGTAGGCTACAAATTCACCCTTAAATATAGAATAGGTATTAAGGATATACAGGCCTTTGGAACTAAATACTATAGTTAAACAGTATTTAACAAGAACAATAATTAATATGTTGTAACAGGACAGATCGGTAAATGGCAGATTGGGTGAAGGTCTAGGGGTGTTCTTTTAAAACATATTACTTATGACAAATGAAAGTTGATTAAATATCAGACTAAGGATCCCAGGCCTTTACACCACTCCCCCTATTTCTTGTTTTGTTTGGTATTTTTTAATTTGTTTTTTTTTAAATTTCTCTTGTTTTGTTTACTTGTGTGTTTATGGGGTTTTTTTTGACATACATGCACGCAAACAGTTCGATAATTTTTTACTTGCCTTACATACCAAGGTTTTGAAGTGGAGCTGGAGCAGTGGAGAAGCAGGTTTTTACCCGGAGTGGAGCCGGAGCACAGAAAATTTTGACTGCTCCGCTGCTCCAATTTATGTTTTTCATTTTCAAACCAAAATGAATGATGATAAGATAATAGGAAACTCTTTACAGAGCGATACAACAGGAGGCAATCTGATCATCAGAAGAAGTCCCCCCCATCCGACAAGTGTTTCGGCCCAGTATACTCCTTTACACTCTAAGGGGGGCGGGCCCACTTGGGTCATGACTCCCAAGCGTCTCAGCCTCCTGTTGTCTTGTATCGAAAATGAACCCATTTCACTTATGGTAGCAACTTTAAAATCCACACCTCCGCCAGCCGTGGAGGCAATTGTGAAAGTAACAATATTATACTAAATGTATAGAAATGGAATTAAATATGTAACAATTTGTTTTATTCGAATTACATTTGCTAGGATAGTATGGCGCTCTCTCTGACAAACCTCTACACCCAGAGAGAAGAGGAACGATTAAGTAAGTAGTTTATTCGCAACCGAAATTAATTGTTTAATTCCCCCCCCCCCCCCCCCGACACACACCCACACAAACATTTATAGGGTTAATTTAAGATGGGAAAATAAATATCACACAAATTAAAAATAAAATTGTACACCTGTATGATGACAGATCAGCTTGGGATTTACTCAAAATAGAACACCTTTGTAGTGCTTAAATTTTTGCAACACTGGATTTTTTAAAAGAAATGAGAAATTTAATTTTGTTAAATAATGTTGCATTTATTTAAAAACAAACCGGTTCCTTTCCTAACATTTCATCATCGTTGTCGTCGTCGTCATCACCAACATCCTTAAGAAGCATGGATTCACCACTATAGCTGGTCTCCTTGCAAGAAGCCTGCACCAAGTAATACCATGCTTGTAACGAGTCATAATTCAGTCGTTAATTTTTCTGTGACCATTTTTGCTCCCTGCGCTGTGCCATTTCTTTTTTTCCCATTTTCATCCGCTCATTATCTTTTGCTTACGCCCGCAGCTAGCGATATTATCTTCACCTTGCTGGGTTGACACTAGATACTTTACCAGCCCGCCACCCGTCTGATCTGTTTATCTTTCTTTGTTGCTGCTTAGCAAGAAGAGGAACAAAGCCACATTGAGTTGGCTGATGTTGGTTGCCAGACTTATTGTGTAAGCAAGACGGATTAAGCTGTCTCTCCGCACACTAGATTGCAAAACTACTTCCGCTCATCTGGTGATGAGTCTAATAGTGGTAAATCATATCGTCATTTAAGAGATAACGTGGAAGCGACGTGCAAAAACACAGTCCATCCTTACGTTTATCGTGATTTAACAATCTGGACGACAGATATACAAAGTTACGATTTCTGGCAGATGGCTTGTTGCAATAAACAAAGATAGGAAGAGATTATCGGATGTAATAATTTAAGTAAGGTCGGTGATATAATGACTTTGGTAAATGAAACACTTAAGGCTCAATACCTTATATGGTCAGGTAGCAATGTTCAGAATGAATAGGGCGGGAGTAATGTTTCCCAGAAAATAAGACACCTTACCTTGGGGTTGGTTTAAGATTATAAATTAAACTAAACTAAAATTATGACTGGGTCTCCCCTAACAGAACCTCACGAGGTGATATTTGTGCGCGGGCAGAAATTCAACTAAAAACCTAACGTGGTTCGTAGATTTCCCCATTTCTTTTTCTTACCTCCATCATGAGATCATTGACAACCAGGATTATGAGTAGTACTAAGGATTCCATTAGAGGACATGCGAAAGAACTAGGAGTACCTTTCAAAATTAAAGAAGAGTAAACTTCAGTTTAATACTTAGAGCCCCGAGTCCAAGGAGCCTTCCTCGCATGTCAACAATTTGAAACCTAACTCACAGAGAAACGCCTGCATCTTAAATGTTGCAGTACCGTACTTACTATGCCATCTTTTGCAACAAAGTCTGTATATATCTTTATAATTCACCCAATATATTGGGGTAAGCTGTAACATGTACATTTTATTATTTTTTATTTGCACTTGACATGTATGCATTGCTTATTGATTTACAGTTGCACTTGGGGCTGGCAACCTCATCACATAAAATAACTTTCCATAAAAACCACCACTGCAAAAGCTGGTATCTGCTTCTTGCAAGTTTCCTCACAAGGAACCAATAGCAATGGTAGCCCCAGTCTCCATAGGGAGCAAGGAGTGAATGATACACACACACACACACACACACACACATATATATATATATATATATATATATATATACACACACACACACACATAGAGCTGTTAAATTAATATTTTGCTAAATCACCTTCAGCTGGCGCTCATAAAATACGAGTCAAAACATATTTTCTCACAGAAATGGGCGGAGAGTACTAACTTTGTGACAACAGATGACTCAGGTTTTGTACTTGCCATTCTACAAATTCCTGTGAGACTCCCCGAAATAGAAGCATCATCCTTCTATTTATATCTCTGTCATGAGTAGTCTTGAGCGAAGGTTCATACCTTTGAAAACCCTCATCCTTGTACTCGAAGTTGGCCATTACTGGACCACTACTGCAGGGAAGATTACCCACCACAATGCTCTTGCAGTGGTGATTTGTGGCAATGTGTCTCACATGATAAGGTTGTCTGCCTGTCACAAGAGGTTTAGATGTTACTAAATGGTGGGATATCCTGGACAAATTGATGTATCAGAGGATACCAGGATAGTGCCAGATGAGAGACTGGTCTTATAAGTAATACCCCCTTCTCTGAAAAGAGCGATGGTGTATAGACAATCAAGGTGAGGTCCAGCTATGTAAGTTCCCAGAGTAAGAAATGATGATGATGAAGTTCTCTGAGTCCCTATCCGCTACCTCTTAAGATCTCACCAAAGATTAAAATGTATAGTATTGTTTGTTTTATTTGACTCAATATGTGTCTAGGGATGAATTAAATTTTTACCAATACAAAATTCCAAAACAGAACTTTAACTGTAATAAACTTTGTAAGAAAGACTGTTGGATCCCATGCTCTATAAGAAGCAAAAAGGGATCGAAGATGGCGTGGAGGAATTCTTCATCAGATGATGATCTTAAAAAGAAATAGGAGGAACAGGAAAGACACCGGCGGGTTTTTGCAATTTAAAACAGTAATGAGGCATTATGCGAGAGAAAGTTGGCAAGATTGTGAGGTGATGAATTCTATTGGTAGGTTAAAAGTTAAGTCTGTTTTTGCGAAGATTTACAACTACCTACACCACTTTCAGACTGCTTATGGAGACTATTTGAGCATGCCGCCAAGTCAAGCTAGTGTAGAGCGATTGATTTCGGCTTTAACGCTAGTTTTCAATGATCTACGACAGACTATGAAAGATGATTTTGTTGCAGTAATAATATTTTACAGAAGGAATTATGAATGAAGGAAGGATTATAGTTTCGGTGACATTTAAACTGTTTTAACATTCTTGAATAAATAAAGTTTCTTGTTCAAAGTTACGATGTGATTTTTTTTTCAACTTACCACTAAAGCAATAATTTGAATCGGAGCGGAGTTGGAGCACTCAATATCGCTGCTGGGGCGAAACAATTCGAAAATTTGATTGCTCCAGATACCTGTTATATACAACGATTTGACAGAAGATATGATACCAGTATCGCAAATCGGCACTTGAACATATTATTTGGACTTGAAAACAATATATATCCAAATTATAAGCCTTGAAGGGTTTAGCGGAATATTTTTTCATCACCAAATTAGAATAAATAAAAAATATCTTCATTAAACTCTAGAAAATTTGGGCAAATAAACAGAAATTCTATAGCCGGTGCTAAACTAATCTGGATCCATAGAAGAGCTTTGGACTGAACAGAAGCTATGATAAAAATTTAACAAAAGGTAATAATTAACGGAAACAGGTAAATTGTAGGCTTTTGTAAGAAAGACAGGATACATTTGACCTAAAGGTTTTTTATTTTTGGACATGCCCCTTAATAAACCAGACTTGGTTGAACGGAACGCGCCTCGCCACTACGGGGCAAATTTTTATTTAAAAAAAAAACAAAAAAGAAACATGGAACAGGCAGCATATACAAACATGTACGGTAAATTTTCTAAACTCCAGCTGTTTAAAACACACCAAGCGTCACTAAGGGGTCGGCACAAAAGATGTACGCAACATTTTTTTTTTCTTTCATTCTTTGATGACAAAAGTTCTTGTCATCTGAGGATATCTTTCAGTTGCTGATAAGAATTATTGATTTTAAGTATTAGCTCTTATATACTTACTTTAGTCGTTCTACCGTGAGGTGTAGAGGTTTGGAAGAGAGAGCGCCAGACTATCCTATCGGCTGCCTTCCTCCTGGCCTGGTTCCATTCTAGTCCTCGGTCCTTCAAAGATTGTCTAATGTTGTCCTCCCAGCGGACTCTGGGTCGTCCTGGGGGTCTGGATCCCTGGCTCTTTGTTTCCCATGCTTGTCGTGGTAGCTGATCTTCTCCCATTCTGCAGACATGGCCAAACCATCTAAGTTGGCACTGTTCTACTTGGGTCTGCAGGGGGTGGGATTTTAGGCCTTGACGTACCGTCTGGTTGCGGACCATGTCTCTTCTTGTTACTTCAACCACCTTCCTCAGATACCTAATTTCTGAGGTTTGGATCTGGCTTTTGTGGGTTGTAGTCATTGCCCATTACTCGCATCTATATGTCAAGACTGGGACATAGGTGGAGCGGTATACAGCCATCTTCGTCTCCTTACCAACCTCTCTCTTGCTGAGGAATCCTCGATTTATGGCGTGAAAAAGTATCCCAGCTGCTGCTTTTCGAGTGGCCAACTCTTCTTTGATGCCTCCCTTTCTTCTTCTTCTTCTTCTTCTTCTTCTTCTTCTTCTTCTTCTTCTTCTTCTTCTTCTTCTTCTTCTTCTTCTTCTTCTTCTTCTTCTTCTTCTTCTTCTTCTTCTTCTTCTTCTTCTTCTTCTTCTTCTTCTTCTTCTTCTTCTTCGTTCGTCCTGAAAAGGACGGTGGTTGCGTTGTGTCTGTTTGCGCCTAAGCTGTGATATCTGCACCTTTCGGTCGACACATCCGACTTCTGCACGGCATTTTTTAAGGACCGGGTTTGCCTTCCCATTTCGATCCATGCTCGCTCAGCCAGCCTGCACTGCTGCAGACTGTTTCCAGGACCACCACGTGGAGGTGGAGCACGGTCTTGACCAGCTCTGGTTCGCTGGTCCTGACGCAGGCAGTCAAGCTATGAGTCGCTGACTGCATTCACTATTGCTGCATCTTGGGGTCCCTGCCTCCCTTTCGATCTATAATAGCTCCGAGATATTTAAAGTGGTCGACCTGCTCCAGGACCTGTTCTCCAAGCTTAATCTAATGTCTTCTTTCTTCTCGTGATATCACCATGGATTTTGTTTTAGAGCTGCTTATGACCATCCCTCTCTTCTCCAGCTCTTTCTTCCAGACTTGCAAGTTGGATTGGAGATGAGCCTCTGATTTAGCAGTCAGACTGGTAGTCTTGTAGAGGACTAACTAACATGCTAAGATATTTGAAAGGTCATGGATGGGGTGCAAGCACTAAGACAGTGATCACGTTTTATAAATCTTTGAGGCAAAATTGATTATGGAAGCATAGTATATGATTCTGCAGCACACAGTCACAAGATTAAATTAGATAGAATTCAGCACCAAGCATTATTGTGAGGAGTTACTGTGATTTGGGTTTCAACGAAACCCATTCTTGGTTTCTCTTTGTAACTATTGAGTTTGCCATTTTTGTCTTCCCTCTATTAAAGATTGGGAAGTATTCTTTTTCTCTCTGAATAATAGGGGTGTTTAGTATGGTTCTGTAGATAAAATAATTGCGGGTTTTTTTTAAAATAGGGATTAATGTAAGTTAGTACTGAATGGCACCAGTCTTCCCGTTTATAATAATCGCGATCTTGAAATTCCATTTTTTGCGTTGTTAAATTTATCGCGGTCATTTTATCGCGGGGAAGGGGAGATGACCCCTACCCAGGTAACGTCCAACTTACGTTAGAGCGAATCACATTTTATTCTACTCACGCTAACGGACGATGTTAGGTAACGTTACGTAGCCGAAACGACGCGCGGTTTAAAGTAAGCAGGTTACCCAGATTCTAAATTTAGAAGATGAGCTCAGAGAAAATTTTAGATTTATCACTAATTCAAGTGGATGTAATGAGACGCCAAGCCTCAAGTAGGTCTGGGGTCAGCGTGGTTAAATTAAAGATATATAGTAGAGCTTCTCAATTAAGCGGCCTCTTAGTCTGCAGAAATTCCTGGCCGTGCGCCCATGCAGTATTGTCTGCTTCTGGAAAACGGAAGAAACGCAGTATTGGTATGTCTGTAGTTTAAAGTAGCGTGGTAATTAAATCTAGTTTCTCTAATAGAGTCTTAGCCCGTTCTAGTGTAATTGATTTTGAAACTAATGTAACGCCATCAATTATTTCTTCGAGGATAGCAGTGTCCATGAGTGAATTAAAGAGATCTTACGTATGTGTGCTCTATAAGATTTAATAGAAGGTCTGTAGAAATAGACGCATCCTTGATTTAGGGTAATTTACAGAATATTCGGAAGCGCGTGTATTTTATTTCATTGAGAGTTTAATTCTAATAAGTCTCATATTAAAAAAAATACTGGAACGGATTTCGTAGTGGTTACGGGGATTTCTTTGGGAGGAATTATAGATGGATAGGGGAGATAATTAAATATTTTTCTATCTGTGGAAGTATAATAATTGCAGTGTAACCACGTTGGGTAGAGGTGAAAGGAAATTTATGGTGCCTTAAGTGGCTGTGTAATTAAATATTATGCACAGTAGTATTTGATTTTTGTGTTATAGGATTTAATGAGTTCTAGGAAATATAGTCTATAGAGATATATATTTCTGTGCATAGAGATGTAATATATAAATGTATTGGTGAATTTTAATCATTGATGTGCAGTTAATTGTTGTGCATTTTATTGTATGGGGGAAACGATGGTAGCGGCGTATACCGCTTTCAGAATTAAAGTAGGCCTAAGTACGGGAGGTTTCCCTACCTGTTCTAAATGTTTAATGCCTGAGGCAAGCGGTGTATAATCAGTATTTGATCAGTGCGTCTGGATTTTTACTAGACAGACGGGGTGTTGTCGGGAGTAGTTGACCCAGGGTCATGAAATATTTATGTATCGTCGTGCACAAGATGAAAGGGGAAACAGGGGAGCAGTCTTCGTTTCGGGTGTTTACATGTTTGTGCTAAGATATGAGTGTGACTGGAGCAACAACTGTATACGTTCTAATATGTAAGTTATTATATGAGAGTAATTGAAATTGTATACATAGTGGCATTTCTTGTGTCCACAGCATATGGTCACGGCCTTTAGTTCGGGTTGCCAGTAAATCTTGTTCCTGATAGCTGGCGAAGGTAGCCAGTCTTCTCAAGGAGAGAAAAGTCGAGGAAACACCAGAGGCGTAAGAGCTTGTACCGCGGGGGGTGTCGGCTCTGAATATATTGGCCCCAGAGAGAGAGAGAGAGGGGGGGGGGATGAGAAAGAGCAGGTCGAGACAGCGACGCAGTCTTCAGTGAAAGGGTTTCTTAAAACCTGGAGCTCTAAGCTCATATACACACCCATCGAACCCAAGCAAGCGGGTTGGTGTGTCGTTTATAGCCTCGGTCATAATAATACCGAAGGCTCTAAATCCCAAATGAGGGGTAACCGGGCAAGTGAAGATCAGTTTCGCCAACAGTGAATCCTCTACAGTGAAGTCTAGCACCTAGTCAATAGTTTTTCAGAAGTCATCCGAGTATAAGTCAACCAGGAGATAGGGTATCATTCCGGTTGCTGAAACGAAACGAGAGAAGCAAGGCAGGAGAATGAGTGAGATAGAAGCAAAATAATATATCAGGGACCTGTAGAGTCTCATATTATTCTTAGAGGGTAGCCTCTGAGCCTTAGAGTGGAAAGTCTATTAAATAGCAGTGCAGAGTGTGACTTAGTGGCGTATATCGCTGACAGAGTTAGCAGCTGTGCAGATAGGCTTCATGCAGTGTCAGCAGCCATTGACAATAGATATAGTAGTGTAATAGATCGTGGTGGCTACAGTTGATGCGCCACCAAATTAGACGGTAGCAAGAAACCAATTAATCATTCTGGTTTTCCTCCAAGCAGGGTGAATGAATGAGTGAGAGCGGTTGGGTTCATCTTTGTTGTGTTTATAAATTTAATTGATTCTCTTTGTTGTTTCCAGGTCAGTGCAACCTTGCACGATATATTATTTTGTTACTGTGTTATGAATTACTGTTGATTTGTATAATAAACGTATTAATGTTCACTGGATCAGCTTCTTTGCTATATAGTCCTTAAATGTTGTCTGTATAGTGGTGTCTGTAGTATTAGTTTACCCTTATCTCCTTTAGTTTGTTAAAGGTACTCAGAGGACGGTGAGTTTATAGCAATTCTTGAAGTCACGATTTGGCGAGGAAGATTTAATCTTGGTTATCATCCTCGAGCCAATAGACTCACCTTACTTCATTCACTGTCATTTCTCAACAAAATCTATCATTTTAGTCTTTTCTCATACTAGGGTCTTGTCCTGCACTCAGGCATAACTCTAACTTAAATCCAACTCGTGACAAAGTGGGTGGCGATCGTCCTTGGGATCAATTCTGTGATTTTATCGACATTCATAGATTGTCTTTGTAGGAAAGTTCTGAGTATAGATTTCTTTATAATATCCCCTAGACTGAGCTATTAGAACTGAACCAGTTATACGTTTTTCCACAGAAAGTTGTTCCACAGGTTGCAGTCATTTTAGATAGTTATAGCATAGTTAGTTGAGGACTAGAGGTAATTGATGGCTAACGGATTTTTTCTTAATAGGAAGATTTTTTTCAGGTAGTTAATCAGACTCGGTGCTAGTCTGAGTCGGTTTTTGGGACAGAGGTTTATAGTGGGAGTATTACTGAGTAGGTAACAGGTAGTTCCTTCCTGTTTCTTCTTTCTGTCATTCTCTGTATTTTTGAGCTACAGCAGTTACAGGTAACATGGCAGATATGGCCAAGTTACGAGCTGCCTGGCGCGAGGCTGCTCAGGACATGGGAATGGACAAGGAGGAAACTAAAGCCTACATGATCAGAGAAAATGATAGGCATAATCAGAAAGAGGAATGGGCAGCCGCCGCAGAAGTTGAGGAAAGGCAAAGGGCAGCCGCCGCAGTAGTTGAGGAAAGGCAAAAGATAGCCACCGCAGAGAAAGAGGAAAAGGCTCGGCAGGCAGAGGAGAGGGCAGCAGAGGGGCAACACGAACTAGCCATGCGGGCTCTGGAACTGCAAAGTAGATCATCGGAGGGTAGTTCGGGTAATGGAGATTCTCCCAGAGCAGGGGCGATAGACACCTCAGGAAACGGAGGCCCCCGGATGGCAGCCATAAATTTTCCGATGGACTCTTTCCCTAGCGGGAATGAGAAAATTGACGTATTCCTGGAAAAATTCGAACGGATGGCAAAGGCATACGGGTTGGATGAAAGTCTTTGGTGTCGTAAATTATCGCAGTCCCTCAAAGGTCATGCGTATGACGTAAACCACAAGTTGCTCATAGACGACCAGAACAACTTCGAGGCACTACGGAACGCGTTGTTGCAAAAATTCCAGTGGACCCCCGTAAATGCCAAACCATGTTCAGGGAAAGTCGTCCGGAGAAGGGAGAAAGCTTTCCTCAGTTTGCTGAAAGGCTGAGGAATTACCTCACTCGCTGGAGAGAGTTGTCGGGACTGGCCAAAACATTTGAAGGATTAGAAGAGTTAATAATGGTGTAACAAATCAAGGCAACAATGTCTCCAGACTTAAGGAGGTACCTGGCAGAGCAGGGCGCCCAGCAACTTGACCAGATTATTCTTTTTTCGGAAAGGTTCCAGACGGCACAGACCGAAGTACTGGGCCAGAAACGAAAACACCCAGACCTGCCAGCCCAGGACAAAGGAGCTTCATCGTCACAGTCATCTTCTCATGCTCACCAGCAGCAGGGGCCTTCACGCAAGGAGCCCCATTCCGGTCATAACCTGCTCCCCCAGCCTCACAACAGATCACAGGGGCAAACTCTCAGGAACCCGCCAGAAACCGAGGAGATAATGAGAGATACTGTCGAAATTGTCGGACCACTTCCCATTGGACCTCCAGGTGTATGAATAAACCACCCGTGCATCATGCGGCTTTCTTAAGGCCTGTGAGAGCGACGAAAGGGAATACCTGGGAACCCATTCAGTCGGAGAAGTTGTTCTCCAACAGCGGACCAGCAGAAGTGAACGGGACTGTGACTACGTGTTTATTCGACAGCGGGCTTACATACCCCAGCATAGTTGCCCGACATCTGGTGAAGCACGGGCAAATGACAGGGGAGAAAGTTGATATTGGTGGCGTTTTAAGGAAAGGGACGTCACAGCGCTTTCCGGTAGCCAATATTGAGGTGAAGTGCAAGTTTGTGCGTGGCACGATTAAAGCTGCTGTAATGGCACAGCCAGTTTACGACTTCATCCTAGGGGCCCCACATTTAGTTTTGGGAACCCCAATTACACCGATCCTTGCTGAAGCAAGGGGGCCTACTACAGGCCAGATAAGTGAATAGGGAGAACCCCTAAGTCACGGAGCCCCGAGCGAGCTCGAACAGCACTGTCTTGTTAAGGAGAGGTTAGGAGCCTCTAAGGACAGCGGTATGTTAACTGCAGAGGCGTATTCGCCTGTCAGCCCTGTTCAGCCTAATGGCCAAACAGAGGTGACTCCTCTGATTTCGGAAATACCCTCTTTGTCGTCGGGAATTAGGCCCCCGATGGTATTACCTCCTGTGAGCGAGGAACTTACTGACAAGAGTGGTAGGACATATGTCAACGACCAGCGCACTCTTAAAAGGGCACAAGACGGCGAATCGAGCGAACATATGTTTCCAACCAGCCCTGGAGCCCCATCCGACCAGCACTTTACTCAGACGGAGAAGGACAGTGAGCTGAGTGTCCGTTTGCCTATAAACGGAGATGGGCCCACAACTCTCGTATCTCGTTTACAGGAAACGACCCGCGTAACGAGGAGCCTGAAAAATTGGCTATATTATCCAATTTGTTTCAAGGAACATTGGAACCAGTCACTGAGTGCTTTATCTCAGATTCTCCGCGATCAAACGGGATCTTAAACCGTCAAGTGTCACTGCAGGACACAGTCCAACTGACGTCAGTAACTCTCACAGGGGAGGGCAAGGTTGAGGGTAGAACCAGGGTGTTAGACGGAATACTCCCGTGGTCTACAGTTACCTCTCACGAACTTTTCAGGCCAGAAAAGAGTGAGAAAAGCGGCCTTACGAATTTGCAAGGAGCTATGTTAGAGAGCTCTGTCCCTCTTCATGTTGGTAGGGGAAGAGCGATCACAGAACCACTGCCAGGGGCAGATACTACCTATTTGTTCCAAAGATAGAATCTACTGGGATCAGTAAGGATTCAGTAGACACCCAGAAAATGATCGGAAACCCGGTGTCAGAAATACACGAAATTTCTCAGGTTCATTGTAAAGTACCAGCAGACACAACCCCGCTGACGAGCAGCACCGTAGTCGCCATCGCCAGGCCTCTACAGAGCCAGTCGGTCAGTTCAGCTGATCAAGTCAGTCTGTTGAGAAACAAAGCCAGGGAAGTTTTCGACCCACCACTGGACGGCACAGGTCTAGAGATAGAACAGCCCTTCAACCGAAGCATTGGAGTAGATAAGGAGAGAAAGAAGGAGAGAATTGTGCACGGTTCTTTGAACAACGGCGAACAGTTACGCACGGTTACGGCGATCTCTGACCCAGTCAGTCAGCCGGATACCAGTAACAATACCCTACCGCGCATCGTAAGGAAATTACGTGGGAGAACTCGCAGGAGAGGAAAGGTGAAGAAAGAACTTGGGAGTGCGGTTACTAGGGAAAACCCCAGTAGTGACCCTGATACTTCAGCGATTACAGACATATCCTTAGACATAGATAGGGACCAGTCTGAACCACCAAGACCACAGTAAATTAGATCGGCAGGCACCGACCTCGAAGAGAGGGGTAATATGAGGAGTTACTGTGATTTGGGTTTCAACGGGCCCCATTCTTGGTTTCTCTTTGTAACTATTGAGTTTGCCATTTTTGTCTTCCCTCTATTAAAGATTGGGAAGTATTCTTTTTCTCTCTGAATAATAGGGGTGTTTAGTATGGTTCTGTAGGTAAAGTAATTGCGGGTTTTTTTTAATAGGGATAAATGTAAGTTAGTACTGAATGGCACCAGTCTTCCCGTTTCTAATAATCGCGATCTTGAAATTCCATTTTTTGCGTTGTTAAATTTATCGCGGTCATTTTATCGCGGGGAAGGGGAGATGACCCCTACCCAGGTAACGTCAAACTTACGTTAGAGCGAATCACATTTTATTCTACTCACGCTAACGGACGATGTTAGGTAACGTTACGTAGCCGAAACGACGCACGGTTTAAAGTAAGCAGGTTACCCAGATTCTAAATTTAGAAGATGAGCTCAGAGAAAATTTTAGATTTATCACTAATTCTATTGGATGTAATGAGACGCCAAGCCTCAAGTAGGTCTGGGGTCAGCGTGGTTAAATTAAAGATATATAGTAGAGCTTCTCAATTAAGCGGCCTCGTAGTCTGCAGAAATTCCTGGCCGTGCGCCCATGCAGTATTGTCTGCTTCTGGAAAACGGAAGAAACGCAGTATTGGTATGTCTGTAGTTTAAAGTAGCGTGGTAATTAAATCTAGTTTCTCTAATAGAGTCTTACCCCGTTCTAGTGTAATTGATTTTAAAACTAATGTAACGCGTAACGCCATCAATTATTCCTTCGAGGATAGCAGTGTCCATGAGTGAATTAAAGAGATATTACGTATGTGTGCTCTGTAAGATTAAAAGAAGGTCTGTAGAAATACACGCCTTGATTTAGGGTAATTTACAGAATATTCGGAAGCGCGTGTATTTTATTTCATTGAGAGTTTAATTCTAATAAGTCTCATATAAAAAAAAAAAAATACGGGAACGGATTTCGTAGTGGTTACGGGGATTTATTTGAGTAGGAATTCTAGATGGATAGAGGAGATAATTAAATATTTTTTCTATCTGTGGAAGTATAATAATTGCAGTGTAACCACGTTGGGTAGAGGTGAAAGGAAATTTATGGTGCCTTAAGTGGCTGTGTAATTAAATATTATGCACAGTAGTATTTGATTTTTGTGTTATAGGATTTAATGAGTTCTAGGAAATATAGTCTATAGAGATATATATTTCTGTGCATAGAGATGTAATATATAAATGTATTGGTGAATTTTAATAATTGATGTGCAGTTAATTGTTGTGCATTTTATTGTATGGGGGAAACGATGGTAGCGGCGTATACCGCTTTCAGAATTAAAGTAGGCCTAAGTACGGGAGGTTTCCCTACCTGTTCTAAATGTTTAATGCCTGAGGCAAGCGGTGTATAATCAGTATTTGATCAGTGCGTCTGGATTTTTACTAGACAGACGGGGTGTTGTCGGGAGTAGTTGACCCAGGGTCATGAAATATTTATGTATCGTCGTGCACAAGATGAAAGGGGAAACAGGGGAGCAGTCTTCGTTTCGGGTGTTTACATGTTTGTGCTAAGATATGAGTGCGACTAGAGCAACAACTGTATACGTTCTAATATGTAAGTTATTATATGAGAGTAATTGAAATTGTATACATAGTGGCATTTCTTGTGTCCACAGCATATGGTCACGGCCTTTAGTTCGGGTTGCCAGTAAATCTTGTTCCTGATAGCTGGCGAAGGTAGCCAGTCTTCTCAAGGAGAGAAAAGTCGAGGAAACACCAGAGGCGTAAGAGCTTGTACCGCGGGGGGTGTCGGCTCTGAATATATTGGCCCCAGAGAGAGAGAGAGAGGGGGGGGGGGATGAGAAAGAGCAGGTCGAGACAGCGACGCAGTCTTCAGTGAAAGGGTTTCTTAAAACCTGGAGCTCTAAGCTCATATACACACCCATCGAACCCAAGCAAGCGGGTTGGTGTGTCGTTTATAGCCTCGGTCATAATAATACCGAAGGCCCTAAATCCCAAATGAGGGGTAACCGGGCAAGTGAAGATCAGTTTCGCCAACAGTGAATCCTCTACAGTGAAGTCTAGCACCTAGTCAATAGTTTTTCAGAAGTCATCCGAGTATAAGTCAACCAGGAGATAGGGTATCATTCCGGTTGCTGAAACGAAACGAGAGAAGCAAGGCAGGAGAATGAGTGAGATAGAAGCAAAATAATATATCAGGGACCTGTAGAGTCTCATATTATTCTTAGAGGGTAGCCTCTGAGCCTTAGAGTGGAAAGTCTATTAAATAGCAGTGCAGAGTGTGACTTAGTGGCGTATATCGCTGACAGAGTTAGCAGCTGTGCAGATAGGCTTCATGCAGTGTCAGCAGCCATTGACAATAGATATAGTAGTGTAATAGATCGTGGTGGCTACAGTTGATGCGCCACCAAATTAGACGGTAGCAAGAAACCAATTAATCATTCTGGTTTTCCTCCAAGCAGGGTGAATGAATGAGTGAGAGCGGTTGGGTTCATCTTTGTTGTGTTTATAAATTTAATTGATTCTCTTTGTTGTTTCCAGGTCAGTGCAACCTTGCACGATATATTATTTTGTTACTGTGTTATGAATTACTGTTGATTTGTATAATAAACGTATTAATGTTCACTGGATCAGCTTCTTTGCTATATAGTCCTTAAATGTTGTCTGTATAGTGGTGTCTGTAGTATTAGTTTACCCTTATCTCCTTTAGTTTGTTAAAGGTACTCAGAGGACGGTGAGTTTATAGCAATTCTTGAAGTCACGATTTGGCGAGGAAGATTTAATCTTGGTTATCATCCTCGAGCCAATAGACTCACCTTACTTCATTCACTGTCATTTCTCAACAAAATCTATCATTTTAGTCTTTTCTCATACTAGGGTCTTGTCCTGCACTCAGGCATAACTCTAACTTAAATCCAACTCGTGACAAAGTGGGTGGCGATCGTCCTTGGGATCAATTCTGTGATTTTATCGACATTCATAGATTGTCTTTGTAGGAAAGTTCTGAGTATAGATTTCTTTATAATATCCCCTAGACTGAGCTATTAGAACTGAACCAGTTATACGTTTTTCCACAGAAAGTTGTTCCACAGGTTGCAGTCATTTTAGATAGTTATAGCATAGTTAGTTGAGGACTAGAGGTAATTGATGGCTAACGGATTTTTTCTTAATAGGAAGATTTTTTTCAGGTAGTTAATCAGACTCGGTGCTAGTCTGAGTCGGTTTTTGGGACAGAGGTTTATAGTGGGAGTATTACTGAGTAGGTAACAGGTAGTTCCTTCCTGTTTCTTCTTTCTGTCATTCTCTGTATTTTTGAGCTACAGCAGTTACAGGTAACATGGCAGATATGGCCAAGTTACGAGCTGCCTGGCGCGAGGCTGCTCAGGACATGGGAATGGACAAGGAGGAAACTAAAGCCTACATGATCAGAGAAAATGATAGGCATAATCAGAAAGAGGAATGGGCAGCCGCCGCAGAAGTTGAGGAAAGGCAAAGGGCAGCCGCCGCAGTAGTTGAGGAAAGGCAAAAGATAGCCACCGCAGAGAAAGAGGAAAAGGCTCGGCAGGCAGAGGAGAGGGCAGCAGAGGGGCAACACGAACTAGCCATGCGGGCTCTGGAACTGCAAAGTAGATCATCGGAGGGTAGTTCGGGTAATGGAGATTCTCCCAGAGCAGGGGCGATAGACACCTCAGGAAACGGAGGCCCCCGGATGGCAGCCATAAATTTTCCGATGGACTCTTTCCCTAGCGGGAATGAGAAAATTGACGTATTCCTGGAAAAATTCGAACGGATGGCAAAGGCATACGGGTTGGATGAAAGTCTTTGGTGTCGTAAATTATCGCAGTCCCTCAAAGGTCATGCGTATGACGTAAACCACAAGTTGCTCATAGACGACCAGAACAACTTCGAGGCACTACGGAACGCGTTGTTGCAAAAATTCCAGTGGACCCCCCGTAAATGCCAAACCATGTTCAGGGAAAGTCGTCCGGAGAAGGGAGAAAGCTTTCCTCAGTTTGCTGAAAGGCTGAGGAATTACCTCACTCGCTGGAGAGAGTTGTCGGGACTGGCCAAAACATTTGAAGGATTAGAAGAGTTAATAATGGTGTAACAAATCAAGGCAACAATGTCTCCAGACTTAAGGAGGTACCTGGCAGAGCAGGGCGCCCAGCAACTTGACCAGATTATTCTTTTTTCGGAAAGGTTCCAGACGGCACAGACCGAAGTACTGGGCCAGAAACGAAAACACCCAGACCTGCCAGCCCAGGACAAAGGAGCTTCATCGTCACAGTCATCTTCTCATGCTCACCAGCAGCAGGGGCCTTCACGCAAGGAGCCCCATTCCGGTCATAACCTGCGCCCCCAGCCTCACAACAGATCACAGGGGCCAAACTCTCAGGAACCCGCCAGAAACCGAGGAGATAATGAGAGATACTGTCGAAATTGTCGGACCACTTCCCATTGGACCTCCAGGTGTATGAATAAACCACCCGTGCATCATGCGGCTTTCTTAAGGCCTGTGAGAGCGACGAAAGGGAATACCTGGGAACCCATTCAGTCGGAGAAGTTGTTCTCCAACAGCGGACCAGCAGAAGTGAACGGGACTGTGACTACGTGTTTATTCGACAGCGGGCTTACATACCCCAGCATAGTTGCCCGACATCTGGTGAAGCACGGGCAAATGACAGGGGAGAAAGTTGATATTGGTGGCGTTTTAAGGAAAGGGACGTCACAGCGCTTTCCGGTAGCCAATATTGAGGTGAAGTGCAAGTTTGTGCGTGGCACGATTAAAGCTGCTGTAATGGCACAGCCAGTTTACGACTTCATCCTAGGGGCCCCACATTTAGTTTTGGGAACCCCAATTACACCGATCCTTGCTGAAGCAAGGGGGCCTACTACAGGCCAGATAAGTGAATAGGGAGAACCCCTAAGTCACGGAGCCCCGAGCGAGCTCGAACAGCACTGTCTTGTTAAGGAGAGGTTAGGAGCCTCTAAGGACAGCGGTATGTTAACTGCAGAGGCGTATTCGCCTGTCAGCCCTGTTCAGCCTAATGGCCAAACAGAGGTGACTCCTCTGATTTCGGAAATACCCTCTTTGTCGTCGGGAATTAGGCCCCCGATGGTATTACCTCCTGTGAGCGAGGAACTTACTGACAAGAGTGGTAGGACATATGTCAACGACCAGCGCACTCTTAAAAGGGCACAAGACGGCGAATCGAGCGAACATATGTTTCCAACCAGCCCTGGAGCCCCATCCGACCAGCACTTTACTCAGACGGAGAAGGACAGTGAGCTGAGTGTCCGTTTGCCTATAAACGGAGATGGGCCCACAACTCTCGTATCTCGTTTACAGGAAACGACCCGCGTAACGAGGAGCCTGAAAAATTGGCTATATTATCCAATTTGTTTCAAGGAACATTGGAACCAGTCACTGAGTGCTTTATCTCAGATTCTCCGCGATCAAACGGGATCTTAAACCGTCAAGTGTCACTGCAGGACACAGTCCAACTGACGTCAGTAACTCTCACAGGGGAGGGCAAGGTTGAGGGTAGAACCAGGGTGTTAGACGGAATACTCCCGTGGTCTACAGTTACCTCTCACGAACTTTTCAGGCCAGAAAAGAGTGAGAAAAGCGGCCTTACGAATTTGCAAGGAGCTATGTTAGAGAGCTCTGTCCCTCTTCATGTTGGTAGGGGAAGAGCGATCACAGAACCACTGCCAGGGGCAGATACTACCTATTTGTTCCAAAGATAGAATCTACTGGGATCAGTAAGGATTCAGTAGACACCCAGAAAATGATCGGAAACCCGGTGTCAGAAATACACGAAATTTCTCAGGTTCATTGTAAAGTACCAGCAGACACAACCCCGCTGACGAGCAGCACCGTAGTCGCCATCGCCAGGCCTCTACAGAGCCAGTCGGTCAGTTCAGCTGATCAAGTCAGTCTGTTGAGAAACAAAGCCAGGGAAGTTTTCGACCCACCACTGGACGGCACAGGTCTAGAGATAGAACAGCCCTTCAACCGAAGCATTGGAGTAGATAAGGAGAGAAAGAAGGAGAGAATTGTGCACGGTTCTTTGAACAACGGCGAACAGTTACGCACGGTTACGGCGATCTCTGACCCAGTCAGTCAGCCGGATACCAGTAACAATACCCTACCGCGCATCGTAAGGAAATTACGTGGGAGAACTCGCAGGAGAGGAAAGGTGAAGAAAGAACTTGGGAGTGCGGTTACTAGGGAAAACCCCAGTAGTGACCCTGATACTTCAGCGATTACAGACATATCCTTAGACATAGATAGGGACCAGTCTGAACCACCAAGACCACAGTAAATTAGATCGGCAGGCACCGACCTCGAAGAGAGGGGTAATATGAGGAGTTACTGTGATTTGGGTTTCAACGGGCCCCATTCTTGGTTTCTCTTTGTAACTATTGAGTTTGCCATTTTTGTCTTCCCTCTATTAAAGATTGGGAAGTATTCTTTTTCTCTCTGAATAATAGGGGTGTTTAGTATGGTTCTGTAGGTAAAGTAATTGCGGGTTTTTTTTAATAGGGATAAATGTAAGTTAGTACTGAATGGCACCAGTCTTCCCGTTTCTAATAATCGCGATCTTGAAATTCCATTTTTTGCGTTGTTAAATTTATCGCGGTCATTTTATCGCGGGGAAGGGGAGATGACCCCTACCCAGGTAACGTCAAACTTACGTTAGAGCGAATCACATTTTATTCTACTCACGCTAACGGACGATGTTAGGTAACGTTACGTAGCCGAAACGACGCACGGTTTAAAGTAAGCAGGTTACCCAGATTCTAAATTTAGAAGATGAGCTCAGAGAAAATTTTAGATTTATCACTAATTCTATTGGATGTAATGAGACGCCAAGCCTCAAGTAGGTCTGGGGTCAGCGTGGTTAAATTAAAGATATATAGTAGAGCTTCTCAATTAAGCGGCCTCGTAGTCTGCAGAAATTCCTGGCCGTGCGCCCATGCAGTATTGTCTGCTTCTGGAAAACGGAAGAAACGCAGTATTGGTATGTCTGTAGTTTAAAGTAGCGTGGTAATTAAATCTAGTTTCTCTAATAGAGTCTTACCCCGTTCTAGTGTAATTGATTTTAAAACTAATGTAACGCGTAACGCCATCAATTATTCCTTCGAGGATAGCAGTGTCCATGAGTGAATTAAAGAGATATTACGTATGTGTGCTCTGTAAGATTAAAAGAAGGTCTGTAGAAATACACGCCTTGATTTAGGGTAATTTACAGAATATTCGGAAGCGCGTGTATTTTATTTCATTGAGAGTTTAATTCTAATAAGTCTCATATAAAAAAAAAAAATACGGGAACGGATTTCGTAGTGGTTACGGGGATTTATTTGAGTAGGAATTCTAGATGGATAGAGGAGATAATTAAATATTTTTTCTATCTGTGGAAGTATAATAATTGCAGTGTAACCACGTTGGGTAGAGGTGAAAGGAAATTTATGGTGCCTTAAGTGGCTGTGTAATTAAATATTATGCACAGTAGTATTTGATTTTTGTGTTATAGGATTTAATGAGTTCTAGGAAATATAGTCTATAGAGATATATATTTCTGTGCATAGAGATGTAATATATAAATGTATTGGTGAATTTTAATCATTGATGTGCAGTTAATTGTTGTGCATTTTATTGTATGGGGGAAACGATGGTAGCGGCGTATACCGCTTTCAGAATTAAAGTAGGCCTAAGTACGGGAGGTTTCCCTACCTGTTCTAAATGTTTAATGCCTGAGGCAAGCGGTGTATAATCAGTATTTGATCAGTGCGTCTGGATTTTTACTAGACAGACGGGGTGTTGTCGGGAGTAGTTGACCCAGGGTCATGAAATATTTATGTATCGTCGTGCACAAGATGAAAGGGGAAACAGGGGAGCAGTCTTCGTTTCGGGTGTTTACATGTTTGTGCTAAGATATGAGTGTGACTGGAGCAACAACTGTATACGTTCTAATATGTAAGTTATTATATGAGAGTAATTGAAATTGTATACATAGTGGCATTTCTTGTGTCCACAGCATATGGTCACGGCCTTTAGTTCGGGTTGCCAGTAAATCTTGTTCCTGATAGCTGGCGAAGGTAGACAGTCTTCTCAAGGAGAGAAAAGAACGAGGAAACACCAGAGGCGTAAGAGCTTGTACCGCGGGGGGTGTCGGCTCTGAATATATTGGCCCCAGAGAGAGAGAGAGAGAGGGGGGGATGAGAAAGAGCAGGTCGAGACAGCGACGCAGTCTTCAGTGAAAGGGTTTCTTAAAACCTGGAGCTCTAAGCTCATATACACACCCATCGAACCCAAGCAAGCGGGTTGGTGTGTCGTTTATAGCCTCGGTCATAATAATACCGAAGGCCCTAAATCCCAAATGAGGGGTAACCGGGCAAGTGAAGATCAGTTTCGCCAACAGTGAATCCTCTACAGTGAAGTCTAGCACCTAGTCAATAGTTTTTCAGAAGTCATCCGAGTATAAGTCAACCAGGAGATAGGGTATCATTCCGGTTGCTGAAACGAAACGAGAGAAGCAAGGCAGGAGAATGAGTGAGATAGAAGCAAAATAATATATCAGGGACCTGTAGAGTCTCATATTATTCTTAGAGGGTAGCCTCTGAGCCTTAGAGTGGAAAGTCTATTAAATAGCAGTGCAGAGTGTGACTTAGTGGCGTATATCGCTGACAGAGTTAGCAGCTGTGCAGATAGGCTTCATGCAGTGTCAGCAGCCATTGACAATAGATATAGTAGTGTAATAGATCGTGGTGGCTACAGTTGATGCGCCACCAAATTAGACGGTAGCAAGAAACCAATTAATCATTCTGGTTTTCCTCCAAGCAGGGTGAATGAATGAGTGAGAGCGGTTGGGTTCATCTTTGTTGTGTTTATAAATTTAATTGATTCTCTTTGTTGTTTCCAGGTCAGTGCAACCTTGCACGATATATTATTTTGTTACTGTGTTATGAATTACTGTTGATTTGTATAATAAACTTATTAATGTTCACTGGATCAGCTTCTTTGCTATATAGTCCTTAAATGTTGTCTGTATAGTGGTGTCTGTAGTATTAGTTTACCCTTATCTCCTTTAGTTTGTTAAAGGTACTCAGAGGACGGTGAGTTTATAGCAATTCTTGAAGTCACGATTTGGCGAGGAAGATTTAATCTTGGTTATCATCCTCGAGCCAATAGACTCACCTTACTTCATTCACTGTCATTTCTCAACAAAATCTATCATTTTAGTCTTTTCTCATACTAGGGTCTTGTCCTGCACTCAGGCATAACTCTAACTTAAATCCAACTCGTGACAAAGTGGGTGGCGATCGTCCTTGGGATCAATTCTGTGATTTTATCGACATTCATAGATTGTCTTTGTAGGAAAGTTCTGAGTATAGATTTCTTTATAATATCCCCTAGACTGAGCTATTAGAACTGAACCAGTTATACGTTTTTCCACAGAAAGTTGTTCCACAGGTTGCAGTCATTTTAGATAGTTATAGCATAGTTAGTTGAGGACTAGAGGTAATTGATGGCTAACGGATTTTTTCTTAATAGGAAGATTTTTTTCAGGTAGTTAATCAGACTCGGTGCTAGTCTGAGTCGGTTTTTGGGACAGAGGTTTATAGTGGGAGTATTACTGAGTAGGTAACAGGTAGTTCCTTCCTGTTTCTTCTTTCTGTCATTCTCTGTATTTTTGAGCTACAGCAGTTACAGGTAACATGGCAGATATGGCCAAGTTACGAGCTGCCTGGCGCGAGGCTGCTCAGGACATGGGAATGGACAAGGAGGAAACTAAAGCCTACATGATCAGAGAAAATGATAGGCATAATCAGAAAGAGGAATGGGCAGCCGCCGCAGAAGTTGAGGAAAGGCAAAGGGCAGCCGCCGCAGAAGTTGAGGAAAGGCAAAAGATAGCCACCGCAGAGAAAGAGGAAAAGGCTCGGCAGGCAGAGGAGAGGGCAGCAGAGGGGCAACACGAACTAGCCATGCGGGCTCTGGAACTGCAAAGTAGATCATCGGAGGGTAGTTCGGGTAATGGAGATTCTCCCAGAGCAGGGGCGATAGACACCTCAGGAAACGGAGGCCCCCGGATGGCAGCCATAAATTTTCCGATGGACTCTTTCCCTAGCGGGAATGAGAAAATTGACGTATTCCTGGAAAAATTCGAACGGATGGCAAAGGCATACGGGTTGGATGAAAGTCTTTGGTGTCGTAAATTATCGCAGTCCCTCAAAGGTCATGCGTATGACGTAAACCACAAGTTGCTCATAGACGACCAGAACAACTTCGAGGCACTACGGAACGCGTTGTTGCAAAAATTCCAGTGGACCCCCCGTAAATGCCAAACCATGTTCAGGGAAAGTCGTCCGGAGAAGGGAGAAAGCTTTCCTCAGTTTGCTGAAAGGCTGAGGAATTACCTCACTCGCTGGAGAGAGTTGTCGGGACTGGCCAAAACATTTGAAGGATTAGAAGAGTTAATAATGGTGTAACAAATCAAGGCAACAATGTCTCCAGACTTAAGGAGGTACCTGGCAGAGCAGGGCGCCCAGCAACTTGACCAGATTATTCTTTTTTCGGAAAGGTTCCAGACGGCACAGACCGAAGTACTGGGCCAGAAACGAAAACACCCAGACCTGCCAGCCCAGGACAAAGGAGCTTCATCGTCACAGTCATCTTCTCATGCTCACCAGCAGCAGGGGCCTTCACGCAAGGAGCCCCATTCCGGTCATAACCTGCGCCCCCAGCCTCACAACAGATCACAGGGGCCAAACTCTCAGGAACCCGCCAGAAACCGAGGAGATAATGAGAGATACTGTCGAAATTGTCGGACCACTTCCCATTGGACCTCCAGGTGTATGAATAAACCACCCGTGCATCATGCGGCTTTCTTAAGGCCTGTGAGAGCGACGAAAGGGAATACCTGGGAACCCATTCAGTCGGAGAAGTTGTTCTCCAACAGCGGACCAGCAGAAGTGAACGGGACTGTGACTACGTGTTTATTCGACAGCGGGCTTACATACCCCAGCATAGTTGCCCGACATCTGGTGAAACACGGGCAAATGACAGGGGAGAAAGTTGATATTGGTGGCGTTTTAAGGAAAGGGACCTCACAGCGCTTTCCGGTAGCCAATATTGAGGTGAAGTGCAAGTTTGTGCGTGGCACGATTAAAGCTGCTGTAATGGCACAGCCAGTTTACGACTTCATCCTAGGGGCCCCACATTTAGTTTTGGGAACCCCAATTACACCGATCCTTGCTGAAGCAAGGGGGCCTACTACAGGCCAGATAAGTGAATAGGGAGAACCCCTAAGTCACGGAGCCCCGAGCGAGCTCGAACAGCACTGTCTTGTTAAGGAGAGGTTAGGAGCCTCTAAGGACAGCGGTATGTTAACTGCAGAGGCGTATTCGCCTGTCAGCCCTGTTCAGCCTAATGGCCAAACAGAGGTGACTCCTCTGATTTCGGAAATACCCTCTTTGTCGTCGGGAATTAGGCCCCCGATGGTATTACCTCCTGTGAGCGAGGAACTTACTGACAAGAGTGGTAGGACATATGTCAACGACCAGCGCACTCTTAAAAGGGCACAAGACGGCGAATCGAGCGAACATATGTTTCCAACCAGCCCTGGAGCCCCATCCGACCAGCACTTTACTCAGACGGAGAAGGACAGTGAGCTGAGTGTCCGTTTGCCTATAAACGGAGATGGGCCCACAACTCTCGTATCTCGTTTACAGGAAACGACCCGCGTAACGAGGAGCCTGAAAAATTGGCTATATTATCCAATTTGTTTCAAGGAACATTGGAACCAGTCACTGAGTGCTTTATCTCAGATTCTCCGCGATCAAACGGGATCTTAAACCGTCAAGTGTCACTGCAGGACACAGTCCAACTGACGTCAGTAACTCTCACAGGGGAGGGCAAGGTTGAGGGTAGAACCAGGGTGTTAGACGGAAGACTCCCGTGGTCTACAGTTACCTCTCACGAACTTTTCAGGCCAGAAAAGAGTGAGAAAAGCGGCCTTACGAATTTGCAAGGAGCTATGTTAGAGAGCTCTGTCCCTCTTCATGTTGGTAGGGGAAGAGCGATCACAGAACCACTGCCAGGGGCAGATACTACCTATTTGTTCCAAAGATAGAATCTACTGGGATCAGTAAGGATTCAGTAGACACCCAGAAAATGATCGGAAACCCGGTGTCAGAAATACACGAAATTTCTCAGGTTCATTGTAAAGTACCAGCAGACACAACCCCGCTGACGAGCAGCACCGTAGTCGCCATCGCCAGGCCTCTACAGAGCCAGTCGGTCAGTTCAGCTGATCAAGTCAGTCTGTTGAGAAACAAAGCCAGGGAAGTTTTCGACCCACCACTGGACGGCACAGGTCTAGAGATAGAACAGCCCTTCAACCGAAGCATTGGAGTAGATAAGGAGAGAAAGAAGGAGAGAATTGTGCACGGTTCTTTGAACAACGGCGAACAGTTACGCACGGTTACGGCGATCTCTGACCCAGTCAGTCAGCCGGATACCAGTAACAATACCCTACCGCGCATCGTAAGGAAATTACGTGGGAGAACTCGCAGGAGAGGAAAGGTGAAGAAAGAACTTGGGAGTGCGGTTACTAGGGAAAACCCCAGTAGTGACCCTGATACTTCAGCGATTACAGACATATCCTTAGACATAGATAGGGACCAGTCTGAACCACCAAGACCACAGTAAATTAGATCGGCAGGCACCGACCTCGAAGAGAGGGGTAATATGAGGAGTTACTGTGATTTGGGTTTCAACGGGCCCCATTCTTGGTTCCTCTTTGTAACTATTGAGTTTGCCATTTTTGTCTTCCCTCTATTAAAGATTGGGAAGTATTCTTTTTCTCTCTGAATAATAGGGGTGTTTAGTATGGTTCTGTAGGTAAAGTAATTGCGGGTTTTTTTTAATAGGGATAAATGTAAGTTAGTACTGAATGGCACCAGTCTTCCCGTTTCTAATAATCGCGATCTTGAAATTCCATTTTTTTGCGTTGTTAAATTTATCGCGGTCATTTTATCGCGGGGAAGGGGAGATGACCCCTACCCAGGTAACGTCAAACTTACGTTAGAGCGAATCACATTTTATTCTACTCACGCTAACGGACGATGTTAGGTAACGTTACGTAGCCGAAACGACGCACGGTTTAAAGTAAGCAGGTTACCCAGATTCTAAATTTAGAAGATGAGCTCAGGGAAAATTTTAGATTTATCACTAATTCTATTGGATGTAATGAGACGCCAAGCCTCAAGTAGGTCTGGGGTCAGCGTGGTTAAATTAAAGATATATAGTAGAGCTTCTCAATTAAGCGGCCTCGTAGTCTGCAGAAATTCCTGGCCGTGCGCCCATGCAGTATTGTCTGCTTCTGGAAAACGGAAGAAACGCAGTATTGGTATGTCTGTAGTTTAAAGTAGCGTGGTAATTAAATCTAGTTTCTCTAATAGAGTCTTACCCCGTTCTAGTGTAATTGATTTTAAAACTAATGTAACGCGTAACGCCATCAATTATTCCTTCGAGGATAGCAGTGTCCATGAGTGAATTAAAGAGATATTACGTATGTGTGCTCTGTAAGATTAAAAGAAGGTCTGTAGAAATACACGCCTTGATTTAGGGTAATTTACAGAATATTCGGAAGCGCGTGTATTTTATTTCATTGAGAGTTTAATTCTAATAAGTCTCATATAAAAAAAAAAAAATACGGGAACGGATTTCGTAGTGGTTACGGGGATTTATTTGAGTAGGAATTCTAGATGGATAGAGGAGATAATTAAATATTTTTTCTATCTGTGGAAGTATAATAATTGCAGTGTAACCACGTTGGGTAGAGGTGAAAGGAAATTTATGGTGCCTTAAGTGGCTGTGTAATTAAATATTATGCACAGTAGTATTTGATTTTTGTGTTATAGGATTTAATGAGTTCTAGGAAATATAGTCTATAGAGATATATATTTCTGTGCATAGAGATGTAATATATAAATGTATTGGTGAATTTTAATCATTGATGTGCAGTTAATTGTTGTGCATTTTATTGTATGGGGGAAACGATGGTAGCGGCGTATACCGCTTTCAGAATTAAAGTAGGCCTAAGTACGGGAGGTTTCCCTACCTGTTCTAAATGTTTAATGCCTGAGGCAAGCGGTGTATAATCAGTATTTGATCAGTGCGTCTGGATTTTTACTAGACAGACGGGGTGTTGTCGGGAGTAGTTGACCCAGGGTCATGAAATATTTATGTATCGTCGTGCACAAGATGAAAGGGGAAACAGGGGAGCAGTCTTCGTTTCGGGTGTTTACATGTTTGTGCTAAGATATGAGTGTGACTGGAGCAACAACTGTATACGTTCTAATATGTAAGTTATTATATGAGAGTAATTGAAATTGTATACATAGTGGCATTTCTTGTGTCCACAGCATATGGTCACGGCCTTTAGTTCGGGTTGCCAGTAAATCTTGTTCCTGATAGCTGGCGAAGGTAGACAGTCTTCTCAAGGAGAGAAAAGAACGAGGAAACACCAGAGGCGTAAGAGCTTGTACCGCGGGGGGTGTCGGCTCTGAATATATTGGCCCCAGAGAGAGAGAGAGAGAGGGGGGGATGAGAAAGAGCAGGTCGAGACAGCGACGCAGTCTTCAGTGAAAGGGTTTCTTAAAACCTGGAGCTCTAAGCTCATATACACACCCATCGAACCCAAGCAAGCGGGTTGGTGTGTCGTTTATAGCCTCGGTCATAATAATACCGAAGGCCCTAAATCCCAAATGAGGGGTAACCGGGCAAGTGAAGATCAGTTTCGCCAACAGTGAATCCTCTACAGTGAAGTCTAGCACCTAGTCAATAGTTTTTCAGAAGTCATCCGAGTATAAGTCAACCAGGAGATAGGGTATCATTCCGGTTGCTGAAACGAAACGAGAGAAGCAAGGCAGGAGAATGAGTGAGATAGAAGCAAAATAATATATCAGGGACCTGTAGAGTCTCATATTATTCTTAGAGGGTAGCCTCTGAGCCTTAGAGTGGAAAGTCTATTAAATAGCAGTGCAGAGTGTGACTTAGTGGCGTATATCGCTGACAGAGTTAGCAGCTGTGCAGATAGGCTTCATGCAGTGTCAGCAGCCATTGACAATAGATATAGTAGTGTAATAGATCGTGGTGGCTACAGTTGATGCGCCACCAAATTAGACGGTAGCAAGAAACCAATTAATCATTCTGGTTTTCCTCCAAGCAGGGTGAATGAATGAGTGAGAGCGGTTGGGTTCATCTTTGTTGTGTTTATAAATTTAATTGATTCTCTTTGTTGTTTCCAGGTCAGTGCAACCTTGCACGATATATTATTTTGTTACTGTGTTATGAATTACTGTTGATTTGTATAATAAACTTATTAATGTTCACTGGATCAGCTTCTTTGCTATATAGTCCTTAAATGTTGTCTGTATAGTGGTGTCTGTAGTATTAGTTTACCCTTATCTCCTTTAGTTTGTTAAAGGTACTCAGAGGACGGTGAGTTTATAGCAATTCTTGAAGTCACGATTTGGCGAGGAAGATTTAATCTTGGTTATCATCCTCGAGCCAATAGACTCACCTTACTTCATTCACTGTCATTTCTCAACAAAATCTATCATTTTAGTCTTTTCTCATACTAGGGTCTTGTCCTGCACTCAGGCATAACTCTAACTTAAATCCAACTCGTGACAAAGTGGGTGGCGATCGTCCTTGGGATCAATTCTGTGATTTTATCGACATTCATAGATTGTCTTTGTAGGAAAGTTCTGAGTATAGATTTCTTTATAATATCCCCTAGACTGAGCTATTAGAACTGAACCAGTTATACGTTTTTCCACAGAAAGTTGTTCCACAGGTTGCAGTCATTTTAGATAGTTATAGCATAGTTAGTTGAGGACTAGAGGTAATTGATGGCTAACGGATTTTTTCTTAATAGGAAGATTTTTTTCAGGTAGTTAATCAGACTCGGTGCTAGTCTGAGTCGGTTTTTGGGACAGAGGTTTATAGTGGGAGTATTACTGAGTAGGTAACAGGTAGTTCCTTCCTGTTTCTTCTTTCTGTCATTCTCTGTATTTTTGAGCTACAGCAGTTACAGGTAACATGGCAGATATGGCCAAGTTACGAGCTGCCTGGCGCGAGGCTGCTCAGGACATGGGAATGGACAAGGAGGAAACTAAAGCCTACATGATCAGAGAAAATGATAGGCATAATCAGAAAGAGGAATGGGCAGCCGCCGCAGAAGTTGAGGAAAGGCAAAGGGCAGCCGCCGCAGAAGTTGAGGAAAGGCAAAAGATAGCCACCGCAGAGAAAGAGGAAAAGGCTCGGCAGGCAGAGGAGAGGGCAGCAGAGGGGCAACACGAACTAGCCATGCGGGCTCTGGAACTGCAAAGTAGATCATCGGAGGGTAGTTCGGGTAATGGAGATTCTCCCAGAGCAGGGGCGATAGACACCTCAGGAAACGGAGGCCCCCGGATGGCAGCCATAAATTTTCCGATGGACTCTTTCCCTAGCGGGAATGAGAAAATTGACGTATTCCTGGAAAAATTCGAACGGATGGCAAAGGCATACGGGTTGGATGAAAGTCTTTGGTGTCGTAAATTATCGCAGTCCCTCAAAGGTCATGCGTATGACGTAAACCACAAGTTGCTCATAGACGACCAGAACAACTTCGAGGCACTACGGAACGCGTTGTTGCAAAGATTCCAGTGGACCCCCCGTAAATGCCAAACCATGTTCAGGGAAAGTCGTCCGGAGAAGGGAGAAAGCTTTCCTCAGTTTGCTGAAAGGCTGAGGAATTACCTCACTCGCTGGAGAGAGTTGTCGGGACTGGCCAAAACATTTGAAGGATTAGAAGAGTTAATAATGGTGTAACAAATCAAGGCAACAATGTCTCCAGACTTAAGGAGGTACCTGGCAGAGCAGGGCGCCCAGCAACTTGACCAGATTATTCTTTTTTCGGAAAGGTTCCAGACGGCACAGACCGAAGTACTGGGCCAGAAACGAAAACACCCAGACCTGCCAGCCCAGGACAAAGGAGCTTCATCGTCACAGTCATCTTCTCATGCTCACCAGCAGCAGGGGCCTTCACGCAAGGAGCCCCATTCCGGTCATAACCTGCGCCCCCAGCCTCACAACAGATCACAGGGGCCAAACTCTCAGGAACCCGCCAGAAACCGAGGAGATAATGAGAGATACTGTCGAAATTGTCGGACCACTTCCCATTGGACCTCCAGGTGTATGAATAAACCACCCGTGCATCATGCGGCTTTCTTAAGGCCTGTGAGAGCGACGAAAGGGAATACCTGGGAACCCATTCAGTCGGAGAAGTTGTTCTCCAACAGCGGACCAGCAGAAGTGAACGGGACTGTGACTACGTGTTTATTCGACAGCGGGCTTACATACCCCAGCATAGTTGCCCGACATCTGGTGAAGCACGGGCAAATGACAGGGGAGAAAGTTGATATTGGTGGCGTTTTAAGGAAAGGGACCTCACAGCGCTTTCCGGTAGCCAATATTGAGGTGAAGTGCAAGTTTGTGCGTGGCACGATTAAAGCTGCTGTAATGGCACAGCCAGTTTACGACTTCATCCTAGGGGCCCCACATTTAGTTTTGGGAACCCCAATTACACCGATCCTTGCTGAAGCAAGGGGGCCTACTACAGGCCAGATAAGTGAATAGGGAGAACCCCTAAGTCACGGAGCCCCGAGCGAGCTCGAACAGCACTGTCTTGTTAAGGAGAGGTTAGGAGCCTCTAAGGACAGCGGTATGTTAACTGCAGAGGCGTATTCGCCTGTCAGCCCTGTTCAGCCTAATGGCCAAACAGAGGTGACTCCTCTGATTTCGGAAATACCCTCTTTGTCGTCGGGAATTAGGCCCCCGATGGTATTACCTCCTGTGAGCGAGGAACTTACTGACAAGAGTGGTAGGACATATGTCAACGACCAGCGCACTCTTAAAAGGGCACAAGACGGCGAATCGAGCGAACATATGTTTCCAACCAGCCCTGGAGCCCCATCCGACCAGCACTTTACTCAGACGGAGAAGGACAGTGAGCTGAGTGTCCGTTTGCCTATAAACGGAGATGGGCCCACAACTCTCGTATCTCGTTTACAGGAAACGACCCGCGTAACGAGGAGCCTGAAAAATTGGCTATATTATCCAATTTGTTTCAAGGAACATTGGAACCAGTCACTGAGTGCTTTATCTCAGATTCTCCGCGATCAAACGGGATCTTAAACCGTCAAGTGTCACTGCAGGACACAGTCCAACTGACGTCAGTAACTCTCACAGGGGAGGGCAAGGTTGAGGGTAGAACCAGGGTGTTAGACGGAAGACTCCCGTGGTCTACAGTTACCTCTCACGAACTTTTCAGGCCAGAAAAGAGTGAGAAAAGCGGCCTTACGAATTTGCAAGGAGCTATGTTAGAGAGCTCTGTCCCTCTTCATGTTGGTAGGGGAAGAGCGATCACAGAACCACTGCCAGGGGCAGATACTACCTATTTGTTCCAAAGATAGAATCTACTGGGATCAGTAAGGATTCAGTAGACACCCAGAAAATGATCGGAAACCCGGTGTCAGAAATACACGAAATTTCTCAGGTTCATTGTAAAGTACCAGCAGACACAACCCCGCTGACGAGCAGCACCGTAGTCGCCATCGCCAGGCCTCTACAGAGCCAGTCGGTCAGTTCAGCTGATCAAGTCAGTCTGTTGAGAAACAAAGCCAGGGAAGTTTTCGACCCACCACTGGACGGCACAGGTCTAGAGATAGAACAGCCCTTCAACCGAAGCATTGGAGTAGATAAGGAGAGAAAGAAGGAGAGAATTGTGCACGGTTCTTTGAACAACGGCGAACAGTTACGCACGGTTACGGCGATCTCTGACCCAGTCAGTCAGCCGGATACCAGTAACAATACCCTACCGCGCATCGTAAGGAAATTACGTGGGAGAACTCGCAGGAGAGGAAAGGTGAAGAAAGAACTTGGGAGTGCGGTTACTAGGGAAAACCCCAGTAGTGACCCTGATACTTCAGCGATTACAGACATATCCTTAGACATAGATAGGGACCAGTCTGAACCACCAAGACCACAGTAAATTAGATCGGCAGGCACCGACCTCGAAGAGAGGGGTAATATGAGGAGTTACTGTGATTTGGGTTTCAACGGGCCCCATTCTTGGTTCCTCTTTGTAACTATTGAGTTTGCCATTTTTGTCTTCCCTCTATTAAAGATTGGGAAGTATTCTTTTTCTCTCTGAATAATAGGGGTGTTTAGTATGGTTCTGTAGGTAAAGTAATTGCGGGTTTTTTTTAATAGGGATAAATGTAAGTTAGTACTGAATGGCACCAGTCTTCCCGTTTCTAATAATCGCGATCTTGAAATTCCATTTTTTGCGTTGTTAAATTTATCGCGGTCATTTTATCGCGGGGAAGGGGAGATGACCCCTACCCAGGTAACGTCAAACTTACGTTAGAGCGAATCACATTTTATTCTACTCACGCTAACGGACGATGTTAGGTAACGTTACGTAGCCGAAACGACGCACGGTTTAAAGTAAGCAGGTTACCCAGATTCTAAATTTAGAAGATGAGCTCAGGGAAAATTTTAGATTTATCACTAATTCTATTGGATGTAATGAGACGCCAAGCCTCAAGTAGGTCTGGGGTCAGCGTGGTTAAATTAAAGATATATAGTAGAGCTTCTCAATTAAGCGGCCTCGTAGTCTGCAGAAATTCCTGGCCGTGCGCCCATGCAGTATTGTCTGCTTCTGGAAAACGGAAGAAACGCAGTATTGGTATGTCTGTAGTTTAAAGTAGCGTGGTAATTAAATCTAGTTTCTCTAATAGAGTCTTACCCCGTTCTAGTGTAATTGATTTTAAAACTAATGTAACGCGTAACGCCATCAATTATTCCTTCGAGGATAGCAGTGTCCATGAGTGAATTAAAGAGATATTACGTATGTGTGCTCTGTAAGATTAAAAGAAGGTCTGTAGAAATACACGCCTTGATTTAGGGTAATTTACAGAATATTCGGAAGCGCGTGTATTTTATTTCATTGAGAGTTTAATTCTAATAAGTCTCATATAAAAAAAAAAATACGGGAACGGATTTCGTAGTGGTTACGGGGATTTATTTGAGTAGGAATTCTAGATGGATAGAGGAGATAATTAAATATTTTTTCTATCTGTGGAAGTATAATAATTGCAGTGTAACCACGTTGGGTAGAGGTGAAAGGAAATTTATGGTGCCTTAAGTGGCTGTGTAATTAAATATTATGCATAGTAGTATTTGATTTTTGTGTTATGGGATTTAATGAGTTCTAGGAAATATAGTCTATAGAGATATATATTTCTGTGCATAGAGATGTAATATATAAATGTATTGGTGAAGTTTAATCATTGATGTGCAGTTAATTGTTGTGCATTTTATTGTATGGGGGGAAACGATGGTAGCGGCGTATACCGCTTACAGAATTAAAGTAGGCCTAAGTACGGGAGGTTTCCCTACCTGTTCTAAATGTTTAATGCCTGAGGCAAGCTGTGTATAATCAGTATTTGATCAGTGCGTCTGGATTTTTACTAGACAGACGGGGTGTTGTCGGGAGTAGTTGACCCAGGGTCAGTAAATATTTATGTATCGTCGTGCACAAGATGAAAGGGGAAACAGGGGAGCAGTCTTCGTTTCGGGTGTTTACATGTTTGTGCTAAGATATGAGTGTGACTGGAGCAACAACTGTATACGTTCTAATATGTAAGTTATTATATGAGAGTAATTGAAATTGTATACATAGTGGCATTTCTTGTGTCCACAGCATATGGTCACGGCCTTTAGTTCGGGTTGCCAGTAAATCTTGTTCCTGATAGCTGGCGAAGGTAGCCAGTCTTTTCAAGGAGAGAAAAGTCGAGGAAACACAGAGGCGTAAGAGCTTGTACCGCGGTGGGTATCGGCTCTGAATATATTGGCCCCAGAGAGAGAGAGAGAGAGAGAGAGAGAGAGAGAGAGAGAGAGAGAGAGAGGGGGGGATGAGAAAGAGCAGGTCGAGACAGCGACGCAGTCTTCAGTGAAAGGGTTTCTTAAAACCTGGAGCTCTAAGCTCATATACACACCCATCGAATCCAAGCAAGCGGGTTGGTGTGTCGTTTATAGCCTCTGTCATAATAATACCGAAGGCCCTAAAGCCCAAATGAGGGGTAACCGGGCAAGTGATGATCAGTTTCGCCAACAGTGAATCCTCTACAGTGAAGTCTAGCACCTAGTCAATAGTTTTTCAGAAGTCATCCGAGTATAAGTCAACCAGGAGATAGGGTATCATTCCGGTTGCTGAAACGAAACGAGAGAAGCAAGGCAGGAGAAGGAGTGAGATAGAAGCAAAATAATATATCAGGGACCTGTAGAGTCTCATATTATTCTTAGAGGGTAGCCTCTGAGCCTTAGAGTGGAAAGTCTATTAAATAGCAGTGCAGAGTGTGACGTAGTGGCGTATATCGCTGACAGAGTTAGCAGCTGTGCAGATATGCTTCATGCAGTGTCAGCAGCCATTGACAATAGATATAGTAGTGTTATAGATCGTGGTGGCTACAGTTGATGCGCCACCAAATTAGACGGTAGCAAGAAACCAATTAATCATCTGATTTTCCTCCAAGCAGGGTGAATGAATGAGTGGGAGCGGTTGGGTTCATCTTCGTTGTGTTTATAAATTTAATTGATTCTCTTTGTTGTTTCCAGGTCAGTGCAACCTTGCACGATATATTATTTTGTTACTGTGTTATGAATTACTGTTGATTTGTATAATAAACTTATTAATGTTCACTGGATCAGCTTCTTTACTATGTAGTCCTTAATTGTTGTCTGTATAGTGGTGTCTGTAGTATTAGTTTACCCTTATCTCCTTTAGTTTGTTAAAGGTAGTCAGAGGGCGGTGAGTTTATAGCAATTCTTGAAGTCACGATTTGGCGAGAAAGATTTAATCTCGGTTATCATCCTCGAGCCAATAGACTCACCTTACTTCATTCACTGTCATTTCTCAACAAAATCTATCATCTTAGTCTTTTCTCATACTAGGGTCTTGTCCTGCACTCAGGCATAACTCTAACTTAAATCCAACTCGTGAAAATTATGTACAATTGCAGGTGCAATCAGATCAACATCGAGGGGTGCTCTGGAGGTGGCCTTAGGAGTCCTCCCTTTGGAACTTCGGAGAAAGGAACTAAGACTAACTTACATGACCAAAATTAGGTTGCACAAGACTTATCCCGCTTTTCCAGCATTTGCTAGATATCAGTTAACAACACCTCATAACAGGTTCATAAATGCCAGTAGATACCTGACAGGTTGGAAATGCATGGAGGAACTAGTACACTTGAATGCCCTAAATGCATCAATTAATAACAGTAGTATATACAAGACAGTGGTACCACACTGGGAGCTCAAGAAACCAGATACATACTACCACTTGGCAGACATAATTAATAAAACCTGATATGGCAACTATAAAAAAACAAAGCCATGAAATATATTCAACAAATATCAAAGGACAGTATTACAGTGTACACAGATGGATCTAAGTGAAACGATAACAAATTTGGGATAGGAATTTATGTTCCCATGTGGCAAATGGTGAAAGGGTATAGTATAACCGAGAATACATCTATTTTCACGGCAGAGATGGTTGCAATTCTGAAAGCTCTGGAAATCTTCTCTAACAACCCTCCTCATAAATTAACAATATTAACAGACTCACTTTCAACAATTCAAGCTATAAGAAACTTAAGAATACAGTAGACCTGATAAAGAAGAAGAGATATTACTGACAAATACTTAACCTATACTCCACATGATGTTCTGTTCTAATAGCTTGGATACCTCCACATGTAACATAGAAGGAAATGAAAAGGCAGATAAAGAAGCTAAGAAACGTAGAAATAATAGAAACAAAATAATTGTGGGGATCCACATAAGAGAATACACAAGGCTACATGGATATCACCAGACCATAGAACAGAAAATCAGATTTATCTGTGATGGGGCTGTAAAGACGCCCCCTTCATGTTCAAGGCATATTTATCGCCCATATATTTTCGATGTGCGCGCAGCACGCTGGGATGTGAAAAGTGATAGAAGATATTTTAGTTTAGTCCACAATAAAGCCTAAAAATAGTTGTGGTGTAGAGTTGTGTGTTATAATTGATAGTTATGGGCCATACTTGTGTGTTTTAGTGCCTAATAGAGCAATAAAGGCGAGTGTTATTTGCGTGGCGCAATTACTGCGCGCGCGGACTAAGTTGAGTGATTCGCCATAGGGCTTATATAAAGAGAATGTAAGCCTTCAAAAGATTCTATTCTTTCAAGAGCCGCCCAGACGAGAGAGAAACGAAGTTAGACACCAGAGTCAAGCTGTAAATGCCTTGAGCACGTGAGTTAATTTAGAATAGCATTAGTGTTCTATAATTCTGAAATTATATTGAGCGTGTCTGTTTTAATGTTTAATGAAATAAATAGATTGATGTGTTTCCAGGACCTGATAATTTAGTCTTGAAATATAAATGAGTGAAAATAATATGCGTGGATTGATTTTAATTGTGTAAGTCCAAATCACAGATGTGAGAGTTTTAGTAGCAATTATTTCATCCATCAGTCCAGGCAAATATAGTATGAAAGTATTTCATACATGAAACCAGGCAGAGAAGCGATTTATTACTTTAATTTAGATAATATTTACTAGTTGGGAAGATGGCAACCGGGAGGACCACGTGTTGATGACCATGCATAAAAGAAGGCGCCAAGGAGTCTGCATTTAACACTCTTAGTTATCAAGCCTATAATGTTACGCAGTTTTATATCGTGTGAATTGACACGTGGGTGAAAGTAGGTTAAATGTAATTTTCTTCAGTAATAGAAGTAATAGTTTTCGTGTGAAATCTCCTTTAAGGTGGTTTTTTTTTTTTTTTTTTTGCGTTCGCCCGCTAATACTGGAGGCGAAATCTCAGGTTATTATTTTATGTCTAACCTGACATTGATTTTACGTGAGTATCCCTTTATTTCTTGTACAGAGACAGGTGTCCCTCGCCATTCAGGCAAATACTCGCCGATTTCGGAGGTACCCATTGCAGCTGGGTCGGCTCAGGAGCCGCCAGTCCCTGGTCGATGACACTCCTTCAAATGTCCTCGCCAGGTCTCGAGTTAATCCAGTCCAAATCCCGGTCGACGAAAAATCCTCAAATGCCGTCGCCCGGGTTTGATCCTGTATCACCCGGTCGCCAGAGCGGTGTTGTAACCACTACGCTAGCGCGGCTCCCACCTTTAAGGTGATGACTTTAGTTCTAGTTGTTAAGTGGAGAATAATTATATTTTATTCTTTAATGTAAAAGTAGGGAGCCGCGCTAGCGTAGTGGTTACAGCAACTCTCTGGCGACCGGGTGATACAGGATCAAACCCGGGCGACGGCATTTGAGGATTTTTCGTCGACCGGGATTTGGACTGGATTAACTCGAGACCTGACGAGAACATTTGAAGGAGTGTCGTCGACCAGGGACTGGCGGCTCCTGAGCCGACCCAGCTGCAATGGGTACCTCCGAAATCGGCGAGTATTTGCCTGAATGGCGAGGGACACCTGTCTCTGTACACGAAATAAAGGGATACTCACGTAAAATCAATGTCAGGTTAGACATAAAATAATAACCTGAGATTTCGCCTCGAGTATTAGCGGGCGTACGCAAAAAAAAAAAAAATGTAAAAGTAATTGAGTGCATTTCACGATTATTGATTATTCTACTGTATATCTTTAGTGGGTTACTTTGAGTGAGGTGAGAATATGTATTTAGATTTCTGGAGAGCGCGAGGCACTCCTTGGTGCGTAAGGCACGTTGAGTCAGGTGTTTCTCTGTTTGCTTCTTGTGGAGCATGGAAACACCAATGCGGCTGGTGTCCACCACAAGCCGACAAGAAGCATTTTTATGCTATTGCAGTGGTTGTTTCGGTAACGATGTGTTTCATGTGATGAGATTCCCAGGCTCATCAGTGGTCATATACGACACGCTTGTTGCCAGGCGCACCAGTCGTCACATACGACATGCTTCAGAATGCAGTAATAAATATTGAGATGGATCAGTTGCGAGGTGGTGGTTTATTCTCATTATTGAGAGTATTTGTTGTACATATAGTTGAATATTATTTTATGTCCATGTTATTATTATTTAATTATTATTATGTGTAGAATGGTTTGTGAGAGCACGTGGGCTCACTTAGAGATATATATTTCTCTTCTCCGCTCCTGAGGGAGCATGGGGCAACCAGTGTGGATTGCCTCCATATGAAGCATTCAGATGCTCGTGCTGTAGTAGTTTCGGTAGCAATCTGTGTTACATGGTGAGATTGCCAGCCTCATGCACAACACCATACTAGTCTCATTGGACGACATGCATGAGTGTGTGTGTGTGATAGCTGAGTGGATGCTCTTGCAGTAGTGGTTTCGGTAGCAACCTATATTACACGGTGAGATTGCCAGCCTCATGCACAACACCATACTAGTATCGCTAGACGACATGCATGAGTGTGTGTGTATGATAGTTGGGTGTGTGCTCTTGCAGTAGTGGTTTCGGTAGCAACCTATGTTACACGGTGAGATTGCCAGCCTCATGCACAACACCATACTAGTCGCATTGGACGACACACATGAGTGTGTGCGTGTGTGATAGTTGAGGGTGTCAGGTGGCGTGGAAGGACTGTTTGGCAGGTGAGAGTATCGTTATTTAACTATGATTTTAACTAGCCCGTGCTTTGTTTGCGTTTCAGGATTAGCAACTGAGCACTAGCTGGGTGTTTGTTTGGTGTTTGGTTTGTTGGTTTATTTATTTAATGGTTGCTTCGTGTGTTTAAATGTCACTGATAGGGTTGTAGAAATAAATACAGCCCCTGCCTCAAGAATCAGAGTTTTATTGTTGAATCGGGTCGGTTGCGAGTGTGAAAAGAGAGTGATCACATATCACAACAGCATCATCATCATCTCGCCCACCCTATCACAATTGGCGTCGTCGACAGGATCAGGCAGACAGTGACACTGAGCAAACAGCAAACGAGCAAATATAATAGTGTAAACACCCAGCAGTGCGGTCTTGCAGCAAGATGGCTTCGATCAATGCGCCTGTGAAGGTAGTATACGTGGAGGTGCCAGAGGTAAGGCTATTTGATGGAAAGGCAAATCCCATCTGGCAAGAGTTTGTGGAAGATGTAGAGGCCGTGTGGAAGATGGCGCCCTTTTGCGCAGAAGTCAAGGTAGACGTGATCTGGAACAACGTTACACCAGTGGTCTCTAGGGAATTACGGATACGTGGCGGAGCCAAGGCCAGCACTGAGCAGTTACTCAAGATAGTAGAAGAAGCCTACAGCGAGCAACCACCAGTCAGTGAGATGACCAGGAATTTCCAGGCCGTGAGTCAGGGACCTTGGGAATATGCTGTTTTATGGGAAGGTAAAAAGCCTGATACACTGGTGCAGGTAGCCAGTGTAGAAGCTCACAATGAAGAGGAGGCACTAAGAGCAGAATTATCCCTCCTAAAGTCCCAGATAGCACAGATGTCAGAGACCAGTTTGCCAGTACAAGAGGAGGTGCAAAGAGAGAAAAAAACCAGGCCAACAGCGAGAACAGCCAAAGCACGACAAGGGGGTGCGTGTTCTTGTATGTGAGAGTCAGGCTGTTGTCAACGAAAGCAGTGAGCTGACAGTACCAACAGACGCAGTTGCACCGACAAGGCGAAAAGGGGTTTGCAAGTGTCCACAGGGGATGGGGGTTTATCACGCCAGATGATGGAGGTATTGATGTATTCGTACATCAGACCAAGATCTTCAGAAAGGGATTCCGGAGTCTGGCGAGGAATGAACGAGTAGAGTTCGACAGCAAACCATCGGTCCAGGGCATGGAAGCAGTCATTGTGTGCGGCATTGGCGGTCAAGAATGCAAAGGAAGTAGGAGGCGACCCATGGCACAGAGAAAGCCTACCAGGTTGAGGTGCTATAATTGTGGTGAGTTCTCAGGCCACATGGCAGCCAAATGCCCTCAAGGCCCTCTTCCAAAACGATGTTTTAGATGCAAGTCTACAGAACACTTGATATCCGCCTGTCCCTCAAGGAGCTCTTTCCATAGGCGTACTGCCACAACTAGGTTACCTTTAGGGTGCAAGCCAAGAGATGGCCGTGACAACTGTCGCCCTGGGGGTGCCGAGAAAATTGGTCCTAAGCAGATAGGAGGGAGTGCACGTCGGTGTCCAGAAGAGGAGACTCATCAAAAGCAGATTGTGGGGAATGTGGGCCACCGTCCACACAAAATGAGTGTAAAACACGTCAAGAGCGATCCCCCTACAAAGTCGACAGCTACATGCACTGACAAGCAGATGTCACAAGCAAGCAGCGACGCGGCGCATGTAGATGAATCTTCTAGACCACAGCAACTGCCAGCCCAACAACGGACAACGAGGGACATGACGACCAAGAGTCTCCCCAGCCGGGTTGTACCTATTCCAGAAGCTCAGCCCAAAGCATCGCCGCTCAGAAAGAGTCATGCGCAGCACCAACGATCTGAGAGGTTACAATTGAAGCGCCAGAGGTAGTGATGTTGTTGGGACGAAAATAAAATCAGGAGGGAGATATGTGATGGGGCTGTAAAGACGCCCCCTTCATGTTCAAGGCATATTTATCGCCCATATATTTTCGATGTGCGCGCAGCACGCTGGGATGTGAAAAGTGATAGAAGATATTTTAGTTTAGGCCACAATAAAGCCTAAAAATAGTTGTGGTGTAGAGTTGTGTGTTATAATTGATAGTTATGGGCCATACTTGTGTGTTTTAATGCCTAATAGAGCAATAAAGGCGAGTGTTATTTGCGTGGCGCAATTACTGCGCGCGCGGACTAAGTTGAGTGATTCGCCATAGGGCTTATATAAAGAGAATGTAAGCCTTCGAAAGATTCTATTCTTTCAAGAGCCGCCCAGACGAGAGAGAAACGAAGTTAGACACCAGAGTCAAGCTGTAAATGCCTTGAGCACGTGAGTTAATTTAGAATAGCATTAGTGTTCTATAATTCTGAAATTATATTGAGCGTGTCTGTTTTAATGTTTAATGAAATAAATAGATTGATGTGTTTACAGGACCTGATAATTTAGTCTTGAAATATAAATGAGTGAAAATAATATGCGTGGATTGATTTTAATTGTGTAAGTCCAAATCACAGATGTGAGAGTTTTAGTAGCAATTATTTCATCCATCAGACCAGGCAAATATAGTATGAAAGTATTTCATACATGAAACCAGGCAGAGAAGCGATTTATTACTTTAATTTAGATAATATTTACTAGTTGGGAAGATGGCAACCGGAGGAACACGTGTTGATGACCATGCGTAAAAGAAGGCGCCAAGGAGTCTGCATTTAACACTCTTAGTGATCAAGCCTATAGTGTTACGCAGTTTTATATCGTGTGAATTGACACGTGGGTGAAAGTAGGTTAAATGTAATTTTCTTCAGTAATAGAAGTAATAGTTTTCGTGTGAAATCTCCTTTAAGGTGATGACTTTAGTTCTAGTTGTTAAGTCAAGAATAATTATATTTTATTCTTTAATGTAAAAGTAATTGAGTGTATTTCACGATTATTGATTATTCTACTGTATATCTTTAGTGGGTTACTTTGAGTGAGGTGAGAATATGTATTTAGATTTCTGGAGAGCGCGAGGCACTCCTTGGTGCGTAAGGCACGTTGAGTCAGGTGTTTCTCTGTTTGCTCCTTGTAGAGCATGGAAACACCAATGCGGCTGGTGTCCATCACAAGCCGACAAGAAGCATTTTTATGCTATTGCAGTGGTTGTTTCGGTAACGATGTGTTTCATGTGATGAGATTCCCAGGCTTATCAGTGGTCATATACAACACGCTTGTTGCCAGGCGCACCAGTCGTCACATACGACATGCTTCAGAATGCAGTAATAAATATTGAGATGGATCAGTTGCGAGGTGGTGGTTTATTCTCATTATTGAGAGTATTTGTTGTACATATAGTTGAATATTATTTTATGTCCATGTTATTATTATTTAATTATGGTTATGTGTAGAATGGTTTGTGAGAGCACGTGGGCTCACTTAGAGATATATATTTCTCTTCTCCGCTCCTGAGGGAGCATGGGGCAACCAGTGTGGATTGCCTCCATATGAAGCATTCAGATGCTCGTGCTGTAGTAGTTTCGGTAGCAATCTGTGTTACATGGTGAGATTGCCAGCCTCATGCACAACACCATACTAGTCTCATTGGACGACATGCATGAGTGTGTGTGTGTGATAGCTGAGTGGATGCTCTTGCAGTAGTGGTTTCGGTAGCAACCTATATTACACGGTGAGATTGCCAGCCTCATGCACAACACCATACTAGTATCGCTAGACGACATGCATGAGTGTGTGTGTATGATAGTTGGGTGTGTGCTCTTGCAGTAGTGGTTTCGGTAGCAACCTATGTTACACGGTGAGATTGCCAGCCTCATGCACAACACCATACTAGTCGCATTGGACGACACACATGAGTGTGTGCGTGTGTGATAGTTGAGGGTGTCAGGTGGCGTGGAAGGACTGTTTGGCAGGTGAGAGTATCGTTATTTAACTATGATTTTAACTAGCCCGTGCTTTGTTTGCGTTTCAGGATTAGCAACTGAGCACTAGCTGGGTGTTTGTTTGGTGTTTGGTTTGTTGGTTTATTTATTTAATGGTTGCTTCGTGTGTTTAAATGTCACTGATAGGGTTGTAGAAATAAATACAGCCCCTGCCTCAAGAATCAGAGTTTTATTGTTGAATCGGGTCGGTTGCGAGTGTGAAAAGAGAGTGATCACATATCACAACAGCATCATCATCATCTCGCCCACCCTATCACAATTGGCGTCGTCGACAGGATCAGGCAGACAGTGACACTGAGCAAACAGCAAACGAGCAAATATAATAGTGTAAACACCCAGCAGTGCGGTCTTGCAGCAAGATGGCTTCGATCAATGCGCCTGTGAAGGTAGTATACGTGGAGGTGCCAGAGGTAAGGCTATTTGATGGAAAGGCAAATCCCATCTGGCAAGAGTTTGTGGAAGATGTAGAGGCCGTGTGGAAGATGGCGCCCTTTTGCGCAGAAGTCAAGGTAGACGTGATCTGGAACAACGTTACACCAGTGGTCTCTAGGGAATTACGGATACGTGGCGGAGCCAAGGCCAGCACTGAGCAGTTACTCAAGATAGTAGAAGAAGCCTACAGCGAGCAACCACCAGTCAGTGAGATGACCAGGAATTTCCAGGCCGTGAGTCAGGGACCTTGGGAATATGCTGTTTTATGGGAAGGTAAAAAGCCTGATACACTGGTGCAGGTAGCCAGTGTAGAAGCTCACAATGAAGAGGAGGCACTAAGAGCAGAATTATCCCTCCTAAAGTCCCAGATAGCACAGATGTCAGAGACCAGTTTGCCAGTACAAGAGGAGGTGCAAAGAGAGAAAAAAACCAGGCCAACAGCGAGAACAGCCAAAGCACGACAAGGGGGTGCGTGTTCTTGTATGTGAGAGTCAGGCTGTTGTCAACGAAAGCAGTGAGCTGACAGTACCAACAGACGCAGTTGCACCGACAAGGCGAAAAGGGGTTTGCAAGTGGTACAGTGTCCACAGGGGATGGGGGTTTATCACGCCAGATGATGGAGGTATTGATGTATTCGTACATCAGACCAAGATCTTCAGAAAGGGATTCCGGAGTCTGGCGAGGAATGAACGAGTAGAGTTCGACAGCAAACCATCGGTCCAGGGCATGGAAGCAGTCATTGTGTGCGGCATTGGCGGTCAAGAATGCAAAGGAAGTAGGAGGCGACCCATGGCACAGAGAAAGCCTACCAGGTTGAGGTGCTATAATTGTGGTGAGTTCTCAGGCCACATGGCAGCCAAATGCCCTCAAGGCCCTCTTCCAAAACGATGTTTTAGATGCAAGTCTACAGAACACTTGATATCCGCCTGTCCCTCAAGGAGCTCTTTCCATAGGCGTACTGCCACAACTAGGTTACCTTTAGGGTGCAAGCCAAGAGATGGCCGTGACAACTGTCGCCCTGGGGGTGCCGAGAAAATTGGTCCTAAGCAGATAGGAGGGAGTGCACGTCGGTGTCCAGAAGAGGAGACTCATCAAAAGCAGATTGTGGGGAATGTGGGCCACCGTCCACACAAAATGAGTGTAAAACACGTCAAGAGCGATCCCCCTACAAAGTCGACAGCTACATGCACTGACAAGCAGATGTCACAAGCAAGCAGCGACGCGGCGCATGTAGATGAATCTTCTAGACCACAGCAACTGCCAGCCCAACAACGGACAACGAGGGACATGACGACCAAGAGTCTCCCCAGCCGGGTTGTACCTATTCCAGAAGCTCAGCCCAAAGCATCGCCGCTCAGAAAGAGTCATGCGCAGCACCAACGATCTGAGAGGTTACAATTGAAGCGCCAGAGGTAGTGATGTTGTTGGGACGAAAATAAAATCAGGAGGGAGATATGTGATGGGGCTGTAAAGACGCCCCCTTCATGTTCAAGGCATATTTATCGCCCATATATTTTCGATGTGCGCGCAGCACGCTGGGATGTGAAAAGTGATAGAAGATATTTTAGTTTAGGCCACAATAAAGCCTAAAAATAGTTGTGGTGTAGAGTTGTGTGTTATAATTGATAGTTATGGGCCATACTTGTGTGTTTTAATGCCTAATAGAGCAATAAAGGCGAGTGTTATTTGCGTGGCGCAATTACTGCGCGCGCGGACTAAGTTGAGTGATTCGCCATAGGGCTTATATAAAGAGAATGTAAGCCTTCGAAAGATTCTATTCTTTCAAGAGCCGCCCAGACGAGAGAGAAACGAAGTTAGACACCAGAGTCAAGCTGTAAATGCCTTGAGCACGTGAGTTAATTTAGAATAGCATTAGTGTTCTATAATTCTGAAATTATATTGAGCGTGTCTGTTTTAATGTTTAATGAAATAAATAGATTGATGTGTTTACAGGACCTGATAATTTAGTCTTGAAATATAAATGAGTGAAAATAATATGCGTGGATTGATTTTAATTGTGTAAGTCCAAATCACAGATGTGAGAGTTTTAGTAGCAATTATTTCATCCATCAGACCAGGCAAATATAGTATGAAAGTATTTCATACATGAAACCAGGCAGAGAAGCGATTTATTACTTTAATTTAGATAATATTTACTAGTTGAGAAGATGGCAACCGGGAGGAACACGTGTTGATGACCATGCGTAAAAGAAGGCGCCAAGGAGTCTGCATTTAACACTCTTAGTGATCAAGCCTATAGTGTTACGCAGTTTTATATCGTGTGAATTGACACGTGGGTGAAAGTAGGTTAAATGTAATTTTCTTCAGTAATAGAAGTAATAGTTTTCGTGTGAAATCTCCTTTAAGGTGATGACTTTAGTTCTAGTTGTTAAGTCAAGAATAATTATATTTTATTCTTTAATGTAAAAGTAATTGAGTGTATTTCACGATTATTGATTATTCTACTGTATATCTTTAGTGGGTTACTTTGAGTGAGGTGAGAATATGTATTTAGATTTCTGGAGAGCGCGAGGCACTCCTTGGTGCGTAAGGCACGTTGAGTCAGGTGTTTCTCTGTTTGCTCCTTGTAGAGCATGGAAACACCAATGCGGCTGGTGTCCATCACAAGCCGACAAGAAGCATTTTTATGCTATTGCAGTGGTTGTTTCGGTAACGATGTGTTTCATGTGATGAGATTCCCAGGCTTATCAGTGGTCATATACAACACGCTTGTTGCCAGGCGCACCAGTCGTCACATACGACATGCTTCAGAATGCAGTAATGAATATTGAGATGGATCAGTTGCGAGGTGGTGGTTTATTCTCATTATTGAGAGTATTTGTTATACATATAGTTGAATATTATTTTATGTCCATGTTATTATTATTAAATTATGGTTATGTGTAGAATGGTTTGTGAGAGCACGTGGGCTCACTTGGAGATATATATTTCTCTTCTCCGCTCCTGAGGGAGCATGGGGCAACCAGTGTGGTTTGCCTCCATATGAAGCATTCAGATGCTCGTGCTGTAGTAGTTTCGGTAGCAATCTGTGTTACATGGTGAGATTGCCAGCCTCATGCACAACACCATACTAGTCTCATTGGACGACATGCATGAGTGTGTGTGTGTGTGATAGCTGAGTGGATGATCTTGCAGTAGTTGTTTCGGTAGCAACCTATATTACACGGTGAGATTGCTAGCCTCATGCACAACACCATACTAGTATCGCTAGACGACATGCATGAGTGTGTGTGTATGATAGTTGGGTGTGTGCTTTTGCAGTAGTGGTTTCGGTAGCAACCTATGTTACACGGTGAGATTGCCAGCCTCATGTACAACACCATACTAGTCGCATTGGACGACACACATGAGTGTTTGCGTGTGTGATAGTTGAGGGTGTCAGGTGGCGTGGAAGGACTGTTTGGCAGGTGAGAGTATCGTTATTTAACTATGATTTTAACTAGCCCGTGCTTTGTTTGCGTTTCAGGATTAGCAACTGAGCATTAGCTGGGTGTTTGTTTGGTGTTTGGTTTGTTGGTTTATTTGTTTAATGGTTGCTTCGTGTGTTTAAATGTCACTGATAGGGTTGTAGAAATAAATACAGCCCCTGCCTCAAGAATCAGAGTTTTATTGTTGAATCGGGTCGGTTGCGAGTGTGAAAAGAGAGTGATCACATATCACAACAGCATCATCATCATCTCGCCCACCCTATCACAGATCATATATGCATAAACAAGAAGTTTAGATCATCATTGCAGGATGTAAAGGTATATAGAGGAGCAGATGTGGCATCAGATCACCACCTTCTGATAGCCAAAGTAAAAATGAAACTCAAGAGATATGCAACAATGCAAAATTATAGACGTCGTCTTCCTTCTATCGTTATCTTCTGTTTCTTCTAATTATGATAATGATGACGATCTTTATCCTTACCTTTCTGGTTCTCTTCCGAGAGTCGGGATGGCTAAGAGGTTATGGTGTCCGCATCTAGTTCTAAAGGTACCGAGTACGGTCTTAGTACAGGGAATATAATTGATGGACATTTGTTTCAGAACTACTGGTTCCTAATGACGTCACAAACCCCCTGATCTCCATGGGTAGTAAGATGGGTTGCCTAGCCTTCTCCAATAAGGGCGAAAAAATAGGAGGTCCCGTATGCAATTTGCGCACGTTAATAATCCCACGACAGTTCGAAATCGTAAAGAGTAGGCCATACGGCCGCTGCCCTCGCAAAAAGTACAAAATTTGGAAACCTACCAACCAAAAATATTTATAAAATATGTGAATCCTGTATACACACATTGGGATCCTCGATGGAGTTCGTGCACTGTTCCGAGACCCTCCTTGTGTGATCTAAGAGAGGAGATCGGAGCACTGATGGAGTTGTCCGTGCGTAATGAAGATGGTCCTTAAACCAAACACCAAAAATACCCTTTTAGCACAGCCTCCAACAAATGCGCGCAAAGAATATCTGTCATACACGAGACTTTCAAGATCTCTCCGTGACGTGTTAATTTCCCTTTATGTCAATTTTTAATCCCTGTTTCCGTTTTTTTTTTTTTTTTTTGGTTGGCCATCCTCTATTTCTCTTTACCCTAAGCATTTCAGAATGAGAACTGCCTTGTGATCGGGGTGGAGATACAGCAAAACGCTATTTTCATAAATAACTGCTGGATTTCAATATAACTGCACAGGACTGACTTACAAAAGTAATAACTATCCATACCAACGCATTTGGTGGTATGTTGCTATTGGTTGCTATGGGAACGGTGGACATATTGGATTGTACACTTATATTTAAATTCCCTAATTCTTGTATTTTGTTGTTGTTGAGTTATGAACACCAACGTTGACGAGCACGATAATTTGTATAGTGCTACGTTTGTTTTACCAACGGGCTGATCACCCGTTTGCCAGTAACTTCGATTACGGAAACAACAGCAAATGGATTGATTTGCCATTGCCCTAAAGACGCCACTAGGCGTGATGGGAAATAATGGCAAAGAAAACCTATCTGCTGTTGCCCTAAGACGCCATTAGGCGTAATGGCCACTGACTGCTTTGACGGTCGGTGGCTAAGGACGGAAGAAGAAGAAGAAGAAGAAGACGTTTGTTTTGTTCTGTATTAAGAGATTTAAAAAAAATTAATACACAATGGACGAAAATAAAATGAAAAAATGGACGAACTTGAGTTTAAAATGGAATTTATTTCTTTTTTCGGGAATATCCATTGTGCATATTTGTGGGGACTATTCTATGAATATTTCTCACAGTTAGATTAGAAAAAAAAGTTTATAAATTAGTTTAAATGTACGCCATTTTTTATTTAACGGACGTTTTATTTCAGTGAGCATGGGGGTAGAGGTGGGGTGCGGAGGGGGGGTTGTTCTAACCTTGCCTAGGGCACAAAATGGCCTGGCACCAGCATTACTTGCATATAAATATAACAATAAATGTAAAGCTAGTTTGTATAGCTAAATTTTTTTAAGTATTTCTATTTGATATATATTGTCTTTTAGATGGTATTTTACCTAGACATTTTAAAGTTATTAGCAAGTTTCTATAGATGTTCTATGTTAAAAAGTATTTCTAATTTTATGTAACTTAGTTCTTTGTTTTAAATGTTATTTTACATAAAAGTCATTTTAAAGACGTGTTAGCTAATTTTTCTAGTTCTCTTTTAAGTTATAAAAAGTCTGTTTAGTAAGTCTTAAAGTATATTTCTATTTCACGAACTAAAGTCGTTTTTGTAAATCTAAAATAGTATGTTTTTATTAGTCGTTTAGTAACTCAAAAAATCATGTTTCTATTTTGGGAATAAAAGTCGTTTTAGTAAGTCTTAGTCTATTTCTATTTATGATGTCTACAAGTTTATTACTATTTTAGGAATTAAAGTCGTATTAGTAAGTCTAAAAGTTTATTTCTATTTTAGGAATTAAAGTCATTTTAGTAAGTTTACAAGTTTATTTATATTTTAGGAATAGTCTAAAAGTTTATTCACAATTTATAAATTTTAGTCAGTCAAAAATTTTAGTAATTAAAGACATCTTAGTTTGTATAAAACTCTTGTTCTATTTTAGGAATAAAAGTCGTTTGTCAGTCAAAACAAACAAAACAAAACACAAAATTTACTAAAACCAAAACCTATTAGAAAGTAGATGTTTTGAATGGCCCTAAAAAGGACCTTAAGAAAAAAAAAAGATGAAAAACTGAGAATTTGACTCAGATCAGAGGTAGAGCGTTATGGCTTGACGAACGCTCTTCAGCGCCTGCGTCGAGATCTTCTGCGCCTGCGTCCACCGCTTCTCTTCCTCCGTGTACTCCTCCTCCTCCTGCGGCTTCTCCTCCTGCGGCTTCCCCTCCTGCGGCTTCTCCTCTTACGGCTTCCCCTCCTGCGGCTTCTTCTGCGGGTTCTCCTCCCTCGGCTTCTCCTCCTGGAGCGTCGCCTCGTCCGGCGCCCGCTGCTTCGTCGTCGTCGGCGCCTTTTCCGAAGAAGCAGGACGTCTTCCTCATCCGATTTCGACTTCCGACGACGTCTCTTACTTCCAGCCTTGTCTTCATCGTCGGCGGTTGGAGTGTATCTCGCACCTCGTTTCTTGATCTTCCCCTCACGAACGGCGCGGTCCAGTGCCTTCTTGATTGGGCGGCTCAGCTCTCGGGTAGAAACAGTTGATGCCATTTTGGAGGCGAAGAACTTCTTCAGAGAAGTCAGAGTCGAGCCTCTGGCCTCACGGAGCGAAACAATAGCTTCTAGAACTGAGTCTAAGGTAACACGAACATTGTTCTCGCTAGCGTGCTGATTCGAACTAGACTCGGACGCCATGATTTCTAAGATAAGTCGCTAGGACTCGATGAGAACGCCCCGGAACGTTGTATTAATAATTTGCCGCAGACGTCCGAGAAAGCTGAAAAAAGACATCGCTTCTCGGCCTTTTGACTAAGATCAAAGTGTAGTATTATTGGCTTCTGATTGATTTGTTTTGTCGCTGAGAATTTTTATAGGTATTGAAAAAGATTAGTGCCATTTACTAGCACAAATTAAAACATAATTATATCGCAGCTTAACGAAGCTGGAGCATGCTCATTTATCAGATATATTTTAAAAAGAAAATGAATACACCATGGTCGAAAATAAAATGAAAAAGGACGAACGTGAGTACAAAATATAAGAATAAAATTATTATAATAGGGAATATCCGTTGCGCGTATTTGTGCGAAACTTTCTGTGAAGAAACACGGGTGAGAAGTGTGCAGTGGTTGTGTAAATTAAGAAGATCCTGAGATGTATAACTTTAAAGTTCGTATCTTCTTCTTCTTCCTCGTTCGTCCTGAAAAGGACGTTGGTTGCGTTGTGTCTGTTTACAGCGGAGCTGCGATATCTGCGCCTTTCGGCCGGCACATCCGACTTCAGCACGGCATTTTTTGGGACCGGGTGTGCCTTCACTCTTCGATCCCTACTCTCTCAGCCAGACTGCAGTGATGCAGCCTGTTTCCAGGACCACCACGTGGAGGTGGAGTAGGGTCTTGGTCAGCTCTGGTTCGCTGACCCTGACGCAAGCAGTCAAGCTATGAGTCGCTGACTGCATTCTCTATTGCTGCGTCTTTGGGTCCCAATATACACCTACTTAGTATGTGCTCTGGCAAATTAAATAGTTATATTTAGATTTAGGAGAAAATAAATTATCAGAACAAGGACTAATCCACATTTTTATTTTTGTCCTATTTTGACTTTAAATGCGCTATAGCTCCTAGAGCCCCTTGATGTATAGAGAGTTACGCCAACTAAAATTTGGCCGCCATTTTCGGCTGTACCCGTTTTGCAGGAAAATGGACTCAATCGCGAGTTTCAGACCCAATTTGCATTTTCGTTTAGGTTAACTAATAATTTGAAATAAAATTAGATGCAAATGCAGTAGCACATATTTGTACTATTCTTTGTATTTCAACTAACAAAACAAAAAGAAGAAAACTAGTTTACTTACCGTTTTGTTGAACAGAATAAGTAGCGTGAATTTTTAACACATACTCCATTACATTTTATATTCCGTCAGAATTCCACTATTTGGCAACAAATATTTCGTTAGAATTGCAACACTTAGCAAAACATACTCCCTTCGAATTGAACTATTTACCTAGTTTGAAATGTGGAAACTGGTGAATGACTGTTGTAGACACTGACCGTTTTACTGGATCCAGATGATAACATCAGTTTTTGTTTTCATTAAAAATGCGACAAGGTATAGATAGTTTTAACAAAATCTAATTACATATTTTGGACCAGAGATTTTATTATAATTTTATTATATAATTATATATATATATATATATATATATATATATATATATATATATATATATATATATATATATATATATATATATATATATTTATATATATACATATATATATATATATATATATATAATTATATATATATATATATATATATATATATAATTATATATTATATAATATTATATAATTTATTACATAATTTTATTATAATGTTATTATAATTAATAAAAATATAAAATTTTNTTATATTATATAATTTTATATTTTAAATATTACAATTATATAATTATAAAGTTATAAAATTTATATTATATAATTTAAAATTATATAAAAAAATAAAATATATATATAATATATAAATTTATAATATATATATTATATATATATATATATATATATATATATATATATATATGTATATATATATATATATATATATATATCTTCTTCTTCTTCCATCCTTAGCCATCAACCGGCAAAGCAGTATGTGGCCAGTACGCCTAGTGGCGTCTTAGGGCAACAACAAATTGATCAATCTATCGCTGTTTCCACCACGCCTAGTGGGGTCTTTGTGGAACAAAAACAGACCAAACAATCTATCATTGTTTCCGTAATCAGATTGGTTGGCAAGCAGGTGATCAGCCCACTGTGCGAAGTTTTTACGGGATGGGGTAAACAGCCCCATGCCCATACCCTCCTTAGTCGCCTTTTACGACATGCGTGGTAGGGTGCAGTGTTACTATTCTTTGCAGTGTTACTATTCTTTGCTCCCCTTTCGGTCCCCGGTAACACACGGGTGATATATATATATATATATAATATAAAATTATATATATATATATATATATATATATATATATATATATATATAATCTTATAAATATAGAAGAGGTGTTAAGAATAGACAGACCTAGGGAACTGCAAAATATAGTCAAACAATATTTAACACGAACAAATGTTAATATTAGTCGCTGGGAATGTGAAGGTCTGATGCTGTTCTTACAATGCATATGACTTTTAACAGATGAAAGTCAATTAAATATCTGTTAAACTCAGTTATATAACTGGAAACACCAGGCCTTTACACCCCTCCATTTTAATATTATTCTTGTTCAGAGATTCTTCTTGATTTTTTTGTTTTGTTTTTTTTGTTTTTGTTTATTTATTTAACGTATTAGCATAATTGTGATTGTCCCTATTTACAATGATTTGACAAATGTGATGCTACTTTCTCATATCGGCAGTTGTTCATATTATTTGGAATTGAAAACAATATGTATCCTAATTATAACCCATCAGAGGTTGAACGGGATATTTTTCTTCATTAATTAAAAAAAAATCTTACTCGATGCTTATTCTCGTTACAAGTCCTGGTATTGTCCAGCCGAAAATGGCGTCTACGTCTTTCAGCCTCGTTTTCGATTCTGACATAGTTGGCGTAACTCTCTTTAGATCTAAGGGCACTATGTGTGGCGATAGGGGTAAGGTGTTTAAAATATGTGACGTCACACAAAAGTTACGAGTGAAGCTCGTTTCTTTCATTATTGATGCTTTTACTTTTATCCGTAATAATTAATAACTCCCTCCTGAACGACTTTTATTAATATTATAATCTCAGCTGAAGTATCGGATAATTGTTATACCTTTAACTGGTTTACACTATTTTAACACACACACACACACACACATATATATATATACATTTTTTTGGACCCCTATATATATATATATATATATATTGTAGCGAAATCTGTGAAATAATCGCTAAATTCAGTAAGATATTACTCCTATGATAATAAATAAACCCGCCCGTGTGTAGTTGCCTATTGTCGTCTTCTGCGCCAGTAGGGCACTGAATTTTGTGCAGTGGTAATGCTTAGAAAATGATCTCGCCGTCAAATCTTACACGCTTTCCTAGTTCGTCCTTGAGAATTAAAAATAACATTTTTGCAGGGTCAAGGAGCATTTTGTTCCAAGACCGAGAGAGAGAGAAGAAGGGAGGTGGATGAAGGAGCGACAGAAGAAATGCTACCATTGTCACGCGTTTGGGTTTTGAAACGCCAAATTGTAATGAGAGCGCGATAGTATTGCCTTTAGCAGATTTGAAAAATAAGACGCAAAGCCATGCATGCATCGTATTATATTCTCGCTGTTGAAATGTATACACACACACACAGTCAGCTCTCATTTCCTATCTAGTAGTGTATTTCTGACGTAACCCAAACAAGTTGTTTTATTTTGAATAAAAATGATAGAGAAGGGAGGAAAGATGACCGACTTGTGGAAAAGTATATAATTGACGACTAACAGTGACGAAATTGAAAATCCAAACGACAAATAATATGGCCATAAAAGTCAGATATAGGGATAGCTTAGAGTCTCCTGAGCAATAATATGTTTTAAAATACATAGTAGTCCAATTATTAACCAAGATATTGAAATAATACTATATATCTTCGAACGGTAAGATGGACTGTTGTTTTTGCTCATTCTATTTATAACATTATTTGGGGACGCAAGTTTAAAAAGAGGCATTAGAGTGATTCAAATCCGATTGGTTAGAATAGGAGTATAGGAAGGAGGGTATTGGTTGGCCCAAAAGCTAAATATATTTGACAGACTCACTCCTAGTATGTTTGGAGTTTTGTTTTTTTTCAAATTTGAATTGAATAGCGAGACACTCGCTGTGACTGGGCCAGTCTAGTGATATTGGCAAAAAGCTTACAAGGCTTGTCGCCATTTGATACATAAGAGTTAGTATGCAAGCTGCGTTGAGAACAGCAGTGCTAAGAATGAAATAAATAAATAAAAAACCTTGGCAGTCTGGACAAGGGCAAAGCTGAACATATATATATATATATATATATATATATAATATATATATATATATAATATATATATATATATATATATATATATATATATATATATATATATATATATATATATATATATATATATATATATAGGCTAATGCCAGTCAACGTATGTTAGTGATATTTCCATTGAATTGTGGTAAGAACGAAATTTATTAACCTTGTTATTACAAAAATTTGGTGTATAAGATACTGCTTTATTGGGAATGTTTTGCGACTAAGTATATAGGAACCCTTGCAGACTTATGCAGGGCCTATGGGGTTGCTCACACGCAGTAAAACTTACATGAGTTGTATAACTTCAAATGATTTCCACAGTTACCAGTGGGAAGGCTAACCCACATTATCCTATGGGAGAGGATCATTGTTGAAGTGTCAGAGGCGTTGTAGCCATTAGGGAGAAGAATAGGAGCACTGGTATGAGTTGTTATCTCAGATGAAAATGGTTGAAATGGGTTGGTCAGAGGGATCTGACCCTTTTCTTTTTATTGAATTATACCATGTATTACTTGTGGAATGATATTGTAGATGTGTTATAAAGAATCATAACCTTGTTCAGAGGTTTTTTTGTTCTGGTACTAATCTTAGTGCCAGAACCCTGGTGTAATTTAAAAACGTGAAAGAAATTGAAATATTTGCTGGTACGTAACTGTCTACCACACTACACCAGCAACTGTGTCAGATTGGTCATTTGCTTCGGCAGCACCATATGGCTCTAATTACAATCGTAAATTTCAAGGTGCTAAGCAAAGCTTTAATAAGAAGAGTAATCAGAATTACACTCAATATCAAAGCAATCCATCACACAGTGGGTTTTCTTCAAAGAATTGGAGACGAGCTGATAGTCCTCGTAATGTTGGGTCTAACAATTTTAGACACTTTCGCAAAGGTTATCACAATAGAAACTATCCGAGTTTCTCTTCTCGAGATAATTATCCTCGCCGTCAAGAATATTACGATGATGGTTATGGAAACTGTGATGCAAACCAGAATAATGGTTATGATGGGCAATATAATGATAATTACAGGGGAAATAATAATCGCGGCAGACCTAGACATAACAAAAGGAAATCTTATCGTCAGGCAAACGCTGCACAACATGAGTCTCAGGAAGCCTGTAGTCAAGTGAACGATAGTAGAAACTCTAATGCTATCACTGGCTCTGCTTTCGATTTTGGGAGAGCAGCTAAGTGCCCCAATGCTCAACATTGTTCGAGCCATCTACAGTATCTACCCTAATTTGTGGTCACCCTCTTCCCGCTCTTCCTGCTACAGTTGCGCATGACGGGAAAGGATCTCTTATTTTAAATAGAGGTCTAGTGAATGATAATCCAGTCTCAGTACTTTTTGATTCTGGATGTACTACTATTGGGGTTAGGCAATCTCTTATAGATCCTTGCTGTGCCACGGGGAAGGTGGTTAAGTGTGTGACATTTGGTGGATCTTTGGAATATATCCTACTGCTATCATCCACATGGATACTCCCTTCTTTACAGGAGATGTCCACGCGTGTCTTCTTCCTAATCCTATTGCGGATCTTATAATCGGTCGTATTCACGGGTTAAGGAATGTACCCCGCAGCAAATTGCTGCTTGGGAGAAACATAATATCCAAACAGCCAATGTGGTTGTAACAAGAGCACAAGCTCTTGTTCCTTCAACTTCATCTAATGATAGTAATGAAGTTGGTAGCCAAGATGATCACTTGGTGATTTCACATGACTCGTTTGTGAAACTACAAGAAGAAGACTCTTCTCTAAATAAATACTTTCTTCTCGCTAAAAACGGTGATCCGAATCAAAATACAATTCACAAATCGTATATCACTATGAAGAATGGTATACTAGTACGTATGGTACAACACTCAGACAAATCTATGCACTCTCAAATTCTTGTGCCCAAAAGTATGAGAGCCTTAATTCTTCAACATGCACACGATTCTCAGTGTGCTGGACACATGGGTTTTTCTCGCACTAAGTCGAGAGTTCTAGCGGCTTTCTTTTGGCCATTCGTAAACAAAGACATACGAATTTATTGCCGATCTTGTAAGATTTGTCAAGAAGTCAAATCTAGAGGTCCACGACATGCTGCACCTATCCAGGCTGCAGACATTCCTATTCGACCATTCCAGAAGATGGCAATAGATATTATTGGCCCTTTTAAGATTAAGTCAGCCAGAGGACATCAATTCATCCTAACATGCGTCGACATGTGCACACGTTGGCCAGAGGCTATACCTCTAAAGAGCATATCTACTGCCGATATCGCAGACGCTCTTTGGCTAATATTTTCTCGTTTGGGTTTTCCCAGAGAAATATTGTCAGACCATGGTACTCAATTGATATCAGACACTATGTCGCAGGTGATGTCTATCCTAGATATTAAAAGGTCTCTCAGTAGTATTTATCACCCAATGTCTAATGGGTTAGTTGAACGTCTTAATAGAACACTTAAGAACTTACTTGGCAAGATTACTGAGGATCATCCTCAGGATTGGGACAGGGTTTTACCCGCGGCTCTCTTTGCCTATAGAGAGGTCCCCAACGAACATACAGGGTTTTCTCCCTTTCAACTTGTTTTTGGCGCGCAACCGCGCGGTCCTATGTCCTTGCTACACGATTTGATAACTGCCGATAATATTGACAATGACACTCAATCTTCATATGAGTATGTCATTGCTCTCAGGCATAAGATTATCGAAGCATGCAAGTTAGCGACTTCATCCTCCGAATTTGCCAAAGAAAAGGCGAGGCAATTCGCTAATAAGAAGAGACGCCTACGTCAACTTTGTCCTGGAGACAAAGCGTTTGTCTTACTTCCTTCGAGGGAGAACAGACTTCTCATTGCATGGAAAGGTCCATATAAAATAGTCTCAAAAATTTCCGATGTCGACTATGTTGTCGATATTGATGGAAGGCATAAAACCTTCCATATAAATATGCTTACGGAATTTATTGAACGACCAGACTATTTGCAGCCTATTTTCCAGGCGACGGACGATTCTCCAGTCCAACATGGTCATATCTCATCCTTGTCGGTTATACAGGAGGAGGAAACAACATTTTCAGATGTTAATCTACCTCTTCCTATGATTCCACTCAATTCTACGGAATCATGGAGAAACGTTTCGGTTTCTTCTAATTTGTCTTTTGAGGAACAGCGTCAAGTATCTTCCTTGCTACAATCATTTCATGATGTCCTTCCCGACATTCTTGGACACACACATATTATCAAACATGACATTATACTTACTGATCATAATCCGATCAGAGTAAGACCATATCCTATCCCTATTCACTTCCAAGCGCAAGTCGAGAAAGGATTGGATGAAATGATACAATTGAAAATAATTGAACCATCCACTTCAGCATACTCTTCGTCCATGGTTATTGTTCGAAAGAAAGACAATAACATACGTCTTTGCGTCGATTATCGCAAATTGAACCAGGTTACGAAGTTTGATGCTGAACCTATGCCTTTATTGGAAGATCTACTTACTAGACTTTCTAAATCGCGATTCTTTACTAAACTTGACTTGTCAAAAGGCTATTGGCAAGTTCCGTTAACTGAACGCGCCAAACCTTTCACTGCTTTCTCAACACCTAGGGGTTTATATCAATGGAATTTTATGCCTTTCGGGCTGATGAATGCCCCAGCTACTTTCGTACGCATGATGCGTCGAATTCTCTCATATCGTACAGACGTCATCGCATACTTGGACGACATCTGTCTTTTCAGCGATACTTGGGAAGAACATTATTCGGGTTTAAATGAGTTACTGTCTACTCTACGCGAGCATAATTTGACTGCAAAACCCTCTAAAGCCTTTGTTGGGTTTAGTGAAATCTCTTTCCTAGGTCATCGTGTTGGTCATGGTCTATTGAAGACAGAGGACCAAAACATTTCCAAGATATTAAATATCTCCGTTCCTAAAACAAAAAAGCAAGTACGTAGTCTCTTGGGATTAATACAATTCTACGGAAGATTCATTAAGAATCTGTCCTCCATTATGGCACCTCTTTCAACTTTATTGAAAAAAGGTTCTCCTAACATGGTGCGCTGGTCTCAAGAATGCCAATCTTCATTGGATCAGATTAAGAATTTGTTCTCATCTCCTCCTATCTTATGACTACCATCGATTGATAAGACTTTTGCCCTTCGTAGTGATGCCTCTTCCACTGGGATCGGGGCGGCATTTATGCAGGAGTATTCAGGAACTCTGCATCCTGTGATGTATATCTCTAGGAAATTGAATGCGGCAGAAAGGAACTATTCGGTTCTAGACCGTGAATTGTTAGCTATGGTCTGGGCCATTCTTAAGCTTCAAAGATTCCTTCTAGGCACGCATTTCATTATAGAAACCGACCAAAAAGCTCTTACAGCTATGCAGAACAAGGATTTGAAGAGCTCGAGATCTACTCTTTATGCGATTGCTCTTCAACCTTTTCATTTCACGGTGCGGGCTATCCGTGGTTCGGATAATGTGATGGCGGACATACTGTCTAGATGCCCACATGATTCCACTTAAGTCTTGTGTCCTAGATTTCATGATACATTTCCAGACTCATGTCTGTTCATAATATACATTAACACATTTGTTTCACCTTAGATTAGTAAAGTGGTTTTTCTTTCTTTCTCTATTACTATCTTTGGTGTAATGTCGAAGGTTAAGGTTAACATAAAATAAAGGCCAAAAAAAGTAAGAAAAGGGAAAATGTTAAAATGGCCACATATAATATTTAGATAATTTTGTAGTGACTATAGTGCATTATAGCATGTTACTAATTAATGTCATTTATATTGTTCTCAGCGCAAACTAGTACCAAGTACGGAGCGCTTGTGAGAACCATGATGACGCCATACCTTACTTTTGTTCAAGAAATCGCAGCACTTATTTGTATATAATATACTTCTATTGTTAGATAATGTGTAAGGAATTTAACAAATTGGTCATGTCCATCCATTACATATATTAATGGTATAACATTGTAATTTGTATATTGATATGACTTCTTCAGATAGATTGTCATTGGTCATTGCTATGATTATAGTATTGCATAATTGTTTGATAGTTATGTAATTTTTGTTAGTATCGCCAGCAACTGAGGTTTCTTCCCGAATATATTTTCTATTATTTGGTGAGATGATTTGATTCTCTCCGGTTGATTCTTTCATTGGCACATTATTCATGTGTCATGAGCTTGTGGTATCTTGCTCATTGATGTATTAAAAAAAAAATGAGTCATTTTTTTAAATACGGGGGGTGCGGTAGTCTGTTGCTGTCGTTTTTGACAAAGTCATAATGGGTAAATCTATTTTATACTTTTGTCGTTTTGACGGAGTCATTTAGGTAAATCTATTTAATACTTTTGTTGTAAAACTGTGTTGGTCAAAGTTGGATAATTGGGTATTAACTTCTATGACAGTTTGTTTAAAGGGTTATCTTCTCTTTCTTTCAATCGTTGTCATTGATCTGTCTGAACGATGCTCATTTTTATGCTGTCTAGGCATGCGCAGAGTTCTGAGCGCGAACTGTGACTTCCGTCATCTAGATTGTGATCTGGGCTGTCGGACGATGATGTCCGTTTTGTGATTTTCCTCTATATCATCATGGGGATTGGAAAGTTTCGATATGACTGAAATGTCAATGTTTTCCCCAGTGATTGTTTGTTAAGGGTGTATCCGGAAGATTCTGTATGAAGGTAAATGACATTCTTATTACTATGCCTTTGGCTGCAGAACATTTGAAGTTACCTATCTGTGAGTGAAGCTCACAGATCTTGAGAGACAGAATTTCTTCTTTGCTTCTAGTTCTAGCCAAATGAGACTATATATCTTCAAGTGAACAGAAGCCTAATGATGATGATAAATTATTGTGGACGCCGCAGGTTGGCGGTATATATATATATATATATATATATATATATATATATATATATATATATATGTTTAGCATGGTTTGATCGTGCCTGCTAACAAAGGATGCACAGCTGTCTACATATTGAGGCCCTGTATTACGGCCAATATTCTTCAGCAAGAGGAAATGTATCTGGCGAGCTATGCCAGTTGAATAACAGCCTTATGTATTATTGCTACGCAATTTAGGAGCTCGTTTGTTGGACGACAGAGCTAATTAAGTACCTGACGCGCTGAGTCAATGGTACGGAAGCTACATTACATATTGTAACATTAGGGCAGATGATGTTTGGGTATGTCCTAGTTGATGTATGATGCAAGCCTTTGATTATCAGACATTTAACAGTCATTTATTATCTATGTGAAGTCCTTGATCTCGTCGATTTGACTGTCCTGTTGATGCTACTGTCAGTTTCATAAATAAATGTTTGAAACGTGCCAGCAGTCTTCTATTCATGATTGACTACAGCATGTGAGTGTATGGATGCATTATTAACTTTACTAAGAGCCTCAAGCATTCGTGTTCTCGTCTACACCCATACTCAGCACATCATAATAACAATATCACAGATCTACAACATGTACGCTGTTTACTGTGAGTGACCATAATACCCCTGGCAGTGCCTCACTCTGGTGGCCGTTACATTCCTGGCCGTTACATTTCTGGTGACCTACATCGACACCGCAACATTACACAGTCCAGGTGATAAACGACATGTTCACTCTGCCAGCTTTCACATCACGCATAAACAGTACGTTACATTTATGGTGGCCATTACAAAACAGGCGATTACAAGCAGGTATGAGGTATTAGCTACATCTTATGGGCTAGAAAAAGAAAGATGGAGCCTGAAGTTATCCCAAGGTCTTAGGGGAACAGCTTATGAAGTTTTTTTCAAAAATGAGCAGGGATGACCAAGACAATTATGACATGTTAAAGCAGGCTCTTTTGTTAAGATACGAGAAGAATGGTGAATTTTATCGTAAGAAGTTCAGAAATGCCAAGCTTTTGTCTGGGGAGACATACCACCAATTCTCTGCCAGATTGGAAACCTATTTGGAGAAATGGACTGCTCTGGGGAAGACCCAAGATCTGAAAGAGATGATCATGATAGAGCAATTAAGAGAGTCCATGGCTCCTGACCTGAGAAAGTTTCTCATGGAACAAGGTGCAGAGAAGTTGGGCGAGGTACTTAATGTCCTGAGAGGTATCAGGCGGTCCAGGCAGAGGTAGCTGGCGCTAGAAAGAATCCTATAGAACAATATAAGGCCCCTCATAACCTAAAAAAGTTTGACCATAGAGATCAAGTTAACAAAGGTAAACCCAACTTTGATAGGCCAAGAGTCGGTTATCGTGAAAAAAACCCACAGTTCAATGACCGAAAATATGATGAAAGAAAACCTTTCAATCAAGGAAATATATGGTGTAGGTGGTGTAAGAGGGACACTCATAACACCAATGTGTGTAAAAGGAAACCTTCTAACTTCGCTGCTATGAAAACGGGGAACCGGGGATTAAAGGACAAACCCGCTGGACAGCAGGAACCTTATCATCCCCCAGTTTGTGAGGATGTTGTGTGTAATGGTGTCACCATAAGGTGCCTGTATGATACAGGTTTAGATTTTCATTCAGTCGTGAGTTCTCACCTAGTGAACCCAGATCAGTATACCACAGAAACAGTGGAGATACAAGGGGCGACTAAGGATGTAGCATCCATGACACTTCCCATCGCCAGGATAACTGTGAAAACTCGCTATGTGGAAGGAGTAATCAAAGCAGCAGTGATTAACGAACCCATCTACCCTCTGATATTGGGGTGTCGTTATGTCTTCTTGGGGACTAAAAAGAGACCTGTGATTATGGCCACAGTGCAGACCAGGTCACAGTCGAAGAAGGAAGAAGATGAACCTATAAATACTCATCCAGAGGAGATGAGGAAGGCACAGGCTGAGGATAGGTCACTGAAGCCGTGTTTTAAGAAACTCCCAAAATGCCATACCCCACCTAATAAAGGAGAATTTTATATGAAGAATAAATTGATCTATAGGAAGGCCGGAACTGGTTCAAATGATCACTGACAACTGGTTCTTCCCACTTCATATAGGGAAAAGGTGATGGAGTTAGGACATGCTATCCCCTTCAGTGGTCACACGGGGATTAGCGCAACAGGACAGCGTATAGCTTGTCATTATTTCTGGCCAGGGATAACGGAAGATATAAAGAGATATGTAAAATCCTGTCCAGAATGCCAGAGAGTAGCTCCAAAGCACTGGACTGCTCCAGCAACTCTAGGGGAAATGCCCATAGTGGGAACACCTTTTGAGAGAGTTGCAGTGGATATTGTGGGACCTCTCACTCAGACCAAGAGGAGGAACAGTTACATCCTTACTCTGGTGGACACCTGTTTTATGTGGGGAGAGGCGGTAGCCCTTTCGTCAATCGATTTGAAGCATGTGGCAGAGGCATTACTTACTATATTCACGAGGTTAGGATTCCCGCATCAAATCTTGACTGATAACGGCTCACAGTTCAAGGGGAAACTAACGGAAGAAGTTTTCAGGTTATTCCAAGCCAAGCACTTTCATTGTAGTCCGTATCACCCCCAGGGGAACGGCCAGGTAGAGAGGTTCAATGGGACTCTCATTTCTATCCTGAGAAAGCTGGCACATAAAAAACCTGATAAGTGGGACCAAGTTTTGCCCGCTGCGTTGTTTGCGTATCGGGAAGTTCCACATAATTCGACCGGTATTGCACCGGCAACCCTGTTATTTGGGAGGCCAATAAAAGGTCCATTGGAAGCCTTGTTAAGGACGTGGACCAATGAGAAGGCAGAAGAGACTGTTACTTCATCATATCAATATGTGAACGAACTGACCACTCGTTTAAAAACTAGCTGGAAACTGGCAAATGTTTATTTGAGACAAGCCAGGAAAAAGCATGCTGCTTATTATAATAAGAAAGCGAAGGATAAGGAGCTTGCTGTAGGGGAGAAGGTGCTTCTTTTATTACCCGGCAGCAGCAATAAACTTCAAATCGGATGGCAAGGTCCATATACAGTTTTGGAAAAGGTATCCAGAACAAACTATAAGATAGACAAGAAGGGAAAGGAAAAAGTCTATCATGTGAACCTTCTAAAGAAATATCTGGACGGGCAAATTCAGGAAGGAACACATTTAATGGCCTTGTCTATCGCAACCGAAATGAAAAATGACCCTCTCACCTCATTTGAATATCCACTGAAAACAAGTGAAACGTTTGCATAGGTGAAGATCAGTAATCACCTGACAAAAGGACAGAGGGAGACGATTCAAAAGGTCCTGGAGAAACATACAGACGTGTTTACGGATAAGCCGGGGCACACAAATTTGTTGAAATATGATATGAAACTACTAGACCCAACACCCATCTGTGTGAGGCCCTATTCTATTCCTTTCGCTAAGGAAAAAGCTTTGAAAGAGGAGATAGATTATTTGTTACAAGAAGGGATTATTTCTCACAGTGAATCTCCTTATAGCTCTAGTGTGGTTTTGTTGCGGAAACCATCTGGGGAACATAGACTGTGCATAGATTACAGGAAACTGAATGCTGTCACAGAAGGTCAGGTGGATCCATTACCTGATACAAATCAACTATTTGCCAGGTTAAACAGGGCAAAATATTTTTCTAAGGTGGATCTTAGCAAAGGTAAAAAAAAAGGTAAAGGAACCCGTTACACGCCCATTTAGGCATATTGGGAATATGGTGTTAGGCCCATATTATCTTGACCGTCGGCACACGAGGGGTGATGTGGTCGATCTTAGCAAAGGCTATTATCAAATTCCAGTAAAGCCTGAGGTTCGACCTTATTTGTGTGGATTTTTAACAATGGTATAAGCGCCGTACCGTTCAGAAAGCAATGGCAAACTACTGAATGAAAAAATTACCTAGAAAAATCACAAACAGCCAATAAAAACTGGGGTTGATTGCCACGTCCTGTAAAGGATAAGCAACTAACGTTATCTCACAGATTATAACCTGCAATGAATGCATGTTTTATGAGGGGAGGTGTGTAGCGAAATCTGTGAAATGATCGCTAAATTCAGTAAGATATTACTCCTATGATAATAAATAAACCCGCCCGTGTGTGGCTGCCTATTGTCGTCTTCTGCACCAGTAGGGCGCTGAATTTCGTGCAGTGGTAATGCTTAGAAAATGATCTCGCCGTCAAATCTTACACGCTTTTCTAGTTCGTCCTTGAGAATTAAAAATTACATTTTTGCAGGGTCAAGGAGCATTTTGTTCCAAGACCGAGAGAGAGAAGGAGGGAGGTGGATGAAGGACAGAAGAAATTCTACCATTGTCACGCGTTTGGGTTTTGAAACGCCAAATTGTAATGAGAGCGCGACAGTATTGCCTTTAGCAGATTTGAAAACAAGACGCAAAGCCATGCATGCATCGTATTATATTCTCGCTGTTGAAATGTATACACACACACAGTCAGCTCTCATTTCCTGTCTAGTAGTGTATTTCTGACGTAACCCAAACAAGTTGTTTTATTTTTAATAAAAATGATAGAGAAGGGGGAAAAGTATATAATTGACGACTAACAGTGACGAAATTGAAAATCCAAACGACAAATAATATGGCCATAAAAATCAGATATATGGATAGCTTAGAGTCTCATGAGCAATAATATGTTTTAAAATACATAGTAGTCCAATTATTAACCAAGATATTGAAATAATACTATATATATTCGAACGGTAAGACGGACGGACTGTTGTTTTTGCTCATTCTATTTATAACATTATTTGAGGACGCAAGTTTAAAAAGAGGCATTAAAGTGATTCAAATCCGATTGGTTAGTATAGGAGTATAGGAAGGAGGGTATTGGTTGGCCCAAAAGCTAAATATAATTGGCAGACTCACTCCTAGTATGTTTGGAGTTTTTTTTTTTTTCAAATTTGAATTGAATAGCGAGACCCTCGCTGTGATTGGGCCAGTCTAGTGATATTGGCAAAATGCTTACAAGGCTTGTCGCCATTTGATACATAAGAGTTAGTATGCAAGCTGCGTTAAGAACAGCAGTGTTAAGAGTGAAATAAATAAATAAAAAACCTTGGCAGTCTGGACAAGGGCAAAGCTGAACATATATATATATATGCTAATGCCAGTCAACGTATGTTTGTGATATTTCCATTGAATTGTGGTAAGAACGAAATTTATTAACCTTGTTATTACAAAAATGTGGTGTATAAGATACTGCTTTATTGGGAATGTTTTGCGACTAAGTATATAGGTCCCCTAGCAGACTTATGCAGGGCCTATGGGGTTGCTCACACGCAGTAAAACTTACATGAGTTGTATAACTTCAAATGATTTCCACAGTTACCAGTGGGAAGGCTAACCCACATTATCCTATGGGAGAGGATCATTGTTGAAGTGTCAGAGGCGTTGTAGCCATTAGGGAGAAGAATAGGAGCACTGGTATGAGTTGTTATCTCAGATGAAAATGGTTGAAATGGGTTGGTCAGAGGGATCTGACCCTTTTCTTTTTATTGAATTATACCATGTATTACTTGTGGAATGATATTGTAGATGTGTTATAAAGAATCATAACCTTGTTTCAGGGTTTTTGTTCTGGTACTAAGTTAGTGCCAGAACCCTGGTGTATTTTATCTTCGTGAAAGAAATTGAAATATTTGCTGGTACACGCTGTCTACCACACTACACCAGGGACTGTGTCAGATTGGTCATTTGGTTGAAATTTTTGCTGGTTCGCGCTGTCTACGACGAATCAACCCATGAAATATAGAAGATTGTCAGCATCATAACTACTACCAACAGAAAGATAAGTGCCCTTGTGTCGGCACTGAAAGTTCATCCACCTGTATTATAACTTAATAACTAACATAATTTACTGTTGAATAAACATTCCACAAGAGATAGAGAAAAGAGAGAGGGGATGATGAAAATACCCCAACCCACTATTAATTAATAGTGTTAACTTAAGTCTATAGTAATACCTAAATATAATTAGATTGTAATATTGTTTTATATGGACAGAAGATCCATTGTGGTATTTAATTTATGTAAATAAACCCATACTTTTCATTTTGTTGTTGGTCCTGACTCAGAAAATTCTGAATCAGGGCAAATAAAATTGTAAAAAATAGTTTAATACCAAAATTTCAAACACGGTGTTAGTTCATTTGATCTTAGACATTGATATTTGTTGATGTGTGTGTGTGTTTTAGTATTAAATTACCATCACACCACATATTCATAACCCTAGACACGAGACGTAGTTATCATACATACTAGTCAAGAATAAGTCTGAATGAGATCATAAGGTGGTAGCAGAAAGGTTCTCTGAGAACTCACCCGAATAATTGTTATCCTCAGGGGCCTTCACAGCTGACCTCATTCAGTACATTATAAATACATAACAACAACATTTCATAACATCTAAATCCCCCACATATATATATATATACATATATATATATATATATATATATATATATATATATATATATATATATATATATATATATATATATATATATATATATATATATATATATATATATATATATATATATATAGGTGTGTCGTATATTAATAAAGGCAATACACATCTTTAAAAACAAAATGCAGACTGAATAAGTTGTATACCTGCCGTGTAAAATTAGATTTAAAAATAGTTACAAGTAAGAACCGGGGAGCTAATGCTGTTTGATGTTAATTGTTTGATTGGAACGATGTAGTAGTAATAATTTATTTTATAGATGCAAATGACCTTCCTTGGTCAACAATCTCTCATAATAATGATGACAAATCAATATTAACACTGATCAAGATGTTAAATACGTTTTAATGTTTCTTTTTCTTCGTTTTCAAAGAAAGCAGTAGTCAGCTTGAGGCTATTTGCATCTCCGTAGAGCTTTTCCACGAATGGCACTGGTGTCGGCCATATGCGCTTTCTCTGTCTCATATATGCTGTGAATTTTTGAAGCCGATGTTCAGTTTTGAAGCAGTTTTGAAGCAAATGAATCAGTGCCACAGTTACACTCATCGGTAGTTCCTATCTTTAGCTTGTTGAATAGATACTATCCCAATCTGTTGTGGCTCGTGCGGAGTCTGAAGATTACCACTTGTTCTCTTCTGTTGAGCTGGTAGTATACATCATTTTGTGTGTGACCTGGATGATCTGCATCCCATTTGTTTCTGTATCAGGTTCTGATACAAATGAATTGGAAATACCAAATTATAGGAAAGTGAAAAATGTCATATACGCAACTTATTTGCTGGAAACAGCGAGATATGCGGCTTGTTCAAAATGTTTATATACACCAAATATTTGCTGTGCATCGTTCTCGAGTTTTCAGCTTCATCGTTGATCTCGGGGATATCTTATTGTAAGTAGGACTGGACTAACTTTGGGGTTCTTAATTTCATTCTCAGAATAATGTATAACTATATTACTTGTTCTGATTTACACGTTTCGCTCCTTACTCCTTAGTTCAAACTAATTAAGAACGATGTATGCCATTTCACGAAACTTCCTTGTGCGTATATATTTTCTTGCTAACATTAAATACTGCTGTAAGTTCAACTGTTTAATATGGTAAACAGCTACGACTCTTGAAGGTAAAATAACGAGTTCATTGTCTCATCTCCTTTATCGTATTTCGGTACATCGCGTATCTGCAAAACTGCAGAATGAATTTCACCCAATCCTTTCAGTTCAGCTTATTGGAACAGAATCCTAATTAGATTTTACCTAGGGCAATGTCCCACGGTTTTCCTCGGAAATTGAAAAAGGTATATAAGTAACTTATGCACCAACTAAAGATCACAGCGAGGAAGAAATAGAAGAATACTATGAAGAGCTACAACACACACTTAAACCAGTCAAATCTACAGATCTGTTGATAGTAATGGGTGATATGAATGCAAAAGTAGGAAAAGGAAAATACAAGAAAATAGTAGGACAGTATGGATTAGGGACAAGAAATGATAGAGGAGACAGACATATCCAGTTCTGTGAAGAAAACCAGCTGGTCATATGTAACACCTTTTTTGAACACCACCCAAGGAAATTATACACATGGAAAAGCCCAGGAGATGTAAAACGAAATCAAATCGACTATATCATGATAAAACATAGATTTAAGAACAGTGTCACAAGTGCAAAGACACATCCTGGCGCCGACATAAATTCAGATCACAATCCAGTCGTCATCAAAGTAAATATAAAGCTGAAAAGAGCAGGAAACAGAAGACAGGAGGAACCCCAGATAGAAATATCAGCGTTGAAACAACCAGATATAAAACAGAAATATTTAATCGGTGTCAAAAATAAATATCAACAGTTATTGACAGAAAGCATGGAGCAGTATAGAAGAGAAAACCCAGAAGAAAAAGCAACCGCAAAATGGGAATGCTTAAAAACAAGCATACAATCAGCAAATGCAAATTTACCTAAAAAGGAGTCTAAGAAAATTCAAATTTGGATGACAGATGACATCTTGAATAAAATGGCAGAAAGAAAGAAAGCAAAAAACACTCCAGAATATAAAACAATAGACAATGACATACGTACTATGTGTAGAGAAGCAAAAGAACGGTGGATAGAAACAAAATGCAAGGAAATAGGAGACTTGGAAGCAAAGCACATGACAAGAGATATGCATGAAGAAATAAAGAAATTATCAAATCGGTCGCGGTTTGCACAAGGAGGAAGCTGTATCAAGAACAAAAATGGTGTAATATTACTTGATGAGAAAGACATCAAACAGATGGGCAGAATACGTAAAAGAACTATTCGAGGACAACAGAGGTAAAAAACCATCACCAGATTCTAATGAAGGCCCAAACATTCTCAGATCAGAAGTAGAGAATGCCATTCATATGATACAAAAAGGAAAATCAGCAGGCATGGATAACATAAAAATTAAAATGATAGAAGCTCTGGAGAGCTTTGGTATAGATACAATCACAGAAATATGCAACGATATATACAATACAGGATATATACCACACGACATGAAGACATCAGTTTTCATAACATTGCCCAAAAAACCAAATGCAACAGAATGTTCAGACTTCAGAACAATCAGCCTGATGAGTCATGCAATTAAGATACTGCTCAAAATCATACAGGAAAGAATAAAAAGTAAAGTAGACAGCGAAATCCAAGAAGAACAGTTTGGTTTTAGACGGAACAGTGGAACAAGAGAGGCAATATTTTGCCTAAGAATATTAGCAGAAAAATATACAGAGGTCCAAAAAAGTATGTATATGTGCTTCATTGACTATAAGAAGGCTTTTGACAGAGTCCATCATGAGAAAATAATTGAATGCCTCAAAGACATAGGTATTGATGGAAAAGATATAAGAATACTCAGTAACCTTTATTGGGAGCAAACTGCCACAGTAAGATCGGGATGGAATTATTCACCATACATAGACATAAAAAGAGGTGTCAGACAAGGTTGTGTGCTGTCCCCCTGCCTATTTAATTTATACACCGAAAAAATTTTCAAACAGATACAGGAAATACCAGGACTGAACATCAGTGGAAGGTCAATAAACAACCTTAGATATGCAGATGATACCGTGTTGTAAGCTGAAAGCGAACAGGAGTTACAAGAACTAGTGAAGCAAGTGAACAGTATAAGACATGAATATGGACTCGACATTAATATTGAGAAAAAAAAACTATGATAATTAGCAAAACAGACGATAAACCCACATTAAAGATAAGCGTAAATGGGAAAATCCTGGAACAAGTCAAGAGCTACGTATATCTTGGTCATATAATAACAGAAGATGGCAGATGTGAAACAGAAATCAAGAAGAGAATAGGAATGGCCAAAGCTACATTCAACAACATGAAACATATACTGACATCCAAACAGTTATCTCACAAATTAAAACTGAGAATCATAAAGTGTTATATATATTCTGCATTTCTGTATGGTGCAGAAACATGGACGATGAATAAGCATTTGGAAGAAAGAATTGAGGCTCTAGAAATGTGGATATATAGAAGAATGGGGCGTTGTGATGAATTTACCATGATACAACGTTAAAATATCTCCAAATTTAACGATAAAATGTAGGGTTAAAAATAATGCGTAAGATACTAGGAGACATGCTCGCCCATGCCAGCCTTTCCTTCCGCCATTTAAAACTAACGAGTTAGACGTGCAGACGAAACGTTTACCCTTTGTAGACGGGAGAGAAACGGAGAACACAAAAGGAAAAATATGACTGAACACGTGTTTGAATATAGCAAGGCTAAAAGACGCAATTGGTAGTAAAAGAAAAAAAATTCACGTCACTAGTTGACACAATGTAAGGAAATGGAAAAAAAAAAGACTTTAGCTCTTGTCAGAAACAGTCATTTCTTGGACTTTTACGATACTTGGTTGTTATTTGAATTCAGCGGCAAACGCCGTGGAGAAGGTTCTCGAACATATTTCAAAAAAAAAAAAATAACCTTGAAAAAGTAACTTTTTCTTAATAATAATGTTATGAATATAAAACCTAGCTAGTTTGATAGCCCGTCTTGAGCAGAGAAATAATATACTTTAAATTATACAGACGGATAGATAACAAGGAAGATATTGACAAAAGACTGTGTTGTTCATATCAGACTAGCGACTGCACTGTTAAAAATTTCACTAAAGTTTCAAATTTTCGTCCTTGAGACACGCAAATGCAAAAATCGAGCTGTAATTAAAGAGAGGGGAAAGGTGGAGAATTGTGGCTAAAAATAACTTAGGATCAGACTCGTGCAGTTTTACATGTGGAATTGTGGGAAAAAATTAAAATGTGACCGACGTACATTTTGAAAATTGAGATGTACTTTTGACTTTTTTTGAAAAAGATAAAATGTGACCGACGTACATTTGAGAGAATGAAGATGTAATTTTAACTTTTTTTCAAATTTTGAATTGGAAAGCTTGGTTTTCTGATCCGATTGGCCAACGCATTTTATAGTAGCGGGATAGAGGCACACATTTTGCCATTCGTTACAAGACTGTCCAGAGACACAGTGGTTTATTGCCTGTGGTGTTGTTTCCAGAAGTTATTCTATACATTTAGTGGGACGCCATCATATAGCCAGCAGCTCAGCTGAGTTTTGCTAGAAATTAACTGTGTTCTCAATTCTGAATTCTGGTAAGAATGAAAGCATTTCTTTTGTATATTTTAATATTTCGAGTGATTGATACTGCCATATCATATAAAATGATTACGACAAGTAGGTGTTCGCTCTAGGTCCCCAGCCCAAGTTCAGGGTCTAGAGACAAACAAAATATATGGACGCCTAACTAAGACTATGGAGGGCGGATCTATTGTTGAGATCGGTGGGAACATATCACCTATCTTATTGAACAAAAGGAAACTATTGAACAATTCTCAGATGCAATGCAGTCTTGGGGAACTAGTACTATATGAAAACAACTGGGTAAGATGTGCTGTGTGGTCAGAGAGATCTGACCCAGTCTGTGTGGTGTTGTTGTGTAGTGTTGTGTGCAGAAGTGGCTCAGTAGGTAGAGTTCTGACACATGCCACAAAACTTTTATTTCAGAATTGTGAGTTTCTGTTTGGCACCGAATAGGTGCCAAATGCTGTTGTGAAATACACAAGCGTGGACCAGTGCAGTCTAATATTGTGTCAGAGCAGCCGAATATTGTACTCCAGCAACGGAGAGGAGGGGCCACCAGACTCTTGTACAAGATCGACGCAGTCGAGATACGTGAGATTCTGGCCTGCTGGAAATTCACCAACTAATTCACCAACTAATTCACCATCTAATAAAGACATACCATTGTGGGAAAATAAACCATGTATTCATCCCCTAAGTCAATGGACAATGTTTTGGTAGTCACAGATTGGGCATGATGATACCACCCCAACAGTACATTCAGTAATAGTTCTCCTGGGACAATCTAAATATAATTACTATTAACCAGTCTTTTAAAATACGTATGAACACACATCCCATTTTATTATGTCATTTAATTATGCATTCCATTTATAACTCCATAATATTTCATATGTTCTGACCAACAAACATTGGTTCAGAACAAATAAATTTAACAAAAGATTTAATATTTAAACTAAAACAGCCTGAGTTAGTTCAGTGTGTTATAAATTTTATTAGTACTATTAGACTTATTAATTATCTGTGTGTGTTTGTATATTCTACTACAACACATTACATTTCAGTACCCTAGACTTTTAACGTAGCTACATGCATAATAGTAAAAAAGAGATATGTTTGAGGTCGTAAGTGGTAGTAAGAAGGGCCTTCTGTAATTCACATCTACATTTATCTCAGGAGCCTTCACAGCTGACCTCATACATTACACTAGGTAACACAACAACCATACAGTACCATCAAAAACCACTACAAATATTGGGGTCTTGTCCAGGGATATTTAGTTAATTAAAAATATTAGAATCTCCTGGTGGGAGAATTAAACCAGTGGGGACAGATTGTAAAAATTTAAAAAGTGTCCCTTAAAATAAAAAGTTGGTGAATCTTCACAGCCAGTGGTAATTAATTAATTAATTAGAATTACCTTGGCTAATTTAATGAATTAGAATTACCTTGGCCATTTTAATTGATTAGAATTAACTGTCATTAAGTAATTAGATTTATCTTGGTCAGTGTTATTTGTATGATGGCCGACCTGGCAAAATTTAGATCAGCTGCTGCGCTAACGGCGAAGGAGATGAACATGGAGGGTCAGGCTTTAATTCAGTATGTGACTTCTGAATGTGACAAGTATATTGAAAGGGAAGATAGGAGGTTAGCTGAAGAGAAGAGGTTACAAATTGAGGCTGATAGAGAACTTAAGAGGCTGCAGATTGAGGCTGACAAAGAAGAAAAACGACAGCAAAGGGAGGCAGAAGATAAAAAGGCCGAAAGGGAAGCAGAAGATAGAAGGTTACAAAGGGAGCACGAATTACGACTAAGGGAGCTGGAATTACAAGGCCATGCTCCTGAAAATGGTGCCAGCCCTTTTGCCTCAGATGCTGCAGCTAGTCAGGGAGCCTCAAACTCAGCTATGGGGTTTCATTTAGACCATTTTGTTGAGAAAGACGATGACATTGAGGGGTACCTCAGTAGATTTGAGTTATTAGCTACTACATATGGGTTAGAGAGAGAGAGGTGGAGTCTAAAGTTATCACAGGAACTGAGAGGTACTTCTTATGAAGTCTTTGCTAAAATGAGTAGAGAAGACCAAGACAATTATGACATGTTAAAGCAGGCTTTGTTATTGAGATACGAAAAAAATGGTGAATTTTATCGTAAGAAATTTAGAAATGCCAAACTGTTGTCTGGGGAGACATACCACCAATTCTCTGCCAGACTGGAAACCTATTTGGAGAAATGGACTGCTCTGGGGAAGACCCAAGATCTTAAAGAGATGATCATGATAGAGCAATTAAGAGAGTCCATGGCTCCAGACTTGAGAAAATTTCTCATGGAACAAGGTGCAGAGAGGTTGGGGGAGGTTTTAAATGTCGCTGAGAGGTATCAGGCAGCCCAGGCAGAGGTAAGTGGCACTAAAAAGAAGCACATAGAAAATTTTAAAGCTCCACAGCAATTTAATAAATTTGATAACCGAGAACAGGGTAATAAAGGCAGGACAAACTTTGATAGGCCAAGAAATGACTATCGTGACAGAAACTCACAGTTCAATGACCAAAAATTTAATGAAAGAAAACCGTTAAACCAAGGAAAAAGATGGTGCAAATGGTGTAAGAAAGACAACCATAACACCGAATTTTGTAGAAGGAAACCTTCAAACATTGCTGCAATGAAGTCGGGGACTCAAAGATTAAAGGTTAATCCTAATGGACAGCAGGAACCTTATCACCCCCCAGTTTGTGAGGATGTTATTTGTAATGGGGTCACCATAAGGTGCCTTTATGATACAGGTTTGGATTATGATTCAGTTGTGAAGTCTAGCCTAGGGGACCCAAGTCAGTATACCACAGAAACAGTGGAAATACAAGGGGCGACTAAGGACATACCACTCATGACACTTCCCATCGCAAGGATAACGGTGAAAACTCGCTATGTGGAAGGAGAAATCAGAGCAGCAGTGATAGATGAACCAATCTACCCTCTGATATTGGGGTGTAGGTACGTCTTCTTGGGGAATCCCGAGAGACCTGTGATCATGGCGACAGTACAGACCAGGTCACAGAAAAAGGAGGAAGAAGGTGAACCTATAAATGCTCATCCAGAAGAGATGAGGAAGGCGCAGGCTGAGGATAGGACACTCAAGCCATGTTTTAAAAAATTGCCCAAATGCCACACACCTCCAAGCAAGGGAGAATATTTTATGAAGGACAGATTCTTATACAGGAAGACAGGAACTAGATCCACTGGTCACGGACAGTTGGTTCTTCCCAAGGTATATAGGGCAAATTTAATAAGGAGCTTACATGTTGGAAAAGATGGTGACCATGAGAAAGTAGGTACCATCTGCCAAAAAGTTGCTCGAAAATATTATTGGCCCGACGTAAATGTCGATATTGAAAACTTTGTAGAAGCATGTGGCGTTTTTCATGAGGGAACACCCACAAAGGGAAAATATGTGCAGGACCTAGAAACGCCACGGGGCAAACTTAGGCCTGGAAGGAAAAATTATTATACTCAGGTAGACAAAGTGCAATGGGAGCCCCCTTTTCACACCCAGTCTTCACTTGAATGGATTAACATAGCCACTATGCGACGAGTACAAAGAAGAAATTTACCCCAGAATAAGCTGACAATCCCTCGGTCAACCTTATATCAACTGGAGGAAACTAAAAGAGAGCGAAGATCTCTCACAAGCAATCTAAAGTGGGGAGATAAACCCAAGAAGAAAATTGGTAGTGGTCGATTTGTGAGTGATGATTCTAGGAAGAAAAGTCCTCATTATAATGCTTCCAATGGAAGGGATCCGATGGGTGCCATGAAAAATAAGGATAAAAATTTAAAAGTCCAGTTGTAGCACTATTAAGGACCTGGACAGATGAGAAGGCAGAAGAGACTGTTACCTCATCGTATCAATATGTGAACGAACTGACCACTCGTCTGAAAGCTGGATGGAAACTGGCAAATGATAATTTGAGACAAGCCAGGAAGAAACATGCAGCATATTTTAATAGGAAGGCAAAGGACAGAGAACTAGCTGTGGGAGAGAAAGTGCTTCTTCTACTACCCGGCAGCCAGAATAAATTACAAATTGGATGGCAAGGTCCATATACGGTTCTAGAGAAGGTGTCTAGAACAAACTATAAAATTGACAAAAAGGGGAAGGAGAAAGTTTATCATGTAAACCTGTTAAAGAAGTATCTGGACAGACCACTCCAGGAAAGCACCCCCTTACTGACCTTGGCTATCGCAACTCAAATGCAAAAAGAACCACTCACCTCACATGAATACCCATTACATCCTTGTGAAACAGCCGCACAGGTAAAAGTCAGTAAGCACCTGACTAAAAACCAGAGGGAGAGAGTTCAACAGGTTCTGGAGGAACATACAGATGTATTAACAGATAAACCAGGACATACAAATTTGCTACAGTATGACATGAAACTGGTAGACTCAAACCCAATCTGTATGAGAGCCTATTCTATTCCGTTCGCGAAGGAGAAGGCATTGAAAGAAGAAATAGAATATTTGTTGAAGGAGGGGATTATTTCACACAGTGAATCATCTTTTAGCTCCAGTGTAGTTTTGTTGAGGAAACCGTCTGGGGAACACAGACTGTGCATAGATTACAGGAAACTGAATGCTGTCACAGAAGGACAAGTGGATCCATTACCAGACACAAAACAGTTATTTGCCAGATTAAACAAGGCAAAATACTTTTCAAAGGTGGATCTTAGTAAAGGCTATTACCAGATTCCAGTGAAGCCTGAAGTGAGACCTTATTTAGCTTTTAGCACCTCGGAAGGACATTATGAATTCAACATGCTACCATTCGGATTGAAAAATGCTCCGAGTGTATTTTCAAGGATGATGCGCAAATTGTTGGACCCTCTGAATAACCCATGTATCACGAATTTCATGGATGATATTCTCGTCGCCACAGAGACATTTGAAGAACACATTAACTCTCTAAAAATGTTATTTGACAGGCTTAGGGAGGCGAACTTAACTGCTAGGCCAACAAAATGTTGTATTGGATGCCAAGAGTTGGAATTCTTGGGACACACTGTATATCAGGGTAACATGACCCCTGACCCCAAGAACTTGGAAAAACTGCAGAGAGCACCTAGACCACAAACAAAAAAGGACGTGCGATCATTCGTGTCATTATGTGGATTTTACCAAAAATATATCAAAAATTTTAACTCTATTTGTGCTCCTCTGACTGATCTGACTCGCAAGGGACATCCAGATAAAATTGTTTGGACTGCGCAATGTGAATTGGCTTTTCAAGAGTTAAAGGATAAACTCACTAGCAAGCCTATTCTCAAATTGCCTGATTTGACACAGGACTTTGTGGTGAGAACAGATGCAAGTAATGTAGGCCTCGGGGCGGCTTTGTTGCAAAGGTCATCTTCACCCGATGGGGAACTGAACCCAGTCGCTTATGCAAGCCGCAAATTGAAGAAAGCGGAGCAAGGATATTCCACAAGCGAAAAAGAATGTTTAGCGTTAATATGGGCAATAAAAAAGTTCCAAATCTATCTGTATGGTAGGACTTTTGTGGTCCAGACGGATCATCAGCCCCTGGTGTTCTTATCTCAGGCTAAGCATGCAAACACAAGATTGTTGAGATGGTCTTTATTATTGCAACCTTATCAGTTTATTATCGAATACATCCCAGGGTCATTGAATGTCGGTGCAGATTTTCTCAGTCGGCACCCATGTGATAAAGATTAGATAGTGGCAGGCGTGAGGAGTGATTTTATCTATGTGCATCACTGGTTTTGGAACTTGCCGTAGTGCATGTTCTCAGGTGGGTAGATGTGTGATGAATTTACCATGATACAACGTTAAAATATCTCCAAATTTAACGATAAAATGTAGGGTTAAAAATAATGCGTAAGATACTAGGAGACATGCTCGCCCATGCCAGCCTTTCCTTCCGCCATTTAAAACTAACGAGTTAGACGTGCAGACGAAACGTTTACCCTTTGTAGACGGGAGAGAAACGGAGAACACAAAAGGAAAAATATGACTGAACACGTGTTTGAATATAGCAAGGCTAAAGGACGCAATTGGTAGTAAAAGAAAAAAATTCACGTCACTAGTTGACACAATGTAAGGAAATGGACCAAAAAAAAAAGACATTAGCTCTTGTCAGAAACAGTCATTTCTTGAACTTTTACGATACTTGGTTGTTATTTGAATTCAGCGGCAAACGCCGTGGAGAAGGTTCTCGAACATATTTCAAAAAAAAAAAAAATAACCTTTAAAAAGTAACTTTTTCTTAATAATAATGTTATGAATATAAAACCTAGCTAGTTTGATAGCCCGTCTTGAGCAGAGAAATAATATACTTTAAATTATACAGACGGATAGATAACAAGGAAGATATTGACAAAAGACTGTGTTGTTCATATCAGACTAGCGACTGCACTGTTAAAAATTTCACTAAAGTTTCAAATTTTCGTCCTTGAGACACGCAAATGCAAAAATCGAGCTGTAATTAAAGAGAGGGGAAAGGTGGAGAATTGTGGCTAAAAATAACTTAGGATCAGACTCGTGCAGTTTTACATGTGGAATTGTGGGAAAAAATTAAAATGTGACCGACGTACATTTTGAAAATTGAGATGTACTTTTGACTTTTTTTGAAAAAGATAAAATGTGACCGACGTACATTTGAGAGAATGAAGATGTAATTTTAACTTTTTTTCAAATTTTGAATTGGAAAGCTTGGTTTTCTGATCCGATTGGCCAACGCATTTTATAGTAGCGGGGTAGAGGCACACATTTTGCCATTCGTTACAAGACTGTCCAGAGACACAGTGGTTTATTGCCTGTGGTGTTGTTTCCAGAAGTTATTCTATACATTTAGTGGGACGCCATCATATAGCCAGCAGCTCAGCTGAGTTTTGCTAGAAATTAACTGTGTTCTCAATTCTGAATTCTGGTAAGAATGAAAGCATTTCTTTTGTATATTTTAATATTTCGAGTGATTGATACTGCCATATCATATAAAATGATTACGACAAGTAGGTGTTCGCTCTAGGTCCCCAGCCCAAGTTCAAGGTCTAGAGACAAACAAAATATATGGACGCCTAACTAAGACTATGGAGGGCGGATCTATTGTTGAGATCGGTGGGAACATATCACCTATCTTATTGAACAAAAGGAAACTATTGAACAATTCTCAGATGCAATGCAGTCTTGGGGAACTAGTACTATATGAAAACAACTGGGTAAGATGTGCTGTGTGGTCAGAGAGATCTGACCCAGTCTGTGTGGTGTTGTTGTGTAGTGTTGTGTGCAGAAGTGGCTCAGTAGGTAGAGTTCTGACACATGCCACAAAACTTTTATTTCAGAATTGTGAGTTTCTGTTTGGCACCGAAGAGGTGCCAAATGCTGTTGTGAAATACACAAGCGTGGACCAGTGCAGTCTAACATTGTGTCAGAGCAGCCGAATATTATACTCCAGCAACGGAGAGGAGGGGCCACCAGACTCTTGTACAAGATCGACGCAGTCGAGATACGTGAGATTCTGGCCTGCTGGAAATTCACCAACTAATTCACCAACTAATTCACCATCTAATAAAGACATACCATTGTGGGAAAATAAACCATGTATTCATCCCCTAAGTCAATGGACAATGTTTTGGTAGTCACAGATTGGGCGTGATGATACCACCCCAACAGTACATTCAGTAATAGTTCTCCTGGGACAATCTAAATATAATTACTATTAACCAGTCTTTTAAAATACGTATGTACACACATCCCATTTTATTATGTCATTTAATTATGCATTCCATTTATAACTCCATAATATTTCATATGTTCTGACCAACAAACATTGGTTCAGAACAAATAAATTTAACAAAAGATTTAATATTTAAACTAAAACAGCCTGAGTTAGTTCAGTGTGTTATAAATTTTATTAGTACTATTAGACTTATTAATTATCTGTGTGTGTTTGTATATTCTACTACAACACATTACATTTCAGTACCCTAGACTTTTAACGTAGCTACATGCATACTAGTAAAAAAGAGATATGTTTGAGGTCGTAAGTGGTAGTAAGAAGGGCCTTCTGTAATTCACATCTACATTTATCTCAGGAGCCTTCACAGCTGACCTCATACATTACACTAGGTAACACAACAACCATACAGTACCATCAAAAACCACTACAGGCGTATCTCATGGAAAGAGATGAAAACAAATAAGGAGGTCCTAGAAAATCTAGGTATGAAAAGAGAACTAATGAGGGAGGTCAAAGTTCGGCAGCTAAAATACTTTGGCCACATAAAAAGGCATAACACCTTGCAGAAGACCATAACAGAAGGGAGAGTTGAAGGCAAACGTGCAAGGGGAAGACAGCGCTATAAGTGGGAAGATAACATCAAGAGATGGACAGGAAAGAGTCTATCAGAGTGCACCACCAAGACAAGAGACAGAAGACGTTGGAGATCCATTACAGCCAATCTTCGTTGTGGAGATGGCAACTGATGATGATTATATAAGTAAGTGTAGCGACAGGGACAGATCACCCTGGAAATGTCCTTGTAGATAGTAATCTTTAGGATTTATCGTGTCTATATATTTCTTTAACTAAGATTCACAAAAGGGAAATCACCTAATTATTCGAGGACGAAAAACAAAAAATTAAACCAATCAGAAGATCGGGAAAAAAGCCAATCAAACGCTGATGAGCGAAAGTGAGAACTTCGTCGGAACCAAAAAAGGAGATTCAGCTTGAGACAGATTAAACTAATCAGATTGATGCGAGGGAGGTCCAATACAACTCAGGCTCAATCAAAATCATACGGTCTGAGGAACTGTATATAAGCCCGCTCAGATTCAATTCTTGACTCTCTCACAAAGTTCACACCAAGATCTCATAGCTGAGTAGACGTACAGCGGACTGACCTACACTTGTAGAAGCGACATAGTCGCAGCCCATGGCTGAGGAAAGCCAAGCTGACTGCTTTGTGAGCCGAAGACCATACTCCACCTCCAAGTGGTGGTCCTGGAAACAAGCTGCATCACTGCAGTCTGACTGAGAGAATAGGGATCGAAGTGGGAAGGCAAACCCGGTCCAAAAAAATGCTGTGTTGAAGTCGGATGTGTCGGCCGAAAGGCGCAAATATTGCAGCTTCGCTGTAAACGGATACAACGCAACCAACGTCCTTTTCAGGACGAACGAGGAAGAAGAAGAAGATCCATAATATTGTGTCTGAAGGGTTCCGGCCCGAGAGAAAGTCGCAACAAAGCTTCTGTAAGAAGCATAACAGACTGTAGTGTGTGAGTAAAGGACCACCTCTGCGTCGCCTGAACTTGCGTTGTATCTAACTGTCCAAGTTGTCACGGATTGCCTCCCTTGCTTTGCAGTAGTGGTCCAACAGTGACCAAAACTCAAGAGTATCTAATATTGGCTTCTAAGGTATCTACATGCGCGCAAGATTACTCTTGGCAGAGATGAAGATAGAAGATTAATGACACTTCTACCGTAAGGGAGAATTCACAAGATATTTCCAGAAGTCACGAACAATGTTGAATTGGGCTAAACAATTGTTAACGCATTATATCTGGTCCGTCGCCTTGTGTGAAGGATTTAAGCAATGGTTTAGCCAGTTTAAGCCCCCAGTTGGTGTAATCCAACGAAATCCTTCTTATAAAGTATAGCTCTGTTTAGAGGTAAATATATGTCTAAGTATTTATATACGAGTATTAAATATTCTAGCTCATATGTTTGCTTTCATACATATAAAAAACTGAAGCGACTACGATTGTTTAGTTTTAAAACAACATGTAACAATTGTAATAATGATTTAGTCTTTAACAGTTAAAACAAATATGGAAAGATTGGTGAAATTTAGATACAAGTTTTCGTCACGGAGACGTCGGTGAGGATTTATCAAAAGCCCGTTGCTTTCGCATATTTTACAAGAAACTTAACTCTAGCTGAGTCCTGCAGTTGTGGTTCATCAATTATTTGATGACGAAAGCCTTTTCCACATTCTCTTCCACTGTAGGCGGTTAGGGTGGATGCTTTTCTCTCACACTAGCGGCGTTAGTATCACAAATCGTCTGATGGCTTGTAACCACGAACGTGAGAAAAATAGAAAAACAAATGCCTTCTGCTAAGTACATTTGTTTGGAGCACTCTAACAGGCTCACGTTCCCGTTGTCCGCCCAACAATGTTAAACTCTCAGAAGAATTTAATTCTCGAGCACGCACAACGTAACTCCGAGAAGATGGTTAAAATTCACCAATATTACTCAGAGGATTAACGGGTAAAATGTGGCTGGACAGTGAGAATATGATTCGTGCCTGAACTAATATTAACGAGTTACATACATCTCAAACATGATATGCTACACTTGAGGCACACATGATGTAATCATCACTCATTACGGCTCCAGTCGGAGTCCTGGGGTCACCTCTGCAGTCGTGTTTCCGCACGACTAGTCAGAAACAATCACCAGCTTTTGCTGTAGTGGTTCATGAATATACTGTTTTCATATGTTGAAGTTGCCAGCCTCATATATATAACCACTAAGCAAGAAACCTGTACAATTTACATTAGTAAATAAATTGTTTACACTTACCCCAAAATTTTGGGAATACACAATCTCCTTGCACAGATTTAGACTGGACACAGCTCTGTATTAGATGCTTCGAATCACTTAGGTCTGGAAATTAGAGTTAATTCCTCTGACGGCTGGTGTTCTGCGAAATCAATGGCCTAGGAAAACTTTTGTTTAATTCCTCTATGACTTGTGATCAAATTCCTAAGTTTCCAGTCTTGTATTAAAAATGCGGGTTTACTTGTAAATTCCTAAGTTGCCCAATACTCGATCTGTTACTTATAGTTGTGGAATTTCTAAGTCCAATTTCTTCTTTTTTCTTTCTGGCTTTTATGAGTCGCTAGTCTGACGTTTTCGCTGCAGCGTGTGTACTGACTTTGATTCCACTACATTATATCTCAAAATTCTCAGTTCAAATTCCAGCTGTGTTTCCGCCTAATTTTCATATGAGATATATTTTATATTCCGGCCTCTCATATCAACCAATCCAATCGACTCTCGTTCAGCACTACGTGGGTAGGGGTGCTTCAAATTAAAAAAATACCCTCACATGTTTCAAAATATTAAATTTAATATCCACGCGTGACCTCTTCATATCGTTACGTCAGACTTCCGCCTTCTTCTTGTGCTATCTTCACAAACAAATGTTGTGCACTAATACTGCCCCGATGTTATCGTCCGCAAATCTTGAGTTTCCAGACATATTTATCTGTAATCTCGATACAGAACGTACATCGGAAGCGATTACCTCATTATCCTCCGTCTTGTGCAAACATAGGGATAGTCGCTAGCCACCTGAAGTCCAGTGACGGACCGTCACGTTCAACGGGATCAATAAAGATGACCATCTCTAACAAATGTGGCCAGACGAATGAAGCGAAAACTTATCAATCGCTGATCGGTCAAATTACATGGCGTTATTACAGTTCTGTCTGGGATCGGCTCAAAGCAAACATGTGAAAATTAAAGATCGTCCCGTGGCCGATACTTCCGTAGGGGTGTGGAGTGTTAGAGACTTCACCTTACTGATCCAACGTAGAGAGCAAAATAATGAATGAAAGGGCAAAAATAAGCCAAATAATAGCGATGAGTGAGAGAAAAATGAAGAAAAAAATTATATTGCCGGAGTGGACGTGAGATCGCACAATCGTATCGTCACAAAACACCTATCCTAAGATATTTGTAGAATATCCAGCGTTGGGTGGTCACATGTCCATGGGTTTACTGTGCACTGGTTTTGGTTCTCGGTGCGACAGTTTTTCTCTCCTCCTTATCTCGTTGGCGAACGTTTGAATTGCTCGCTTGGCAATGTGTACATTTGTGAACGAACTCACGAACGTCTTCCCATCATTTGGGCCAGAAGTAAACCTCTTGAAGGTTCCTCATAGTGGTACCCAAGGGAACATGTTCCCCTGATGAGGATATATGAGCCGCTTTCATACATAACCTGAGGCCGTAGAGGGAGTGGGACGATTAATTGTCGAGCTCCCGCCCTCGTTCGTCGAACTAAAATTCCATCTTCCTTGTGGAATGTTTCAGCTGAAGCATGGGTTGTTTTTATCCGACTCTGTTCAGAGTATAGTGCAAGGGTAATATCGTCCTTCTGCACTTGGCGTAACTCTGTTTTACTACACATAAATGTTGAGTTGAGGTACGAGTTATCCAATGTTGAGTGTTGGGTACTCTGCTCATACTCTTTCTGGGCAGTTTCTTCCTTCTGGTTGTCCTGGTGATGGCGAACAGAGCAATCTTTAACAAATTGTCTAACATTGTGTCGCAAACCTGACCAGAAGTAATTCAGGGAAATATGCTTTACCAGGGCATATGAACCTTTAAGGGGGTGGGGCAGGGTTAAATGCATTTCCTGCACTAGGCTGGTGCTAAAGGGTAATGGAGCAGCTAACTGTCTCTCATTCCCCACCCGTCTATAAACTAAACCTTTCTCCCTGTAAAATGCTCCCCGAGGAGTATAGGAGTAATTGCCATTCAACTTTGAAAAGCAAGGCTTTATGGTTTTATCGGCCCCTTGTGCCTGCTTCAGCTCCGAAATATTCGGGCTGTTTAAAGATAAGAGCTCAGGGGCCGCGTCTTGTGTTTTCTCTCTCTCCTGTGTCGACTTGGAGTCACAGGAGGGTTCTCCATGAAACATATTTCCTCCCTAAAATGAGAGGGTAGACTAAATCGTCTACTACTGCGGCATTGATTTTCCCCCGAACATATCGGGTTGAAACATCAATTTCTGCAACTGGAAGAAGCATAGGCTTTATACGCTTCCGGTGCCCTTGTATTTCTACAGTTTCACCAGTATATTGGTGGGCCTTCACCAAAGATGGGGAAAGTAGAGCCGAGTATTCGAGACCCGAATCATACAAGGACCATATGGTTTGGTTACCCATGGGTACTTGCTCAGTAATAGAAGGGTGGCTGGAATTTTGTTCATTTGCCTGGGGGTCATGTTTCCCTATCGGCCCCCTGATCAGGCACGCGACATTATAAGGGCCTGTCTTAGGCCTCTTACTGTCCGATGTGAAGTGCGTGTCAGATTTGTGCGCCTCACAATATCGTCTTCCAGTTCTTTGGGCTGAATTGCCCTATTTCTGTCTATAATGATCTTGTGGTTGTTATTGTTGTTGTTGGGCCGTTTTGTGTGAGGTGTTGGTCGTACTTTTGGATTCAGTGAAGAGGCGCTCCTCTCGTTTGAGGTGACTATCGTGTGGGCCCCTTTTAGACGGGTTCACTTCCGACAGGGAGCTCTGGTACCGATCAGCAAACAGTACTACCTGATCAAGAGTTTCGGCCGCGTGCTCCGTCAGGAACCATCTCATGTCAGGGGTGAGCGAGTCCTTGAAATTTAAGTTTTGTCAGTTATTAACTTTGTTCTCTTAAAATATTTCACCTTATTATTTATTTATTTTATGGCAACATGTATGATCAAATATATCAATAATAATAACTAAAAATACTTTTTCAGTCAATCTAAAATTTATTTTTAGATTTCTAGGGGAATTAATCTTCATGTTTCTTAATCCAAGACGAGTCTCCCAAATGTCAAAAGATTCGCCTCCCCTGCTTTGCAGTAGTGGTCTACCAGTGGCCAAAATTCAAGAGTATCTAAAATGGGTCTTCAAAGGTGTCTATTTTCGCACAAGATTACTCTTGGCAGAGTTGTAGATAGAAGGATAATGATGCTTCTATCTCAATGCAGCATTCACAAGATAATTCAGAAGTCAAGAACAATGCTGCATAGGGCAGAGTACTGTTAACGTATATCTGATCCAGCACATTTTTTTTTTAAGTTTTAAGCAATTGTATGGTTTGTTCGAGCCCCCAGCTGGTTTAATCCAGCGAAATTCCTGTTGTAAGTACTTTTGGCTCTATGGCTGTAACAATATGTATATGTATTAAAGATTTTAGATCATACATGCGCTCTCTTATCTATAAGAACTGAATCAACTACGGATTTGTAAAATAACAAATAATAAATTTAATAATCAATTAGTTTTTAACAAACTTAAATAAATATGGATGAAAGTGACTTTAGAGGGTTTTTTTTTAAATTGTTTTCACTGAGACTTAATTGGGGACTGATGATTATTGTCCGTTGCTTGCACCCACCACTGTTTGCCTCTCTGAGTAATTATATTCTTTGAGTATAAACAGCGTAACCCAGGGATGATGATTAGAAATCACCAATATTCTTCTGGGTATTTTAATGGGAAAATATGTGCATGGAAAGCGCGAGTGCAATGATTTGTGTATGAACTAAAATTAACAAGGTACATATATCTCCCAAAATTATACTATACACCTTATGCACATGTGATATAATCATCACTCCTCACTGCTCCAATCAGAGTCTGGGATTACCTCTACTTTCTCTTTCGTGAGCAAATTAGCAGAAAGCAAACTCCAGTGCTTGCTGTAGTGGTTTATGAACATACTGTTTTCATATGTTGAGGTTGCCAGCCTCCTATGCTTTGTATCACCGCTTAGCAAGTACATAATGTCAAATTCACATTGTAAAGTACTTGTTCACAACTTACCCCAACTTGGGAAAACAATCTCCTGGTACAGTAGAATGGACACAGCACCTTTGATTAGCTGCTTCGAACCTTTGGTCTGGGGTAGTTGCAGAATCCCTTTATGACTTTTGCTTCTGATTCCTTAAGTTTCCAGTCTTTGTATTTAAAATTGCGGGTTCTCTTTTAAGTTATAAAGACGCCCATATACTTCGATCTGTCACTTTTAATTTTGGAATTTTGTGTCCGATCCTTCTCTCTGGCTACTGGGAGTTGTTACTTGACGTTGTTGAGAATGCAGTCTGATTTGTGTCTGCGACTTCGCTAGATTATATTTCCATTTCTCACTCCAAGTCCAAGATTGGTATTTTTCGACAAACTTACCAATGAAAGGTAACGTTTATGTTAAGCTCTCGATTTAGACCAATCCTGTCTCTTTAGAACCATGTGGGTCGGGGTGTTAAATCATTACTATCCCCCGCGTGTTTTAAAATATCAATTTAAAAATTTAAACTCGTGACCTCTTTCAAATGTGACAGTAATACTTCCGATTGCATTTGTACAAACTCACAAACACATTGGTGAACTTATTTCCTGGCTAATACCTTTCCCAACATAATCTCCCTAGACGGGTTATCTGTGTTATTGATACAGAAATGGTCCAGAGGAAGTACTACCTCATTATGACCTGTGTTTACATACATCTCCCAGACGGGTTGCTTAGACAGACAATCTGGCTTTCTTTCCCTCGATCGTGCGATACCACCTTGTGTCAACACTGACCGTCTCTATCAAAGGTGGCTAGACGACTTAAGTGAAAAAAGTATTATCCGCTGACCTGTCTAATTAGCCTTGTCATACTACGATTCACATGGTGAAACGTAAACAAGTCTGGGCGTGACTAGGCAAAAATGTAGGTGCATAAAATAAGCTAAATAATAGGACGACGAGTGAGGAAAATGAAGAAAAAACGTTAATAATGCAGGAGAGAACGAAGAATGTAGAAGGGCATACACAATATCGTCACAAGGATGTGGCGTAGACACCGTAGATGGAAGGTATTGAACCTTCTTTCTTACTTAGCATAGATTGTCCACGTCTCTCTGCCATACACAAATGTGCTGGTGACGCAGGCGTTATATATCGCAGCTTTGGTCTTCATTGTGAGTTTGGAGTTTTCCCAAACACGCGATGTAATGCGGGCAAAGGTAGCTGCAGCTTTGCCAATCCGGCTTTCAATTTCTGTGTCCAGAGAGAGTTTGTCATTGATGGTAGAATCCAGGTATGTGAAGTGGTGCACTGCTGCCAACTCATAGTTATCGATAGTGATAACTGGTGCAGCACCTACATCCTGACTCAGCACATTTGTTTTCTTTAGACTTATTGTGAGGCCAAAGTCTTTGCGTGCTTGGGTGAAGCGATTCATCAAGCTCTGAAGCTCCTGTTGGCTTTGAGTGACGACTGCAGCGTCATCAGCGAATAACAAGTCTCTTATAGTGACCCTTCTGATTTTTGTTTTTGCCTTCAGACTTGCGAGATTGAACAGACGGCCATCTGATCTAGTGTGAAGGCATATCCCTTCAGTTGTATCTCTGAATGCAAGTTTCAAGAGTAAAGTAATGAAGATCCCGAAGAGGGTCGGAGCCAGATGTTACGGTGTTATTTTAAATAACGGCGTCTGCTGGGGTTTACCCATGCGCAACGTTTAGGGGTCATTAATATTTATAGAATATGTCGATATTTTACGGTATAGTGAACGCGAAATATATGCGGAGATTATGACGAATTCGCGTCGGGAAGGTCACGCCGGGTGACTTGGTTACAGGGCCTTTGTTACGCTATCCGTCAAGCAAGAAGGTCGTGTCTTGTATTTCTTCCAAGGAAATAAGGCTGAGTATATAGCCTATTTATATAGATGAATCGATGTAGACTTCAGGGTCAGTTCGGAAATTAATCTAAGCATGAGATTAATTACATTAAACTAGATAATGGAAGGAGAATCGTATTATGATTCAAATTGTAGATGTCAAGAACTCATGTGCTCATTTCTGGCTGTTGACTATAACAGCGCACGTATATAGCCACGACGTTCATCTGACATATTGTTTTGACACGGACGGATACTTACTGATATTATTTGGAATTCAATTGTTACGCGGAATTGTACATGAAACCTTTGTGAATGTCGATTATCGTTTTGTATGAATCTCAATACATGTGGACTCAAAGCAGAAGGCTTGATCCTTTATTTACGTTTCGGGTTCGGTTCTACAGCTGTTGGTGTTTACCTTTGTCAGCACGATAACTCTCCCACAAGGGAAATCAAATACTATATACTATGCAAATCAGAACGTCGAAGGGATGTTCTGATGCCCAGAGCTAACCATTTATAACCAACATTGATACGTCTAAAGAGTGACTTTACTATTCAATAAATAATACCATAACCAAGGAATCGCAACACCAACCACACCACCACCACCGACCCGTCACAACTGGTGGCCATTAGTGGTTTTGAAATTTTTCAAAAGAACGAACCACAAAAAAATAAGACATTTTTCCTTTTGAGCCAAAATGGACATTATTTGCAAAAACACCGGTGACGTCATGCCCTTGACGACAGTATGAACGGTTGGAAAAGCCAGCAGCTGACAATGTCCTTCAAACAAATTTATTTGCAGCTTTCAAACATCAAATGAAGCATATTGCCAACGTATTCAATGTTTCAACAAGCTTTCGAGTCTGTCGTCGAAGCATATAATGTACGATATTACCGCCAAAACAAGATAAGTCACTAATTTTAAAGGTTAAAATATTTCGTCCTGTTTGTCCAAATAATGCCATGTTCTTTTTTCGTTGTATCCATGTTAAATATTGTTCCTGTCCTCTTCATGTAGCGGGTATGGTTGGGCGGCGGTTCGGAATGAATAAAATGGCTCTGAGGATGCCAATATTCATTCTGAATGTTCCTAAGGCTGTGAATTAATAGCACCTCGCGAAGAAAGCGTCGAATTATCATTATCGGTGATCTTTTGGTTCGGACTTGCATTAATTCACTTTGCATGTTAGGTGTATAGTCATGTTATAACTGGTGTTTTCATGTGTATTTGGTTCTTATTTTTATTCATTTACAGTCTCATATTCGTAATCTATCTTGTTTACTCTGATCTAGCTATCTTTAATTTTAATTAAATGTATTGTATTAACGTCAAATGAGTCCTGTGACGTCACTATTTGTTACGTACACAGCTTAACTTTCTATTCAGTTCATTCTTAATTTCTCACTTCCGTTTTATACCAATTAGTTATTAATGCATTTTTTATTGTGAAAATGTCTTGTCGTATGGTAATACTGTTTCGTAATCCTTGGTTAACCCATTGTATTGTTTGTATTCATTTCATCCTTCTATAATTTAATATTAATGCTATAATTTCTTCATTAATAATAGTGTAGATGAATATGATTAAATTTTTATCAGCTTTGATGAGGAATTAGGGACTTTGCACATATTTGCAGTAGTGGTCCTAGAAATGGGCAATGCACTTTATGCCTCATGATTATGGCATAATATATAATGATTAATTATTAAAACTTTATAACATATTAATACATATTTAATATAAATTAGTACACTTTCTCAGTACTATATTGTGAACTTAGTGACAATTAAGACTAATTATTTGGGGATAATACACATAATTATTAAATATTAATATTAAGCGCTTGATATAATTTCAGCAGCTTATATAACTAACTATCATAACTATTTATGATAGATATCAGTGAGTATAAATATAATATTTTTACAAAATATTATAGATTGTGGAACTTATACATAACAATACAGGAAGATTACAATTTCTTATATTAATTATTCATTCGTTGAGTAATTATAATTATCGACATAGATTCTAGTGGTGATTACAAGACATAAGTAATTGAATACTTATATAAATTAACGTCAAGATGCTTAACTTAGACTATTTTATTAAAAATGGTAAGGATTTTGGAAAAAAAGGAGAACTTCTCGAGGCTTATGCATTGGCTGAATTTACAAAATATAAGGCAGAAGAGGAGGAAAAGAAATCTATTGCTAAGGCAGAAGAGGCTGAAAGGAAAGCTATTGCTAAAGCAGAGAGAGAAGAATTAAGACAAGAAGAAGAAAGAAAGATAGCAAGAGATGAAATCCTACGGATTGAAGAAGAGAATAAATTGAAACGACAAGAAATCATATTGCAGCAAGAAATGGAATTGCAACGGCTTAAATTGGAAACAGCAAAACTTAATTCGCAGAGTGCTGCAGCAAGCCAAAATGATAATGCTCAATCTGGATCTTCATCCACCCGACTTAAGGGCAATTATTACTTTAAATTACCACCATTCAAATTACACGTGGACGACCTTTCATCGTGGCTGGCGCGCTTTGAGGATATATGTAAGGTCAATAACCTTGACAAAACTGCATGGGCACTTAAACTTAAAGAATTTCTAGATGGCGAACCTGCAAGTGCAGCACAAAACATTGATCCTACATTAGCCACAGACTATGAGGCCATTAAGACGTTGTTATTACGTCGTTTCCACTTGAACGAAGAGGCATGTAGATTACGTTTTAAAAGTTTGTTGCCAGATAACAATAAAGATTTCACAGGTTTTATTGCTAACATACGCAATACTTTTAACAGATGGGTTGAACTGGCAGGGGTCAACAAATCTTACGACAAGTTAGTCGATTTATTATTGAGGGATAAAGTGTTATCTTCTGTCAGCCCACCATTCTTTGCTTATCTGCAAGAAAGAAAACCAGAATCTATTGATGAGTTAGAAAAAATTTCTTTAAATTACTGCACAGCTCATCCGAATGCTAATATTTCTGGCTCGTTGATAAGAGAACCACTTCCTGTAGCCTCCAATATGGCATATCATAATCATAATAAACCTAGAACACACAGTGTGGACAGAGGTAGGTTCAAAGGAAACTATGACATTAATTTTCATAAGGGACATAATAACTTTAACAATAACTTTAATAGAGGAAGACAACAAACCAGAAATTATTCACCTCAGTCAAGACACAACAGTAATCCTCGTAACTCAAGTTATAATCGGTCATATCAATATAATAATGGTAACAATTGGAAGAATAGCGATAATTATAACTCGAGACATCGAGATAACAATTACAATAGACGACAACGGGATAATTCAACTAATTATTCTCGTAATCGTTCTCATTCTCGTGGATCTTCACATTATAACCATAATACCGGGGCAGCAGTGACAAATGATATCACCCCTAAGGTTCAGGTTCCACCTAACGATAATACAATGAATTCTTCTGCTGCATGCTTTGCTATAAATTATAACGTGGCAAATAGTTGCCCACAATGCAATCTTATTTTTCAGAAGGCAAAGGAGACAGTGCTAAACTGCGGACACATTACACCAGAAGTAGGTCTAGCAGCCAATGATGGAACAGGCTCTCTGATTTTTAACAGAGGGATAGTAAACGGTTCTGTAGTTTCTGTATTGAGAGACTCGGGGTCCACAACCATTGGAGTGCGACAGTCGCTAGTACATCCTAGCTGTGCAACGGGGGAATATGTCCGTTGCATGACTTTTGGGGGAACTATTGAGTTTTACCCCACAGCTGTTATCCATGTTAACACACCTTTTTTCACAGGTAACGTGAAGGTATGCATGCTTCAGAATCCAATTGCAGATCTGATGTTGGGACGCATCCATGGTAGTAAGGATTGTTCCCCACAGGAAATTGAGGAATGGGAATTAAAGAATGTGCAATCTTATTGCAATGCTAACGCTGTCATTGCAACAGCTACATTACGGGCCAACAAAATAAATACATGTGGCACAGTTTTCTCCAATTTCAGTCTCAGTACCATTCTGGAAATCGATAAGGAAAAGGATAAGACTCTCCTACAGGATAAAAAGTATACTAAACTACCATCCCATCCTAGGAAGATTAGAAAATCATTTCGAGGCAGATATACCTTTTCTCAAGAGAATGCCGCCAAGTCGGAAGATAGATGTTGGCGACAGGATCATATTAACAGTGATCTGAATAAAATTGTTGAAAATGGGAAAAGAATGGATGTCCCGAACAAGGGTAATGATGGTGAAGTTCTTATGAACTTAACTAATAAAATTAGGACAAATAAATATGTCAATCATTATGAGACATCATCTCATAAGACTACCATATCTCAAAGATTAAATAGAAGAACTATTTATCACGTTAGTGACACTGATCCCACTTACATTGGGAAGGGTGCATATTCTCGCACCGTGTTAGTGCGCAATCTGCCACAAGGTACCAGATGGCAGGCACTTAGCAATTTCTTTAATGACACGGCAGACGTTATGTTTGTACGGTTGTTGTCACCTACCAATGACAGGTATGGTGAAGCTATAGTTACATTTCGTAACAATAGAGATGCTCGAATGGTCATCGAGCATGATAATGGTGCTTACTTTAACAATCATTGTCTACGGTTACAATTAGTACTTAATGCTGCGTCACGCAGATAACATGCTATGGTAATACAATTGTCTCATATCATTGATGACTCATCATAGTCATTCATCATTTCTTTTCTTTACTGGTCCTTATAAGGTTACTGATAAAATTTCAGACGTTGATTACGTCTTAGATATCAAGGGACACAGAAAGATATTCCATATTAATATGCTCAAGCAATTTCATACACGTCCTATACACTTACAGTCAATTTTTCATGAATTAGATGACAATACTGTATCTACTTGTCATTATTCTAATCTATCTGTTATACAGGAGGAAGAATCTTCTTTTCCTGAAGTGCAGATGCCTTTACCTGTACTTACTGTCCAATCTACTGAATCTTGGCGTGATGTGACCATTTCTTCTACGGTTACACCGCAACAGCATCAACGCGTTGCTGATCTTCTACAATCTTTCCCAGATGTGTTAACTGATGTACCGGGTTGCACATCTGTAATTAGTCACGATATTATTCTTAACGATGATACACCAATTCGTGTTCATCCTTATTCTGTACCTCTACATTTTCTGAGTAAGACATCTCAGGAACTCGAACAGATGATATCATTAGGTATTATTGAGACTAGTACATCTCCATTTTCTTCTCCTTTAGTCATTGTCCGGAAAAAGGACAACAACATACGTTTATGTGTTGACTATAGGAAACTTAATGCGCAGACAGTACCGGATAGCGAACCACATCCTATCCTTGACGATTTACTTCCTCGTCTATCCAATGCTACACTTTTCACTAAAATTGACTTAACTAAAGGTTATTGGCAGATTCCACTAACCGAAAGAGCCAAATACTACACAGCATTCTCAACTCCACAAGGTCTTTACCAGTGTAACGTGATGCCTTTTGGGCTAATGAATGCTCCAGCTACCTTTATTCGCATGATGCGAAAAATTTTAGCAGGTAGATCAGATATAATTACCTATATTGACGACATATGTTTGTTTAGTTCATCATTTGAGGAACATTTTTTGGGTCTTAAATCAGTTTTGGAAATATTGCGGGATAACCATTTAACCGCTAAACCAACTAAAATTCAAATAGCGTGTAATGAGATAACATTCCTGGGGCACATTATTGGATCGGGACGTATCCAAACAATTCCCAGTACGGTTTCTAAAATATTAAATTTATCTGTTCCTCAAACGAAGAAACAGGTTAGGAGTCTGTTAGGTTTAATCCAATACTATAGCAGATTTGTACCTCACCTATCATCCATCACGGCTGTCCTGTCTTCGTTACTAAAGAAGAACATGCCTTTAAGGATAAATTGGACCGACGAATGTGACAAAACTTTTCGCACTATCTTAAAAATATTTTCATGCCCACCTGTTTTAAGATTACCAGATGCTTCTAAAAAGTTTGTTCTACGTACAGATGCGAGTAATTACGGACTCGGGGCGTGTCTACTGCAATATCATGATGATGTCCTTCACCCTGTACTGTATATCTCACGCAAACTGAAACCTCCGGAGATGAAATATTCCACTGTGGACCGAGAATTGCTCTCCGTAATCTGGGCAATTACCAAGTTGGAAAAGTTTTTAATGGGATCTCCATTCCTGATCCAGACTGATCAGAAATCAGTGGCAGCATTACGTCGCTCAAATCATAAAAGTGCTAAACTTGCACGATTTGCTATTACGTTGCAACCCTACGAGTTCGAGATACAGTCGATACCTGGAACTGAAAACGTCATAGCCGACACGTTGTCCAGACATCCTACGGATTCTGAATGAATATTACAATTTCAAGAAAATTTTCTGACTAGTCAAGCATTACATTTGCAATGAACGTTATTGATATCAAGTCAGAATATACAACAATTCAGTTGGACTTCCTACCTAAATAAGGACATTTCGAAATAAATTATTGTGATCAAAATATCAAGTTTTACGGATCGTTTGAAAATTTGAACTTCAATTCCACTTTGAGTATCACTCATTTCGATTGAAAACTGTTAAAAAGGAACAATCTCTGATGTGGAAAAGACAGATACGCTGATGACTTAGTCAATTTACTTTCAAAAGTTTAATAAAGGAACTAACGATTAATGGATAATCAAATCATAATTTGATAATATGAACCTTGTGTCTTAATGAACTTTCATACAATTCAACAGGAGGTAACTACGATTGGATCTTCATGTCCAATATTATTAAACTTTCTAGTTATTAAATTAGTATATAATAGATAATAAAGTCAAAGTGTGATGAAATAAAAAAATAAAATATACTAAGAAAAGATGAAACAAAAGAATATCACACCAATTAAACCTTTTAATTAGTGTAATTATTAAGGTAATAGATATTACATTATGACATTTCATATATATAGTTAAAATGTATGAATTTTTTCTGTTCTTTTCTTTTGATTGCGTTAAATTAATTAGGTATCTATCCTTACACTTCATTTTCACACACATGCTAATTTAATGTATACTTTAATATTTGGTTTTAATTGTCCGTACTTCTCAATTTTTATTTCTTTTACTCTCTTATACTATTTCTCATTTTCCTTTATTAGATATTAATTATCTAGTACCATGCGTACATACTATAATTAATTATTTTAATTTTAGTTAGTTAGAATAATTTTAATAACACCTCACATTATTAGTTAGTCTATACATACAACAAATTAATTAGTTAGTGACAGTGACATTTCCCTGTTTAATATAAGGTATATGTATGATATGACGTTGATTTTATTATAATATATTACTGACATGACCGCGACACTGTTCTAGACAGAACATCGTAGGTCATACGTCGGGTTTTGTTAAATTTTTGATAATTTGATTAATATTGTTCAAAAAAAAATCTATTTAATAGATTTTTTTTGCCCCCGTCTGACAGGAAATCTGTTACGGTGTTATTTTAAATAACGGCGTCTGCTGGGGTTTACCCATGCGTAACGTTTAGGGGTCATTAATATTTATAGAATATGTCGATATTTTACGGTATAGTGAACGCGAAATATATGCGGAGATTATGACGCATTCGCGTCGGGAAGGTCACGCCGGGTGACTTGGTTACAGGGCCTTTGTTACGCTATCCGTCAAGCAAGAAGGTCGTGTCTTGTATTTCTTCCAAGGAAATAAGGCTGAGTATATAGCCTATATTATATAGATGAATCGATGTAGACTTCAGGGTCAGTTCGGAAATTAATCTAAGCATGAGATTAATTACATTAAACTAGATAATGGAAGGAGAATCGTATTATGATTCAAATTGTAGATGTCAAGAACTCATGTGCTCATTTCTGGCTGTTGACTATAACAGCGCACGTATATAGCCACGATGTTCATCTGACATATTGTTTTGACACGGACGGATACTTACTGATATTATTTGGAATTCAATTGTTACGCGGAATTGTACATGAAACCTTTGTGAATGTCGATTATCGTTTTGTATGAATCTCAATACATGTGGACTCAAAGCAGAAGGCTTGATCCTTTATTTACGTTTCGGGTTCGGTTCTACAGCTGTTGGTGTTTACCTTTGTCAGCACGATAACTCTCCCACAAGGGAAATCAAATACTATATACTATGCAAATCAGAACGTCGAAGGGATGTTCTGATGCCCAGAGCTAACCATTTATAACCAACATTGATACGTCTAAAGAGTGACTTTACTATTCAATAAATAATACCATAACCAAGGAATCGCAACACCAACCACACCACCACCACCACCGACCCGTCACACCAGAACGCAGCATTGTTTAACGCCACTGCGTATGTCAGGGCTGTGATGTGCTTCCAGCATACTGGACTGTTCCCTTCATGTCTTCATGGAATGACTTTATCATTTTCAGCAATTTAGCAGGGCAGCCTATTTTTAGGAGGATTTTGAAGAGTCCATCCCTACTAACCAGGTCAAATGCCTTTGTGAGGTCTATAAAGGCGATATACTGTATTTAAAGGCCTTTTCTGCTCTCTTGATTTTTCCTGAAGCTGGCGGAGAGAAACGAATACTTACATTGAATACTTACTAATAAACGTAAGTACCGGTACTGTTATTAATCAATCACACTAACGCTTAACTACATTACATGTCTATAATTAATAGCCACACTTTATTATTATTATTTTTTAATACATAAATTAAAAGTTGGATGTAAAAATGAGAACTTTTTGCTGAAATGATAACACGGCATATAGACTACAAAGGTAGTTTATTTTCATGCTCTTTATCTTTAACCAGGTAATGATGTAATCTTTACTGACCCAACAGATTAAGGTTTCCCATCTTTTTTTTTTACTAGACAATGAGGCTTCGGTCACCAGATGCTACAATCACATCGCTGAAATAAACAGACGACGCCAATTCTTGTCTAAGGTAAACAATCAAGATTGCGTCAAGGACATTGATGTTGTGCCATGTAGTGGGAACACATTTTGCAAGCGAACGCAGGCTTCCTATACATTTCTACATTATTTAATATTACGCAGTTGTCCATCTATTGCACTAAATAATTTAAAACTTAATTATTGTATATATAATGTGATTAACTTAAATCTCACCCCCCCCCCTTTTTTTTAAATTAAAGACAGGGCGCCACGGGGTACATCCGGCACACCCCATAAGAATGCCTTTGACAGGAATCGTGTTGAAATTGAAAATTTACTCTTTGTTTTTTTTAAATTTTTTATTTAAATTGCTTAACATTTCTCAGGGTAATGCAGTAAGCTAAATAAATTTTCTCCTCCTTTAAAAAAGAGAGCGCGGAGATGGATACGGGCTACTTCAGAATAGACCAAAAAAAAAAACATAAGGCCTATAACAAGAAATGCCTGTGATGCAGTTAGGTACTCTGCCGCTGCGCGAAGTTTTATGTTTCTCCAGTTATCTGTCGTGCTGCATATTGTTACTTATCATAATCTTACTGCTAAATAAAACCTCTTTCAGTAATCTTGTTTAACTCTAGGTGATTTTTGCTTGCAATATATCTTATTTTCATTATTTCAAAAACATCTCCCATTGGGTTGTTCATAAATTCTGTGCATCATCACCCAATAATTTCGTGGATGCTCAATTTCGTTAGTCTTTACACTTCTGAATTTATTTTAGAAATGCTATCAAAGTTAATTAAATTAGAGCAACTCATTTCCAATTGCGTGAGAAATAAATCTAGTGTAGATTATGTTTCCTATACCTCTTGGCATTTGTTTGCATGGTCCAGGGCCCGCTTTAAGCAAATACTACTGCCACTGATTCCTCCGACTTGGGCTCCGCAGGACAGAACAAGTTTCACCTGTAACACTAGTTCACATAAATAGCTAAATGTATTGGAAGAGCTGGAAATATTAAATCCGATTTTCCCACCTGATTATAGAAAATCCTCTAAAAATGTTACGATTTCTTGCATATAATAACGGATCGACAGCATTCCCAAATTTATGTATTGCAAATCTTCTGACTATTCATATGGCAACTTTAATACACGAAGAAAGGAGTTTCTCGAAGCGAAATCTAATAAAAACGTATCTTCGATCAATAATGCATGAAGACCTACTAAACAGTTTGGCAATCATACGTTTAGGCCAGCGCCGGATTATTCATTAGGCCCACTAAAGACAGGCTTAGAGGGGCCCTTGCGAAAAAAGCGGAATCATAATGCATAGAGCTTTAGAGCAACGGCACGTGCACTATAGTATGTTCGTGCTTGCAGTGTAATAGTATCTGTACAACATTTAGTTTATTAGTTACGTCCACCACTGCTTTTTTCCTTTTTAAATTATATTTTCTGTGAAGGCCCCACTAGCTGTAACAAAATCTAGGGGCTGTAACGAACACTTTTTTTTCTTTTTACATAGTATTATATTTAAACAAAACATTTATCTGAAATCCATTAGTTCTTTTTTTTTCTTCTAGTTTTACCTTTTAGAAAATTGGAGAGGGGCCCCAAAATATCTTTATAGCTTAGGGCCTCCGGAGCTCTTAACCCGACCCTGGTTTAGGCAATGTACTTCTTATTCTTCTTCTTCTTTCGTTCGCTGGAAATATATATATCTATGTCTATATCTGCAATGTTGTTTCTTGTATAAACTTCACTGTCTTTTGTAGTTCATACAGAGTTCCGTATAGTTTTGCTTCCAGTGTTGTTTCTCTGGGCCAGTGAGTTTGCCTCAATATATCATATTCGGGGCAATCTTGAAGTACGTGCTCCACAGTCTGGGGTGCCTGTCCACATGTACACATGGCTGAATTGCCAATCTTGAATTTTGTATACATGTGACTGCGGAGTCGGTTGTGTCCTGTTCTGAGGCGCAAAATGACAATTTGTTCTGATCTGTTCATAGCTTGGTAGTCATCCTGTGTTGGTGTTGGTGGCTTTCTGATTGATTTGATCACCTTTTTCTTCTGACGGTACGTAACTGAGGCAATGTACTGAAATCGTTTGCGGAATAAAAAGTGGGAAGATTAGTGTTAAAGAAATATAGATGACGAGTCCAAAAAGTTTATCTTAATAATCAGCATGATTTTTTTAAAATACAGATAAAAAAAGCAAGAGGATCTTTCATTGCATCAGGAATCATATGGAGATCAAGAGAAATCAAGTCCAACACCAAAATAAGAATCTTCAACTCAAATGTCAAGTCAGCCCTATTGTATGGCACTGAAACATGGAGAACAGCAAAAACAATAACAAAACAGTTACAAACATTCATAAATGGGTGCTTGCGTAGATTAGAAAGATTGAAACGGTATAACAAAGTCACAAATGTGGAAGTCTGTTACCAACAGATTACTGATGGCAGTGAATATATATATATATATATATATATATATATATATATATATATATATATATATATATATATATATATATATATATATATATATATATATATATATATATATATATATATATATATATATCCCAACGGGCTGATCACCCGTTTGCCAGTCACTTTGATTACGGAAACAACAGCAAACGGATTGATTTGTCGTTGCCCTAAAGACGCCATTAGGCGTGATGGGAACAACGGCAAAGAAAATCTATTCGCTGTTGCCCTTAAGACGCCACTAGGCGTAATGGCCACTGACTGCTTTGCCGGTCGTTGGCCAAGGACGGAAGAAGAAGAAGTATATATATATCTATATATATATATATATATATAGATATATATATATATATATATATATATATATATATATATATATATATATAGGAAGATATTTATTTGTTTGTATACTTGTTATGTTTGGAAATATTTGGTAATAATATTTTGGGTCTAAGATTAGAACTCTAGTCAAAGGGCGAATACTCATTTTTTGCTTCGAGTGAAAGTAAATATGTAGTCGCCCCACTTGAATATAGTTGAAAGGTTAACATTAGCGCATGCCCAATGAGACGATTAGTCGTCGTTGGGGCTTCCGTGATGATGGACGAATCTGGAAGGCTGTTGGACAAAAGGGAGTCCGAAGTTTTTCGTCATTGTGATTGATTCTGGGGAAAAGAGGAGTTTCTCTTAGTAGACCATGATGGTCGATACTTCTCCCAGAATATATATATATACTTTACGCCGAGGGAATGGCGTGTGCTAGTTACTAGTATTTTCTGAACTTAAGGTAAAGAAGGAACATTTTCTAAAACTTCACCTAGGCCTAACGACATCATAGATGTTATATCATCTTTGTATATTGGATGGATCGTATGTAGACGATTCCTGTACTAGCAGCACTATGAGTGGACATATGTAACATTTCTTATGGGTATGGAAAACCCAAGATATTAGTTGAGCAAATGAACGGAGCTTTCATTTGTAGTGAGGATATCTTTTTGGATGAACGCCGCTCACTGGGACCAGCGCCATTTTGAATCCCACTGTTGGTCTGTTTGAATTGTCAGTCAGAGAACAGATACATCTTATTACCTGATGGTGATACCAAGACCTACATTGTATTGAAGTCCACTCTTTGTTATTTGAGATTGTCAACCTTAAAAAAAAGACCCTGTTGAAGTTAAAGCCTAAAAGACTTAGCCTGAAAGACGTAGTCAGCAGAGGGTCTGTAAGGGAGCATTGTGATGACCATTATTATTGTTAACTCAAACTGATACGATTAGTCAGTGGAGATATGAGACGATAGACAATCAGAACTATATATATTTGCTACTATTGTTCAATTATATTTACATGCTATGAGATTGCCAAACTGATGTTGCCACCCATTTGATCAAGTATCTAATGATTTATTGTGTCAACCTGTTCCAATGACTGTCAACCGTGCTGGCAATGTGGTGTCCCCTATTAAACTGGAAACGTTACAGATCTACACTTATCAACGTGGTAGGCCAGCTTTCTGGGTTAACCTGCACAGTGGACATTTTGAGAAGTCAGCTACTGATACCAGACCGTTTCCTGTGGCCTGTTACGACACACGTACACCTTACAGCAGTACAACTCTACAGTCGATGTCAGCATGACCTGTCCTGTCAGCGTATGCAGTAATTAGGTCAGCGCTTGTTGACATTTTGCTCGATAAGAACAGACACCAGTACACATCAGTGTTAGATTGAACATTTGACTGTGTTTGCAAGAGATACAGGGCAACCGAATTGAGAAGTCCTACTTATCAACGGTGGATTTTCCTGCACTGCTCATTGTGTTGAACTTTAATAATTTAAGGCCAGAATCAATTATTAATTAAAAGTGGCAGTTTATTTTGATTAGAAACTGTACCATAATTCTCTAATATCTGAGCCTTCTCTCTGCAACATATTCTATCTGCAACACATTACATTATATTACATTTGTATTTATGCTATATGTATTTATGTTTACATGTTTATATGTGATATTTGTGTATATTTCAGTGGGCGGTTGGTGAGGTGACTAATATAGGGTATACCAAGTCATATAGGTCCTATATTAGTGTTCTGTAGGGGGCAATTTTCGTAATTGAAAATTTGCTAGCGACAATGTGTTGCTATTTTTTGTTAGCTGTGACGACTGTGATTATCGTTGTTTTTGTGATATTTTTTCTGTTCTTTAGTTTTGTTTTGATTTGTTTGTATATTTGTAGGTCTACCCTTTCCTATTATTCAGTTCTATACAACTTTATATTTATACACTTTGCGTTATTTGTTTTGTTTATTACGGCGCAGTTATCATCACAGGTTCTGTGATTATTTTCTTCTGTTTTTCGATTTAACTTATTTGATTTCTGCGAATGTTTTCGTATTGTCCTTCTTGATTGTTCTTTTTGTGTGTGTGTTCTTGGTTGACATATACTATATAAAATATATTTGATCATACACTACTAGCTGTGTAGTGAACTTATGAGAAAGAATCAACTGATGATTAATTGCTATTATTAGAGGTACACAGTTGATTATACAAGACCTTATTTAAAGGCTTGTTTCCCAAAGAGATTAGGATATAGGGAGCTGATTATACAAGTTTTTGTTAAAAACTTGCTCCTAATTGGTTGAAATAAATTTGTTATTTCAGTGATAATAGTCACATATTGTTAAATATTATGGCAACTTTAGACTACTTCATTGAGCAAGGGAGAGCCCTTGGGATGACTCCTGAGGAGTTAAAAGAGTTTGCACTTTCTCATTATGCCAAAGCACAGAAGGATGAAGAGAAAAAACAAAAAGCTGAAGAAAAAAGATTAGACAGAGAAGCTGAACAAAAAAGATTAGAAGCTGAGGCTGAAAAACTAAAAGCTGAGGAGAAAAAAATGGAATTGGAAGCTGAACAAAAGAAATTGCAGATGCAGGTGGAGGAAAAGAGAATCCAGATGGAAATGGAAAAAGAACAAAAGAGATTAGACAGAGAAGCTGAGACTGAACAAAAGAGATTAGACAGAGAAGCTGAAGCCGAGGAGAGAAAGGCAAAAAGGGAACATGAGGAAAAACTGTTAGCATTTGAGTTAGAAAAATTGAAGTTGACAAACATTGGTAATGTTAATCAGTCAACTGGTAATAATGGTAAACCTTCTACTTATAAGGTCAAGGTACCAACGTTCAATCCTTCCAGTGACGATATTACATTCTGGCTGGATCGTTTTGAACGTTCTTGTCGAACTCATAATGTGGATAAATCACAGTATGCTAATCAGTTGTCAGAAAATTTGAGAGGTGATTCTCTTACAAGTTTAAGCTTGGTAGAAGAGGCTGATAAGGATAATTATGATGTTATTAGAGCAGCCTTGATAAAAAAATATCAGTTGACAGAAGAAGGTTATCGTATTTTGTTTAAGAAAATGGTACCTGAATCAGGGGTAGAATTCTCAGAATTCATTGCAAGGACACGTCTTACATTTAATCGTTGGATTGAGTTGTCCAAAACAGAAAAGACATATGAAGCCCTTATGGACTTGTTGCTCAGGGACAAGATTATGTCAAGTATAAATAAACCATTCCTTGAATTCCTACATGAGCGTAAACACAAGACACTAAAAGAAATGGAGCAATATTGTACCCAATACGTCACGGCACATCCGGACGTAGCTATTAGCAATGCTAAGGTTAAGGAAAGTATGCCAGTTGCTTCAGCAACACCATACAATCCTAATTATTCACACAAATTTCAGGGACCACAATACAGGTTTGATAAAAAAGGTAACCATAATAAGTATCAAAACCAAGGTAACCAATCATTTCAGGGTTCTTCTACGAAGAACTGGAGACGAGCCGACAGCCCTTGATTCAGGGGTGGTCATAATTATAGGAATTTCCGCAGAGGAAGTTATTATAGGAACTATCCAAGTCATCCATCATGGAGACAACAAGACCATAGTTATAGAGATACTCATTATAATGAATATGATAATGGTAATCATGAGAACTATGACTCAAACCCAAATAGGGGTTACAATAGGGGAAACAATAATGATTACAGAGGCAATAATAATCGAGGTAGATCACAATACAAAAAACATAAACCACATTATCAGGCAAACTCTGCACAGCAAGAGTCCCATGAAGCCTATAAGCAAACTAAAGATAATAATGATGCTAATAATATGGCATGTTCCGCTTTTGATTTTGGGAGAGCATCTGAGTGCCCCCAATGCAAAACATTATTTGAACCAACTACGGTGTCCACTTTAAGTTGTGGCCATCCTCTTCCCGCTCTTCCTGCGTCAGTCGCGCATGATGGAAGAGGTTCTCTTGTCTTACATAAAGGTTTAGTAAATGACAATCGAGTCTCAGTTCTTTTTGATTCTGGATGCACCACAATTGGTGTTAGGCAGTCACTTGTAGATCCTTCTCGTGCCACAGGAAAAGTAGTCAAATGTGTAACATTTGGCGGCACCTTAGAGAAATACTCTACTGCTATCATTAAGATTGCTACTCCTTTCTTCACAGGAGATGTACACGCATGTCTTCTGCCGAATCCGATCGCTGATCTTATCATCGGTCGAATTCACGGAGTCAAATAATGCACTCCACAACAAATTTCCGTTTGGGAAAAACAAAATATGCAAACTGCTAATGCTGTAGTCACTAGAGCTCAAGCTCTTAATATGCCTCAAACTTCATCCACTGAAGATAATGAAGTGCATAACCAAGATGATCCCGTGGGAATTTCTCGTGACTCGTTTATAAAACAGCAAGAAGATGATCCGACTCTGAAGAAATTCTTCATTCTTGCAACTAAAGGTGATCCGAATAAAGACACAAGTCGTAAATCGTGGATTACAAAGAAGAATGGCGTACTTGTACGTATGGTGCAAGACTCCACTAAGTCAAGTCACTCTCAGATTCTTGTGCCCAAGAATTTGAGAGTTAAAATTTTACAGCACGCTCACGACTCTCAGTGTGCTGGACATATGGGTTTTTCCCGTACAAAGTCAAGAGTTCTTGCGGCTTTCTTTTGGCCTTTTGTGAACAAGGACATACGGATTTATTGTCGATCTTGTAAAGTATGTCAAGAGGTCAAATCCAAAGGTCCACGCCATGCTGCACCTATTCAGGATGCAGACATCCCCATTCGACCATTTCAGAAAATGGCGATAGACATCATTGGTCCATTTAAGATCAAATCTGCTAGAGGACATCAGTTTATCTTGACGTGTGTTGATATGTGCACTCGTTGGCCAGAGGCTATTCCTCTGAAGAGCATTACTACTGCTGACATTGCAGATGCTCTTTGGCTTATATTTTCTCGTCTGGGATTCCCCGGAGAGATATTATCAGACCATGGCACCCAACTAATATCGGATACCATGTCTCAAGTAATGTCTACTCTGCAGATAGAGATCTTTGAGTAGTATCTATCATCCTATGTCCAATGGGATGGTCGAACGGCTAAATAGAACACTCAAAAACTTACTAGGGAAGATAACTGAGGATCATCCTCAAGATTGGGACAGGGTTTTACCCGCGGCCCTCTTCGCTTACAGAGAGGTCCTCAATGAACATACAGGATTTTCTCCCTTTGAACTTGTCTTTGGCGCGCGACCGCGCGGCCTTATGTCTTTGCTTCTTGATCTCATAACCGCTGATAATATTACCGATGACACAAAATCTTCTTACGAATATGTCATCGCGCTGAGACAAAAGATTATCGAAGCATGCAAATTGGCAACTTCTTCTGAATTTGCTAAACAGAAGGCAAGACAATTTGCCAATAAGAAAAGAACCTTACGACAACTTTGTCCTGGTGACAAAGCATTTGTTTTGCTACCTTGTAGGGAAAACAGACTTCTTATTTCTTGGAAAGGTCCGTACGATATAATCTCGAAAATTTCCGATGTTGACTACATTGTCGATATTGATGGAAAGCATAAAACCTTCCACATCAATATGCTTACGGAATTCCATGAACGTCCGGATTATTTACAGCCTATTTTCCAGGCAACGGACGATTCACCAGTCCAACATGGTCATTACTCATCACTGTCCGTAATACAGGATGAGGAAACAAGTTTTTCGGATGTTAATCTTCCGCTTCCGATGATTCCACTTCATTCTAGTGAATCATGGAAAAATGTTACTGTCTCTCCTGATTTATCTCTAGGAGAACAGCGACAAGTTTCGGCTATGTTACAAACATTTCAGGATGTCCTTACTGACATCCCTGGACAAACTCATGTCATTGAACATGACATTATTCTAACTGACCATAATCCTATTAGGGTCAGACCTTATCCTATCCCTATACATTTTCAAGCACAGGTTGAGAAGGAGTTGGATGAGATGATAGATTTAAAAATAATTGAACCATCAACTTCTGCATATTCTTCGCCGATGGTTATTGTTCGAAAAAAAAGACAATAACATACGTCTTTGCGTTGACTATCGCAAATTGATTCAAGTTACGAAGTTTGATGCTGAACCTATGCCTTTACTAGAAGAGCTACTTACTAGGCTTTCTAAATCTCATTTTTTCACTAAACTTGATTTGTCTAAAGGATATTGGCAGGTTCCTTTATCTGAACGCGCCAAACTTTTTACTGCTTTTTCTACACCTAGAGGCCTTTTTCAATGGAATTTCATGCCTTTCGGCCTTATGAACGCACCAGCTACATTCGTAAGCATGATGCGTCGAATCCTATCTTATCGGTCAGATGTCATTGCATACCTAGACGACATCTGTCTTTTCAGCGATACTTGGGAAGATCACTATTCGGGGTTAGTTGAATTACTATCTACTCTACGCGAGTATAACCTGACAGCGAAACCCTCTAAAGCCTGCATTGGTTTTAGCGAAATTTCTTTCCTAGGCCATCGAGTGGGTCATGGTTTCCTAAAGACAGAGGACCATAATATCACTAAGATACTTAACATCTCTATTCCTAAGACTAAAAAGCAAGTGCGAAGTCTCTTAGGTCTTATTCAATTTTATGGAAGATTCATTCCGAATCTATCCTCTATCATGGCACCTCTTTCTACACTACTGAAGAAAGGGTCGCCTAATATGGTCCACTGGTCACAGGAATGCCAATCCTCTTTGGATAAGATTAAAAATTTGTTTTCAACACCACCTATTTTAGTGTTACCTACTACAGATAAGACATTTGTTCTTCGTAGTGACGCTTCATCCACTGGGATTGGAGCGGCACTAATGCAAGAGTACTCTGGAACTCTGCATCCTGTAATGTATATCTCCAGAAAACTTAATGCGGCAGAAAGGAATTACTCGGTTTTAGACCGTGAACTATTGGCTATGGTTTGGTCAATTCTCAAACTACAAAGATTCCTTCTAGGCGCACATTTCATAGTAGAAACCGACCAGAAAGCTCTTACGGCTATACAGAGTAAGAATTTTAAGAGCTCGAGGTCTACTCGATATGCAATTGCTCTTCAACCTTTTCATTTCTCAGTACGAGCTATCCGTGGATCAGATAATGTGATGGCATATATTTTGTCTAGATGCCCACATGATTCCACCTAACTGTTGGGTCTTGGACTTCTTAACACATCTATCTCTACAACAGTTCTTTTTTCTATATCAGGATAGATACACATTGTAATTTGTAATATAATGATTGTATCACTACTATCACTACGTTCATTGATATATATTCACCGTTGTTCTTTGATGATTTTTCTTCTTTGTCAATCATGTACTTATAGTGCTTAAATATGAAATTGTTATATGCATTGTGTCATTGCCAGCATTGTAGTATACGTTGGTGGCACCTCCCTGGAAATATTTATGCTTAAGAGAAATGCTTTCTCTGAGATGTTGAGATATATTCTCACTTCGACTTTACCTTAATTTGGCGTTATAAATTGCTGATATTTTTTCATCTGCGCATTTTTCGTGCGTTGTGAGCCTATTGTATGTTGCTCCTAGATGCATTTTTAAAAAAAAATTGCATTTTTCCCCCCCGGGGGTTGCGGTAGTCTGTTACCAACAGATTACTGGTGGCAGTGAATATATATATATATATATATATATATATATATATATATATATATATATATATATATATATATTTATATATATATATATATATATATATATATATATATAGGAAGATATTTATTTGTTTGTATACTTGTTATGTTTGGAAATATTTGGTAATAATATTTTGGGTCTAAGATTAGAACTCTAGTCAAAGGGCGAATACTCATTTTTTGCTTCGAGTGAAAGTAAATATGTAGTCGCCCCACTTGAATATAGTTGAAAGGTTAACATTAGCGCATGCCCAATGATGGACGAATCTGAAAGGCTGTCGGACAAAAGGGAGTCCGAAGTTTTTCGTCATTGTGATTGATTCTGGTGAAAAGAGGAGCTTCTCTTAGAAGACCATGATGGTCGATACTTCTCCCAGAATATATATATACTTTACGCCGAGGGAATGGCGTGTGCTAGTTACTAGTATTTTCTGAACTTAAGGTAAAAAAGGAACATTTTCTAAAACTTCACCTAGGCCTAACAACATCATAGATGTTATATCATCTTCGTATATTGGATGGATCGTATGTAGACGATTCCTGTACTGTCGTAATTTTTATCTGAGAGGGTGCTGATGGATATTGGTCCCTTTAGAGTGTAGAGGAATATTGAAGGCTCTGTGAGAATAAGGATTTAGGAGAATGAGGCAGTAGATTCACAAGCGCTGGGAAGAGCAAGGACAGTCTCTTATTACGACAATATCTGTTTCTCACAGACTATTCCTATCTCTCTTCTGAACAAACAATTGTTTGTCAGTTCCAGTCGCTCAGGCGCACTCACCGATTTGGTGATTCTGTCGCACAACGTACATGAATACAGCCTACACAGATGGAAATGTTTGGAGTTTTGGGCCAGCCGACAACCAACACAAATAAAGATTAATACCTTTATTATCATAAAGCAGTCACAAATAATTATACATTTACAGTAAAAAATCAAAGGTTACAGAATACAAATATGATAAGGGAAGAGGGGGGTTTGAGGAGAAATATCCCATCCACCGTTTCCCATTTGTATTTACTAACAGACAAGACCCGGTCCAAAAGACAAGAAAGGGGGAGGGGGTGTTCAGAGATAGGCAATTTAACCCACTGGTAAATTTATTACTCTGAGGCAAGGGGTTACAGTAAAAAAAGGGGGGGGGGTGTAGAGGAAAAGCTAGGGTTCTCAAATGTCTCCCTTTAATCATACACATTTTACGGGAGGGGGGAATGAACACAGTTACACAATCCCGCTAGGAGAAATCCCGTACAAGGAATATAATGCACCTTAATACTAGGTCGAACTAATTAAAAGGGTAAAGAAAAGATTAAATCTCCTTTCATTCAAAAAAACACACTAGGGCTGGCCATCCCACAAACACACACGCAGACTTACCAAAATGGTAAATTCTGTCACTCTAGGAATTATTTACCACAGCAGTTAATACCGTGGAATAATGGACTGGTCCTCTTATTTCTTCCGTGTCAGGCCCCAGATTTAACGAGGTAACAAATAGTCTAAAAAAATCGCCAGACGGTGAAGCGTAAAGGCTACTGTTGGTTTAGATAAAGTTCCTAATGAATGGCACAGGCACTTGGCTAAGCGTGAGGTATGGTGTGGTTCCTAAAATTGGCACAGCTGGTGGAGATAACTTTCTTTTTCCGTACTGTCACAAGTTAAAAACACTGAGGTAAGTTCTTCTTCCGGGGGTGTGTAAAATCCACTGAATATACTTGACAGACAGTGTTCAGGTAGACCTATGTTTTTTCTTCACAAATAGGGCAGTGAATAAAATATGTTCTGCTTCCAGTTTTACTTTTAAGGACTATATGAACTAGTATGTTAAAAGTGTTTCTTGGGTGGCTTTATTCTCAGTTAAATTCAGAGGAGCGGGGCCCATTACAGGTCGCCACAAGTTTAGCTTTAAAAAGGTTCATATGTTACTGGAGTTATCGAATTGAGTTGGCAGAACTCTGTATATAATTAATAATTGCTGGGATGCAGGTTGAATGATCGTTCTGAATGAAAGATAATCAAAACAAGAAATGCATATTATAATCTGACACGCGATAAATTACAGTTAGCCTATTTTCTTTATTAGCGTCGTCAATTAACAAATCAGGAAAACTCCCCGTGAGTTAAAATAATTAAAAGCACATCTATCTATACAGAACTAAACTGGATTTACTGTTTATAATTCCCTTTAACGTCTGCAAAATTAATTTACGCGTCAAGTGTATTAGGAAATACTTTTAGCTGTAACATTAGTTTGCACTAGAACTTTGAAAATGGGTTTATTTAATAAGGTTAAATTTACACCACAATCCAATGAAATAAATTGAAATAACTAGACCACTGATCACTCGAAGCTAATGTATAAATTACCGTCTGCGCAGAAAGAATACACTCCAATAGTCAACGAAGGTAGATGAAATCTAGCAGGAATCCGACTATGCTAGTGAAACTAGGATTCTGTCAGAACGAACGATGAAATGCAGTTTTCGGAGTTCTTTATTTATACTTCTCAAATGTAACTTAAATAGGACGTGTTAGATTTTCACACCCTTCTTGAAGTCGAGCAGAATCCGAGGTACCTCGCCGTTGTGTTAACCGCTGCGATTCCTCCGTTTCCCCCGGTCTACCGATTTTCTTCGTCTCAGGCTGCTCGCATGAGAGTGCGAAAAAATTCTCGAGAAGCTAACTACGTTAGCTGGGAGTTCCCTGATTTCTTTAGATCGTATACCGCCCCACGTTGAATTCTGAAGATCAGCCTGGCTTTGATGGTACCGCTGTTCTGAGAAGCTATGGCAACTCCCACCAGGCGGGGTGACAGCCAGGTAAGAAATTGAACTGCTGTTAATTGCTCTAGAAACAGGAGTGAGTCTCTGGCCACGTCCTCTTTTGGGCCGGCGTTAAGGAAAAGATTGCTATAAATCGTTCTCAGAGATGGTTGAGGGCGTGATTTAACCTCCCATCAAAGGCCATGCGATCTCAAAAGTTCACAGAAGATAGCAGGCTACATATTAATGATCCAGCGTGTAAAGTTCTCGTGGAAATGCTGCATGCAGGTTAAAGTTACAACAGATGATCAGGGGTTCTAAAGTTATGAGAGGCCAATATTCTGCTATAATCCATCGAGTCAGGGAAATTCATTTGTCATACTTAGACGTACGTCACATGTACTAGCAGCACTATGAGTGGACATATGTAACATTTCTTATGAGTATGGAAAACCCAAGATATTAGTTGAGCAAATGAACGGAGCTTTCATTTGTAGTGAGGATATCTTTTTGGATGAACGCCGCTCACTGGGACCAGCGCCATTTTGAATCCCACTGTTGGTCTGTTTGAATTGTCAGTCAGAGAACAGATATATCTTATTACCTGATGGTGATACCAAGACCTACATTGTATTGAAGTCCACTCTTTGTTATTTGAGATTGTCAACCTTAAAAAAAAAGACCCTGTTAAAGTTAAAGCCTAAAAGACTTAGCCTGAAAGACGTAGTCAGCAGAGGGTCTGTAAGGGAGCATTGTGATGACCATTATTATTGTTAACTCAAACTGATACGATTAGTCAGTGGAGATATGAGACGATAGACAATCAGAACTATATATATTTGCTACTATCGTTCAATTATATTTACATGCTATGAGATTGCCAAACTGATGTTGCCACCCATTTGATCAAGTATCTAATGATTTATTGTGTCAACCTGTTCCAATGACTGTCAACCGTGCTGTCAGAGTGTGTGTCATTAAACTGTTTAAAAACGTCTACAGTAGTTCCAGCTATCATTGACTTCCAGCCGTGAGGGTATGAGTGCATTGTTACCAACTTGTCAACTCCACAGAACCATTCATTCCATTCGCGTTACTGACATTCATACTCACACTTAACGTCAACATCCCTTGCCAGGGCCTCAACACGTTCCGGACAAGGCGACCTGTTCACCCACACTGTGTTTAGGTTTGAGTTGACCACTTACTCTCATCAAGCAGACGAGTACATACAAACATTCGCGCCATCACTAATACATAAAGAAAAACGATTTATCAAACTGATGACAAGAACTAGAACCAGACAAGTGCCAGTGGAACAAGAGATGAGAAGGAGACGCTGGCGATGAATAGGACGCACACTCAGGAAACCTGTAGATAGCATTACAAGACAGCCTTTGTTCTGGAATCCCCAAGAAAAGAGAGACAGAGGTAGACCAAAAAACACAAAATTTTTGATGATAGGGGCAGGAGGTCTTAAGAAACGTGGCGTCACACACACACACAAAATACGAGAGAGAATTGCTTCTTTCATAAACAGTGTCGGATCAAAACAGGTTTTGTAGCCTCCATCCTCATAGTCCACTTTTATCCGCAATAGTTAAAAATTCCCTCGTGGACGACTTACATTAATATTATAATCTCAGCTAAAATAAAGGATAACTAGCAATTATAGTGTGCTGTTTCCGTTCCCAGATGAGCAGATAGAAGTTCATTCTTAGAGTGTTTTTGGTTTCTTTCCATTATACAGTGTAATCAAACTGTTTATGAACACCGTCATTTGAACGCTTTTATTTCTTGATTGTAACTATTTTCGGGAGAGTATATATATATATATATATATATATATATATATATATATATATATATATATATATATATATATATATATATATATATATATATATATATATATATATATATATATATATATATATATATATAATGAAAACAGTATAATTTTTTTACACGGTTGCATTCCTCAGCTGTGACCAACGTACACACGGCGAGAATTATGTTATTTTAGATTCAATTTAAAAATTCTTTGATGACAACATTTCGCGTGAAAGTGCGTGGATTGTTTTCAAACAGTGTTCCCTGATAATGTGGTTTTAACAAAAACTTTCAAGTTTTCATGATTTGTACATCGGGCGAGGGCTCATGCACACCAAATTTTACTTTTTCTTTGTCGAGCGATACTAATTTCGTGAAAGAATAAAAAAATAAAAAAAAACAAAAAAAATTAAATTAAACCAAAGTATTTGTTTTATATAACACCCACGCCGCGCAAGTTGCACACCGTGCGTTGCGCACTGTTTATTCTGGCACGAGTTACTATTTTGAGTGAGACCGACCGACAGTGATGCCACAGCTGGGTATTTCTTACTAGATCTGGGTTTTTGGGCTTCCGTCTGGGTATCTGGGTAATTTTTTTCAAAATCTGCATTAATCTGGGTATATTTGACAATTGGCATTTACAATGTATGTATATTCTGTGCACTGAGCATTATACATTATATTTATATTATAATTAAATGTAAAACAGTATGTGCTATATATTTTTTATTCCACTTAAATTTAAAATCTTGTTTTTAACCACATCAATGACGTTGTTTTTTGACTCGTTTACATCAGCTATCTATTTCATGTTATTCTGTTAATGGCTGTCATCTGCAATACTCGGTCATTTTTGCGATGTGTTATAAAGTCTTCTTTTTACATTATTAGACTTAAGCAGATAAACAGCATATTGGTTTTTATTTTGTTATTATAAGATTATGAAATGAACGACGATGAAGGTACGCTTGGTAGTTGTAGCAGCATGACGACACACACGCCACCGCGTAAAAAAGTGAAGCCATGGTATCAGCAGGCTTTTTGTGCGGAATGGCTAACAGACAGCAAACTGAAGGATTGGATAAAGCCGGACTCTGGTAACCGCTATGCTGCGATTTGTACGGTCTGTTCCTATACATTAACTAATGCCAACAAAACAGCTTTATTGACACATAAAAGCACACAGAAGCACATGAAAAACTTCGAAGCCAAAAGCAAAACTCTGAACATTAACAAGTTTTTCATCAAACCAAAAGAGACCTGTCTCCAAGACAAAATTGCTAAAGCGGAGATAGTGTTGTCGGCTTTCATGGCAGAACATAATACTCCGTTTTCGCAAGCTGATCATTTGATTGAATGTTGCAAGCAGATATTTCCAGACAGCACAATTGCTCAAAATATGTCACTGAAGCGCACAAAGGCTGCCTATGTGATGCAGTACGGCATTGCTCATTTTGAGCGGCTTGAAGTTATAAACATTTGCAGAAATCATAAATTTTCTATAATCGTTGATGAGAGTACTGATATTTCTACGAACCAGATGTTGGCAGTCGTTTTGCGATTCTGTGACACAAAAACAACAAAATTAGTTGATTCACTGTTAGACCTCATTGAGGTGGAGGATGGGACTGGTCTTGGCATGTTTACAGCTGTTAAGAAATTGTTGAGCACGCATGAAATCCCGCTTAGTAACGTCATTGGTTTTGCTGCAGACAACTGTGCCAGTATGATGGGGACTGCAAGTGGTTTACAGGCACATCTGAAGAAAGAAATTCCACATGTCTTTGTTCTCGGCTGTGTTTGTCATTCATTTGCACTTTGTGCAAATGCTGCCAGCAACCACCTATCGTCTTGGCTTGAAATTTTCATAAAGAATGTCTGCTTCTATTTTTCGCGTAGTAGTAAAAGAAATCTCCAGTTCCAGTTAATACAAGATGTAGTTCAGGCCCAGAAACATAAATTGTTGAAGCTGTGTGAAACACGCTGGCTGTCCCGTGAAGCAGTCATTGAGAGGATCCTTGAGCAATGGGATGCTCTGCACTTGTATTTCCAATCCGAAGCTTCAGTGGACAACGTCAACGGTGCGGGGCAAATCCTGCAGACGATGAACACTGCTGGCACGAAGCACATGCTTCTATTTGTCGGCTACTTACTGGGTAAAGTCAACGTCATGAACATGGAATTCCAGTCCGAGAACTTCCGTCTTCACAAAGTGTACACGAGAGTATCGTTTTCTTCTCAGTATGTTTATTAGGCAGGAAGTATTGCAGCATGAGCATCGCACAATTGCCAACATTGATCCTTCGAATGTACAGGTGCACAAGAAACTGAATTACATTGAGCTGGGTGGACGATGTGAAGCGCAGTTAATGCGACAACCGTTACGAGATAAAGAAGTCCAGTTTCGCAAGGATGTATTGGCACACCTGATTGAACTTTGTACTCAAATACGACGCAGGTTCCCACTTGAACAAAACAGTGTTCTAGCGCAAATGCAGCTGTTGGATCCAAAGCAAGCTCTCGATATCAACAAACCTTCTGTCATTCCATTAGCAGCGCAGTTCCCAACAGTTGTTTCAGAAGAGAGCCTTGATCGTCTGTCTGATCAATGGCGAGAACTGGCATCGTACCGAAAAGATCTTGGACATCTAGTGGATGAGGATCCGCCCGCATTCTGGCTGGGACTGCAACAAGTAACAGATGCTAATAACCAGAAGAAATTTGATGTTTTGGCTGACCTCATGTGCACGCTTATGGCACTACCTCACTCCTCAGTATGCGTCGAAAGAGTGTTTTCGAAGGTTAACTTAGTTAAAACTAAAGACACCAACAAGCTTTTGTGTGAAACAGTTTCCAATCGAATACTAGCCAAGCAAGCAGTTGCCAAAGACGGAGTTTGTCATAAGTTTAATCCTAGTAAAAAAGCGTGGTTGAAGATGTGCGTGAAGGACGTTGTCGGCAGAGATATGCAAAGATTCTGGAACTTCACAATCGAGATTCCACGTTGTCAATTCATGCATATGATCTTGACGAAGGAGAAGTTGTCGACATGGATGCCGAGTCTCTGACAAGTGACATTTTTTCAACAGTAACAAGTTACAACTAACATTTTATATTTAATTTGAGGAACATTTTGTTAATGTAAGTATATTACTGTTAAAATATCTCATTTTCAAGAGTTCATATATTGGGGTGTTATTCCTGGCAAAGGGGCGACCGACCCCAACCAGGCGCGTCCACGGGTGGCGGATAGTGGAACGACCTCCAGATATGGTGTGTCAGCTGCGAATTAAGTCAGCATTGCTGGACGAATAAGCAGTCGCGGACCAAACGGCGATGTCCTCCCAGCAGGATGGGGAGGGGTAACAGGTGGCACTGATACCCCCACTGAAATCCCCCATATGTCCTATGACGGGTGCATCAAGCGAGTAAGAGCCACTATAAGCTCTAGCCACGGGGAAGGTAAACCTCGGTAAACAAACCAATCTGCTGCCTTGCAGCTACCACCGGGAGATGGAAAGGCTATGGGAGACAACCCTGAACAACAAACACAACCCGGCCTGCCGAAGACGGAGTGTGTTAGCTACGGCGCAGACACCGGGAAAAATTAGGACACACACGCTTTTGCGGTATGGAGTCATGCGACAATCTCGACTTACGTCATGGCGTCGCTCCTATCAGCTACAACCGGGGAGGAGCGGAGCCGGGCCCCTAGCCTCGAAAGGGCCCACCCAAGCAACCGGTGCCTTTGCCAACCAAATGGTCGGGGGAAGGCAAAGTAGAGCAACTGACCAACCAACCCACTATCTTACAGTGGCTCAATGGAATGCAGAAGGAGTGAGGAACAAGAAACCGGAGTTACAAGAATTCCTCAGGGAAAATAACATTGATATAATCTGCATCCAAGAAACTCACCTAAAAGATACCCAACGATTCTTTGTACGTGGATACCAATCCTTCCGCCAAGACAGGGCAAAAAGAACTAAGGGAGGAATCCTCACACTGATTAAAACCTCAATCCCAGCAGTAGAGACACACAGATCTGGTGAGGACGAACTTGAATACATAACAGTCCAACTACTACTGCCCAGTGGAGACTTAATGATCACAAACTGCTACAGCCCTCCAACCACAACTCTGGAGCTACACAAATTGAAGCTTGCAGCATCGAGACACCTCATTATGGGTGACTTCAATAGCCACTCACCCAGCTTGGGCTATGACGCAACAGATCCAAGAGGAGAAGAGGTGGAAGATTGGATGGTAGAGAATAAACTAATTCTAATAAACCAACCAGAGGATAAGCCCACCTTCTATTCCAGAGTATGGAAAACAACGAGCACACCAGATCTTGCTATGGCTACAGATGACATACATCGACTCACCACCAGAACAGTAAATACTCAACTTGGGGGAAGTGACCATGTACCAGTCACATTACAGATATCTGAGATAAGAAGTGCAGGAGAAATCAATATGTCTCCTAGCTGGAATTTCAAAAAAGCAAACTGGGGATTTTTTAAAGAACAAGCCGACAATTTCTGTCAGAACATTGCCCACTCAAATAACATCAATAAAAACATCTCCATCATCAGTGAGGCAATCATCCAAGCAGCAAAGAAGTCAATTCCACGAGGTAAACGACGAGACTACAAACCATACTGGAGTGACAACCTGGGAAAACTCCATAGTGAATTAAATAAAGCACGGGAAACTATGGAGCAAAATCCCACATTAGAGAACACACAGAGGCACAACAGCATAAAACAAACTTTCAATGAACAAAAGAAAGCTGAAATCCAAAGGAGCTGGCACCAGAAGACCAGCAGTCTCAACATGGAAAAGGACTCAAGCAAGCTATGGAATCTGACAAGAGTGCTAAATGAAGAAACAACAACCAGCTACTGTAAGACTGTCATCAAGGAAAATGAAAAATACTACACAGGAAAGATGGCAGCAAATATCCTGGCAGATTTCTACAAGGAAGAAAGCACCACATCACTTTCACATGCACGGATCCAAGAAGTACGTAAGGAAGTAAAAGAAAAACTGAAGCACCAAAACCCAGATATCTGCATGAAGTCACCCCTTACTATGAGAGAACTCAGTGCTGCCATTACAAAACTAAAGAACAGAAAAGCTCCAGGAAAAGATGGCATCACAAATGATATGATCAAGAACCTTGGACCTGTAGCCAGGCACAAGCTCCTCCTAATCTTCAATCAGTCATGGAGTACTGGAAAATTTCCAGATCAATGGCGAGAAGCAATCATTGTTCCCATCAGAAAGAAACAAAAGGAGAAAACAAGCAAGTCTAGCTACCGACCAGTTAGCCTACTGAGCTGTCTGGGTAAGGTAATGGAAAGAATGGTGAACTCAAGACTACTGAAACATCTGGAAAAAAACCATCTGCTTGATAACACACAGTCAGCATTTAGGAAAAATCGCAGCACCGAAGACCAACTAGTATATCTAGCCCAGGAAGTAGAAAATGCCTTTCAGGAGAAAAAGAAAGTACTGGCAGTTTTTGTAGACTTGACAAAAGCCTTTGATAAGGTATGGAAAGAAGGACTCCTCCTTAAGATGCTCAACAGCAAAATTGAAGGGAGAATTTTCAACTGGATACGGGACTTTCTTCGATACCGCACAGCAAGAGTAAAACTTGACGGGAAACTGAGCCATCGCGTCACTCTACAACAGGGTGTGCCACAAGGAGGAGTTATCTCCCCCACACTTTTTATCATATATATAAATGATATTGCAGAGAAACTGTCCGGGCATATCTCCAGGGCTCTTCATGCTGACGATTTTGCTGCCTGGTCTGCTGCTGAACATTTGCCTACTGCGAAGTTCAGGATGCAAGCTGCGCTAAATACCATCGGTAAATGGGCATCAGATTGGGAAGTACAGATAAACCTCTCCAAGACAGTAGCAACCTGCTTCTCTCTGTCAAATCGCCGAGAAACGATCAAACTGCAGCTAAATGGAAGTGAACTTCCAATCGAGGAAAACCCAACATACCTAGGAGTCAAGTTGGATAAGAGACTCACCTGGAAGCCGCACTTAAAAGCAGTAGAACAGAGAGCAATAAGAAAGCTCTCTATTATGAAGAAACTGGCTGGCACAAGTTGGGGGGCAAATACCAACATACTTAAAAAAGTCTATACAGGCACAATCAGACCTGTACTTGAATATGGCATGTCAGCCTGGGCCACAGCATCTAAAACAAACACAGAATGTCTAGGGAAAGTGCAAAATTCAGGCCTTAGACTAATCACTGGAGGGATGAAGACTTCTCCAATCCAGGCAATGGAGCGATACACCAACATCCGCTCTCTTGATGACAGACGTGAGGAAAAGGTATTCACTCACAGTGAGAAGCTTCTACGAATGCCAAGTCATCCAATGCATGCCAAACTCCATAGTGTGACAAAGAACAGGCTGAAAAGAACCAGCTTCCTAAACATCTCCAAACATCTGCATCAATGCCATGAAGACCTCCTCCCAAATCGATCTACTGAGATTGAAATGTTAATTGATTACGAGGAGCCAGACGACTGCCATGGAAATATATCTATCATCATTGAAGTCCCTGAAATAAAAAAGAAAGGCCACCTGACCCCTCAACAACTAAAAACTTTGGCTCAAGAAACGATCGAAGAAAAGTACAACCCGAAGGAGTGGACACATGTATACACAGATGGATCTGCTGAGGGGGCAGTAAAGAACGGTGGAGGAGGCATTTTTATAAGATTCCTAAATGGAAAGATCATCCGAAAGGCCTTCCCAACTGGAAAGATCTCCAATTTTAGGGCAGAAGCTATGGCACTACTGCAAGCCCTGAAGATCCTCACCAGACCTGAACAGCAGCCACAAGCTAAGATAGTAATCTTCACTGACTGCAGATCATTACTTGAATCAATACAAAACACCAGGAATGACAACATGATGAATGAGATCAGATCTGAGCTTAACATCATCCAAAGGTCATCAACCATTGTCCTTCAGTGGTTACCTGCCCATTGTGGAATCGCTGGTAATGAGAAAGCAGATGCTCTATGATAAAGTCTCTTTTTGGAAGACAGACGTCATCATCATCAGTTGATAAATTCTCGTAAGGTTGGATGGACGTCATCATCATCTGTTGATAAACTCTTAATACAAGACCCTTGCCCTGAGCAAGAGACATGCTGAAAAAATCTGAAGCTCACTCGAACATCACCAGAGTTAAATACTGTGTTGTTGTGTTGCTCGTGGTTTGAGTACGGAATGTCAACTTGACCTACGCAGTGGTGTGTAGACATAGATTGAGTGTATAACATGCGAATGATAAGAAGAGTTCGTGGTGTTGACAAATGTTCTTTTCTCACACTCATGTATGGCTGGAAGTCATCGACACCAACGACTGTGTACCTTTACTACAGTTTAATTTGGACGTACACACTCGACAGCACAGATAGTGACAAATCACAGGTTGGCATAATACATCATGGTACAGTGGATAAATGGTCTTGCAATGTTACATGGGCACTCATGTAGAAGTATAATGGACTGTCAGTAGCCAAGCACTCAGTATTGCCCATATATATATCATCTGAGTTTACTGACAAAGCACGTCAGATTATAAACAATGTCCAAGATGGCTTCTAGACCTAACCTCGTCTAGCGAAGATTCCTTAACATAATGTCTAGCACAGATTTTTCCATATAATCAAATTGAACCGCTAGCAATGGGTTCTCATGTGTAGCAGTGATCTCTGGACTAATCAAGCGATAATACGGGCATCCCTTTTCTCTTCTTGAAAGTCACTAAATGTTTGGTTACAAGATGGCTTCTCTCGTGAGCTGTCACTCACGTTTGGATACAGATAATGAATCTGTCTTAAAGTTAGTCATTCATTAAATGTTTCATTGCTCTGTAGATTCTATCATGATACAATTGACTGCATTCTACAGGATATAGTGCTGCTAGGAATCAGAGTCGTTTTCCATCTAGTTAAATGCATCCTCTCAGATGTACAAAATCGTACCTATCGAAAAACGGTGGCTTCGTACGAGAGTTCAAAAGAGTATCTTTTATTACCTGGGTATCAGAAATATGATTCTGCCATTCCTTGGCAATAAGAATGAACACTGGGGTAAAGCATACATGATAGGTCTAGACGACTATCACTTTCCCCATAAATATAGAGATCACTTTTTCCGGCTACAAGCCGACATAGAAAAACACAGCCCATCATCAGGGCGAAGCCAAAACACACCTCTCTAGCGACACATCCGCCGAACAGCCTTTGACCTCTCTAGAGACAAAAGAACATATAGTTCGACTTAGATATGTAAAGATATACAGATATAAGACAGACTCGTCCTACTCAGACAAACAATACACATAAATTCAGGCCATAGATATTCTGAAGCAAGAACAATCTATTACTACCCAAACAAAGAATAAATCGCAGTAAAACTGGATTCATCCGCGGAGTTCGATCGAAAGAGACGACACAACTTTCAAGGGAAGTAACTCAATAATGACTTTTCCTTAAGCACTAACAAGTATCTATTTTGTTTACAAAATATTTGCGAACATAACAAGTATACCAATGTATAATATTGTAAGATATCAAAGACTGCACGTAACACTCTATCAAGAAGTGGCAGTAAAATGGAACAATACAGCCACCCATTGCCCTATCGGGAAGCAAAAACCATCATCCACAACAAGTACAAAAATCAGTGGAAGGAGGAGGGGGATATATACAGCAGAGATGACCCAATCCACCACCTAAACAGATACCAACAGACGACAATTTTCCGCCTGAGAACTGGTCACTGCAGATTACTTGGACATTTCTATCGCCTCAAGATATCCCACACGAATGAATGCCCATGTGGAACTGATATCCAGAGTCCAGAACACATTCTCCAGAACTGTCCAACGCATGATAAATTGCGACGTGCGACCTGGCCAAAAGGTGATGAGCTCCAGCAGAAGCTATGGGGCTGCCGCGCCGACCTGGAAAAGACTGTGGACTTCGTCCTGGCGACAGGCCTGCAGATTTAGCATGACTACAAACCGAACGCAGAAGAAGAAGAAGAAGAAGGGGTGTTATTAAAATCATTTTTATTTAATTGTGAATTTTTGGTAATTAAAAAAAAAAAAAAAAAAAAAAAATGAAGAAATACATAAAAATTGGTAGCACACAGATTATTTGTGCTAAAGATGCACATACAAGATTATGTACGCATCGTCTATCCCGTGTATTTGAGGCATAAAATATTCTGGGTATTTCTGGGTTTTTTTTTTAGAAGAGCGTCTGGGTTTATCTCTAGAACTTGAGTGGCAACACTGCCGACCGACGTAACATACATCGGTAATAATGTCAGTTGGGATGGGATAGTTATAACCTTTAACTGCTTACATTTTTAAAAATAATATACTTATTAATTATTTAAATATAATGAAATACAACCCTTTCCAATAAACGATGTTGATCTGGATAGATTTCTAGTTCGTTCAATGGAGGATCATCTTACTTTGCAATGAGATAATGACAAGGACGAGAAATAATTCATTGACAATGGCTGCCATGACTCTTGAATTGTAATGGATTTGCTCTCAAGCATAAAATTAGTTTATGATCAATCAATCAATCAATACCCTTTAGCTCCCCAAGGAGCATAGGCCTTCAACAAACACATGCCAAGTCTTCCTCTCCTGTGCCATCCGCTCAAGTTCTTTCTATGTTTTCCTCATCATTTTCACCTCTGTTTCCAGTTCTCTTCTCCGTGTGTTTTTTGGTCAACCTCTGCCTCTCTTTCTCTGTGGATTCCAGAACAAGGACTGCCTTGTAATGCTATCAACAGGTTTCCTCAACGTGTGTCCTATCCATCGCCAGCGTCTTCTTCTCAACTCTTGTTCCACTGGCACTTGTCTGGTTCTTGTCATCAATTCCACATTTGTGACTTTGTCATACTGGTACCATTTCAGTCCTTCTATTCTACGCAAGCACCCGTTTATAAAAGTCTGTAGCTTTTTGGTTGTTGTTTTTGTTGTTCTCCATGTCTCAGAGCCATACAATAGGACTGACTTCACATTTGAGTTGAAGATTCTTATTTTCGTGTTGGACTGATAATACTTTATGATACTTTAACGTAATTAAGAATTGAAATGAATGTATTTTCTTTATATTTAATTAATTTTTTTATTGTTTGGAATTAAATTAAGCCAAAATATTTTAAATAATTTAGCAACATTTAACAGCAAAACAGTCTTTGTAAGCGCCTGGTTAATTAAACACTATTTTACTGAAAAGATTGCTATTTAGTCTGCACTAGTTACCTAATTCACATTCGATTACATTTTTTCAGAATTAAAAAAAAATGAAAGGGAAGGAGAAAAAAGGGGGGTGGGGTGGTTTAAGAGATTAGTGATGTCTCATAAAAAGGAAATCTGGGATTTTGTTACGAAATATGAAAAGGAGAGGGAGACGAGTTAAACAACTTGCAACAATTGCGAGACGTCCTATGTTGACTACCCATACACTGCTGATGCCACTTTGAACATCATACTTTTCAAACATGATCATGCAGTGGGTAATGATGCCAATGTACACATACTGATGCGTTTGTGATCCGTGGTGAGAAATCAGGTTGGGGCTTCTCTGCTACGTTAAAGGGCATAATCGTCGCCGAAGGTAGCGGGGTTTGCAAGATAACAACTTCCAGCATGAGAATGAAGGTAGAGGCAGCTACTGCAACCTTAAGGTGGCTAACTGAAACTTCATTAACAAAGGCAGTCATTGTGTCAGACTCTCAGTTCATGCTTCAAAAGGTTCAAAATAGTTGGCTAAGAATGAATGGAAAACTTTCATAGAAACTTCGAATCTGCAGGAGCTGGTGTGAATCTACTGTCCTGGTCATGCAGGTGTACGCGGTAAGGAGAGAGCTGAGAGACTAGCATCAAGAGCACCCAGAGTGGGGACACTGGATATAGATAAGGGAGAGATACTGAGAACATTTTATGATTGCCTGTTAGAGAATGACGCTGCAGTAGATGAATCATCAAGGTTAAGACTTGGAATTTGGCATCAAACGTGAGGCTAGCAGAGACGGACGAATGAGAGGATGCATCCGCCGTGTACATAACCAGCCAGCTACAGGAACAGTTAGCATTCACACTCTTCGACATATACTGAGGGAGACTGAGCACTTATGGGTTTGCCTGGAGTGCAATGATGTCGATTCTGTTCAGTAATAACTATAAATTTTCATTACTTTATCTCGTTCGTACGGATTCATATTCGACTGATAATTAGTTTAAAACTTAAGTTTTGTTTCCATTAGAGGCTACGCATAGACTTACGGTGGCAAGAATGTATAGCTTTAGGATACGATCTTAGAGTATTAATACCAATATTCTAAGGTGTTTGCAACCAAAGATTCTAAGAATCTGCGTGGAGAAGATCATTAGAATTATCCAACATGTTAATTAAATAACAAATGAGTTAATTAGAATTATCTTTTTCCCCTCGGACAGTTTGCGGTTTGATAGTCACTGAGTAGAAGGAAACGGGCAAGAAGACGAAAGCGTAACAAGTGGGGAGAAAACTTCAAGAGATGGACTGAAAGCAGTGTGTCGAGACACTGAAATAGTTGGTGAATCTGTAATGAATTTTCGGCTGTTGAAGACAATCTACGACTCAGAGACGTACTTTGAAACCTCTAGACACACGCACATCAACTACGTATAAAATCGCCGTAAGTTGTCGACTATCTTTGTTTTTTTACGTTAAATTGTAGTGATGCAAAGATGTAAAACTATCGCTGATTGGACATATTACATATCGAATTTTACCAGCTATCTAATGCAAAGAAGTTTTACATTCAGTGTTTGACTTGTTGTGGGGAAGCCAGAAAGTTGTTTGGCAATGTCTTCTGCAGATGGGTAGCTGTAGTAGATTTTTAGTAATTGAAATGCCGTGTTCTTAGGATCTTTATTAAAGTGCTTGTCACCATGGAACCATACACCGAGTTTGAAAGTGATAGTAATGAGGTTAATTTTGAAGACTTTTTTCAGTTCGAAGATGATGAAAACTTACAAGACACGAGCTCTATCACTCAGGTGTGTGTTGACGACGACCCCGAAGATGAATGTGGTGAAAATGTGAAAGAGGAAGAAATAAGAGCACAGCAGGCAGAAGATGAATATGACGGAAAGGATTATCATTCTGAATTATCAAGAACACTCAAACTGGAAAATACAGATGGCGTCAATGATTGCAGTGATGGGTAAGTCTAGAAAATTCATAGATTGACCTTTAGGCCTATAGGCTACTTGATTAAAGCTTGCTACATCTTCCATAGTAAAACACAACATTTGCTCTGTGCCTGTGTAAATTTAAGTTGCAACACTTGTAAAGGTAAAAGAGTTGAAATGAAGAACAGTGAGACGTGTTCTTCGATGCCATCCAGATAAACTGCCGCCGTCGTTAATGTTGGAATTAAGGTTAAAGTTTAAAGTTATGTTTAGGATTCTTAAACCTAATCCAAACCCTTATCCTTCATTAATGCGCCAAGTCATTTTTTAAGGCTGTATCGAACCCACGACCCACTTTCTTCATTTATACCGAGTTAAGTGTTAGAGACTTTATCATACTAGGTCCAGATATTTGAAGTGGGTGACCAGTTCTCATGCTCGCTGTCTTTGCAGAGTCAGGTAGCCTACCCATTTACAGCTAGGTAGACTGGAGTGTGATGCTACCAGGTTTTCATGGTGGAACCCAATAACTTTGCTACCAACAGGGAAGCACATTAATCGCTCAGCCCATTGGACGCTCGTAGTATTTGTAGGCCCCTACCGCTTTTAATTGCTTTTATAGTTGCTTCGTTTCTTATTAAAAAATACCATATATTTAATGTGTAGACTCACTGAGGTCTTTGGTCATTAACCATAAATATGAACTTGCCTGTCGGAGCAGTGATAAAGTACTTACTGTGTGAAGCACACATTGACAGTATCTGTTATTAAGATGACCAGTAATTAATTTATTACAATTAACAAAATTTACACCATAAAATTACTACTATTGCATTGCTGCTTTGCATCAGTTATGTTAATACAAATTATCAGATAGCTTGAACTCTTTCATTTTGGGAATTATTGCCCATCGTGTGCCAGAATGATTTTTTTATTTTTAAGAATTCATGACATTTAGTCAGTTAAAATTTTTTTGAGAATCATTTTTGTCAGCATGCACGTATTAGACCTATATTTGAAACTAACTGGAAGTGGATACAGAATTATATACTGTTCAAAAAAAGAAACGCATAGCTATCCCAGAGCACGTTTTTATGAGTTTGTAAGTAAAATTTGGTGCTAGGGTATATAAAAACCAGCCTCAAATGTTCTTTACAGTGTCAAATGCACGTATTGACCTGAATTGCGTTCGTTTTTATAATCATTACAACGCAGTGGTCAATAGTGTTTATGACACAATTTTTGACCACAGCTCATGTTGCGCGCACGTGAAAGTAACAAAATTTGGGGTTAACACTATTCACTGACTACGCAACTGAAACCCTATAAAAGGATAATGCTACACAAAAAAAATTCAGTTCATTTTCAAGCAGACATTTATGGCGTCTCTATCGATAAATTTAAGGAACATTGCTATTGGCAGACTGCATGCAGGCAAAAGTCAAAGTCAGGTTGCCAGGCATCTAAATGTGCATCAGAGTACCATTAGTCGAATTTGGCACCGGTTCCAAGCCACTGGTTCAGTTGAAGACCGGCATCGCAGTGGACGACCCAGAGTGACAGCAGCAGCGGAGGATCGCTTTATTCGGCTTTGTCACCTCAGAGACAGGTTTACAACAGCTTCCTCAACTGCCCAGTCATTGCCTGCAGGACGTCATGTGTCTGATCAAACTGTCCGGAATAGACTGCATGACGCTGGACTTTGGGTAAACGACCTCACCGAGGACCTGTCCTTACGCGCCGCCATCACCAAAATCGACTTCTTTGGGCCAACCAGCATCATCCCTGGGCAGCTGACAATCAGTGGAGACATGTTTGGTTTAGTGACGAATCTTTCTTTTTGTTGCAGCGTCATGATAGATGGCGTAGGGTCTACCGTAGGCGAAATGAACGTTTTGCCCAAAATTGCGTTGATGAAGCTCCGCCGCACGGTGGTGGAGGTGTAACGGTTTGGGGAATGATCAGTTACAACGGAAGGAGTCAATTGGTGCACATTGAAGGAGGCTTGAATGTGCAACGATACGTCAATGAAATTCTTCGACCCCATGTCCTTCCACTTTTGGCTGCCCAAAGGTCTGTGTTTTAACAGGACAACGCCAGACCCCATTGTGCACGGTTGACCATGCAGTTCCTGACTGCCAACAACATTCTCACCCTTCCCTGGCCATCCCTGTCTCCAGACATGAGTCCGATTGAGCACCTGTGGGATGAGCTGCATAGACGTGTTTGTCGCCGAGACGTTGCTCCAGCCAATCGTCGTGATCTGTTCCAGGCACTCCAGGAAGAGTGGGCAGCCATCCTACAGGCCCACATCAGACGTCTGATCGCATCCATGCCCAGGAGATGCCAGTCGCTGATCGATGCAAGAGGAGGCCGCACTAACGGGAAAGCCCGTACGCCAAAAAACTCTCGTGACCCAGATGCAAAACAACTGTCAATTGATTGGTTGAACCCTAAGGTATTCTTGTGTGCAATTTGAACAATTAACTCATTAAATTAAAAAAGTTATTGTATGTCAAAATTATGGCTATGTGTGTGCCTTCAGTAGCTATGCGTTTCTTTTTTTGAACAGTATAGTTTGCAATGATTTTGTTAGTTTAAACACACATGCGTTTGGTATACATATTAATATGTTACTTACGATTTGAAAGACAAAATGTTAAGAGCAGATTATGAACTTACTGAGAACAAGTTTGTAGTCATTAAAACTTGGTTTTCTTCCATGGAACATCAAAGTAATCAATTGAAGGAATATGTCCTCACTCTAGGTCAGATGGCTGACTGTTTAACCTTGCAAGGCTGAAGGCAAAAAGACAAATCAGAAGGGTCACTATAAGAGACTTGTTGTTCGCTGATGATGCTGCAATCATTACTCAAAGTCAGCAGGAGCTCCAGAGATTGATGAATCGCTTCTCCCAAGCATGAAAGGAGTTTGGTCTCACAACAAGTCTAAAGAAAACAGATGTGCTGGGTCAGATGTGGATGTTGCACCAGTTATCATTATCGATAACTATGAATTGGCAGTGATGCACCACTTCACATACCTGGGGTCTACCATCAATGACAAACTCTCTCTGGACACAAGAAATTGACAGCCACATTGGCTGTTTGGGGAAACTCCGAACTCACAATGAATACCAAAGTTGAGGTATATAATGCCTTTAATTCACTAGCACACTTCTATATGGCCGTGAGACATGGACAACCTATGCTAAACAAGAAAGAAGGCTCAGTACCTTCCATATAAGGTGTCTACACCACATCCTTGGTATTTTGTGGAAGGACAAAGCAACAAGTGTTAAGGTGTTGTCATGTGCTGGCCTTCAAAGCTTAGACAGCGCAGTCTATGCTGGTGTGGCCATGTCCACTGCATGGAAGATGGTCGCATCACAAGAGGTATCTCCTTTGGGCAGCTGGCAGATAGCAAAAGAACATTTGGGTGACCACAGCTGAGGTTCAAAGATGTATGCAAGAGAGACATGAGGGCACTGGACATAATGGACATAAATCCAGCAATCCGGGAGGATGAAGCTGCCGATCGCACCAAGTTGTGATACTCTCTATGGTACCACCTCAGATTGGGCGAGAAGAAGCTCTCACAACAAGCAGAAGAGAAAAGAACACGCCAAAAGGAACACCAGGAAAAAAGCAGCTGAGGGCTATCACCTCAGGGGCACATTCCCATAGTTATGACTGAAGGGGCTACTATACTATTACATTGGGTGTAGCCAGATATGTTTCATTTAGTGAATTCACATCATTATTACTATAAGATGTAAAGGTAAAGGTAGTTCCATAGCAGAAACTGCCATAGGAGAGTGACGTGTTCGAGACTTCACTACACTAAGTCCATTTTAATGAGATGGGGTGATTAGTTCCCTTTCTCATTACCTTTGCCTTCCCTAACTCAAGAGAAGAATCAGATACCCAATTACAGCTGAGTAGACTAAAGAATGGTACTACCAGGTTTCAATCTTGGTAACTGCTGCAAGAAGAAGGCACTCTAACTGCTTAGCCAATCAGATGCTCATTATTATTACTATAGTCACCTAAAAGAAATTTAAAAAACTTGGTTTATAGTGTCATGTCATTTTCCAGCAGATAAACTAATAATATCAGATAAATTTAAAAGGGACCTAAGACGCGTCAACAGTGAGAAATGCAGTTAGCGACCAATAGCTAGACTGCTTGCGTCAGGGTCAGCGAACCAGAGCTGACCAAGACCCTACTCCACCTCCAAGTGGTGGTCCTGGAAACAGGCTGCAGCACTGCAGTCTGGCTGAGTGAGTAGGGATCGAAGAGGGAAGGCTAACCTGGTCCCAAAAATGCCATTCTGAAGTCAGATGTGTTGGCCAAAAGGCGCAAATATCGCAACTTCGCTGTAAACGGAACGGACACAACACAACCAACGTCCTTTTCAGGACGAACGAAGAAGAAGATAAATTTAAAAGAGACTTTGGGGAAAGTGGAAAAAAGGGATATAATCATGGGTGACTTCAATGCGAAAATTGGCATTGAAAGAACAGAGGAAGATGAAAAAGTGCAAGGGCCATTCAGCATAGGACGTAGAAATGAAAGAGGAGAATAACTAATCAAATTTTGCTTAGAAAATAACCTCTCTATTACAAACACCCTATTTAGACAACATCCCAGAAGGCTCTACACATGGACCTCAACAGATTGCAACAGCAGGAATCAAATAGATTACATCTTGATACAGCAAAGATGGAGGTCAGGTATATCATCTACAGAGACACTCCCAAGAGCAGATTGTGATTCAGATCATGAGCTACTAATTGCAGATTTTAAGTTAAAATTGAAAAAAGTGACAAAAAGAGCTCGACCTCTCCGTCTCGATGTAAGCGCCATACCACCTGAATATAACAGAAGTACAAAACAAATTCGAAGTTCTGATGGCTGTACAAGAGGATATGACACCTGATAAGCTAGCCACATACGCGAGAGATATTCTCATCTCATCAGCACAGAACATGATCCCTAGAAAAGTGCACGAGAAGCAGATATATATCACGGAGGAAACATTGAGGCTCTTAGAAGAAAGAAGAAAATTAAAGCAAACAGGTAGAATGCAACAGTGACAAATACAAAAACTGCACAAGAGACATCAGGAGAGAGATTAGGAAAGACAAGAAACAGTACATAACGAACACCTGCAATAGAATAGAAGGTCTGCAATTGCAGGGAAACGTTGGGGATATGTTCAAGGAAATCAGAACGCTAACAGATGATTTTAGACCATCACTACATGCAATTAATGATAAAAATGGTAACATATTAACAGAAAGTAAGGATATACTGGAGAGATGGAAGGAGTACAGAGAAATGTATGAAGATAGTACAAAGACCCCAGACATGACTATTGAAAGTGAAGAGAGAGAGCCAGAACCTATGTTAGATGAAGTACGTGCGGCAATCAAAAGCCTGAAGAAAGGGAAATCACCAGGATGCGATGACATACCAACTGAACTAATTCAAGCAGGAGGAGAGGCCAGCGTCCCATGTTTATCATGCACTATGTGTGAAGATCTGGAACAGTGCAGTCTGGCCCAAAGCATGGAAAAGATCGGTGTATATCCCTCTCCCAAAGAAAGGCAATTTAAAACTGTGTACCAACTATTGTACTATTGCTTTAATAAGTCATGCCAGCAAAATCCTCGTGCGGATTATCATGAAGAGGATAGAAAGGAAGTTAGAACATGAAATACATGAAGTATAGGCAGGTTTTAGACAAGGTAGAGGTACGAGGGACCACATATTTAATGTGAGAAACATCCTCGAAAAAAGGCAGAGAATACAATGTAGATCTTCACACCTATTTCGTAGATTACACCAAGGCCTTCGACTGCGTACAACATCAGAAATTGTGGAACATCATGAGAGGCATGGGGTTTCCAGCACATTTGATCCATCTAATTGAAACACTAGATCATGAACAACAAGCTGCTGTCAGAGTAGAGGGGGAAACATCAGGATGGTTTGAGGTGAAAAGTGGAGTAAGACAGGGTTGCATCCTCTCTCCATACTTGTTTAACATCTATGCAGAAAATATAATGAGAAATGTTAGGGGTGGCCAAGAATGTGAAAATTGTGATCTGTTTACAATTGGTGGAAATGCGATCCCAGAACTCAGGTACGCGGATGACACAGTTATTCTTTCAAACAGTGCCAAGGGACTAGAACAGTTAATCCTGTCTGTCAAAAGATACAGTGAGGATCAGAACCTTTTTCTAAACACAAAAAAAAACAAAGATAATGTCCACTGACAAAACAAGATGCCAACCAAAAATTACCATCAATGATGAGGAAATTGAAAATGTCACAAATTTTGAATATCTTGGTTCCATAATTAACAACAATGGAGACTGCTCAAAAGAGAAGGATACTGGCCATAGCAATGCAGAAGTTAAATAAAAAGAAGAACCTATGGCATAACACCAGCAAATTAATAAAAGTAAAACTTCTGAGAACGTGCATCTTTCCAGTGGCAATGTACAGATGTGAATCATGGACCATTACACAAACATTAAAGAAAAAAATTGAATCTTTTGAAGCAGCTTGTTACAGAAAAATTCTCAGAATATCTTGGACCAAGAAGAAGAAAAATATAGACATCCTACACGACCTGAACATCGAGGAAAACTGGCTCATAAACAATATCATGTCCCGGAAACTGAAATACTTTGGCCACATTAAATGTCAAAGTGGTTTAGAAAGAGCAGTGATGGAGGGTATGGTACCTGGAAGGCGAGACAGGGGCCGACCAAGACGACGGTGGACACAGGTCATTGAAGACACCTTGAATACGAAAATGGAGGAGGCTGGAGGGCTGGCTAGAGATCGAGAGTCTTTTAGGCGGGCTGTAATGAGATCGATGTTCTGCAAAGGACATGCTGCATGATGAATCAGATCAATACTCTACACAGTTTATGTAAAGTTGTTTGAAGTTTTAACAGTAGGCCTACCTCTTGCATTATCTTTGACTTGTGACCAGTCTTCAGTCATAGCTGTAGAGATAGTTCAGTTGCCTTTAGATGGGCTAGGCCAGGGCAGTGTCCACTCATCTAAATCTGTTGTCTGTAAATGTCGTGAGTTTGGAAGTATATTATGTCTGAGTTTAGACAGAGTATGAATGAGTTGTGTGAAAGTAGATATGAATAGAGTCACTAATGTAAAATAGGGAGTGAGGTATCTAATGTCTTCTTCCAGCCACACTCGAGACATTGTTTAGAATGTCATGCACCTCCTCCGTCCTCTCCGCTAAATAGGTTAATCTATTACAGTAAGGACAACACAAGTTAACATCAAATGACAGGTAGAATAGAAAGTGAATTCTGACCGCTTATAACATATAAATGTATTTGTTAAATAAATCCACATAAAATAACCTCACTAGCTTTGATGGTCTAGTGATCTCTTATCACAGTAATACAATAAAGAGGTAAGACAAATCGTATTGATTCCAAACCACCAGGTGCACATACACGTACAAAAAAAAAAGGAAAATCCAACTAACTCCCCCAGTCCTCTTGTGCGAAAACCTCTGCTACTGTTTGGTTAAATTAATCCGGAGGGATATACCTTCTAGGCTGGAGAAATTGCTAACTAACTATACTCCAGTCAGCCTAAATAGTATCCCACCGTTCTGCCTGAATATTCCACCGAATTAGGGAAAATGTATATTCCGTCACTGTAGTGACTATCTGTAGGTTGTGGAAAGAAAACCTATCCCAAAGGCAGCTGATGGTATTGCTGTAGTTTAACTCTCTTAATGTAGAGAACTCTGCAACGAAGTGATGTATTACTAGTGCTCTAGGCGTGTGGTTGAAATATCAGTGACGTCTGAATGGAAATGAGTGACCCTAAGGGTGGTCAAAGATGCACCTCCTGTAATGGTTAGAGATGAATCTTGGATCATCCAGATGTGTGTAGCGTACAGCCAACTAACAAGGATCTATGGTGTCCTGTCAGTATATGCAGTAGTAATTGGGTATCAATGGGTCTGGCAATATGTGCCATAGTGCGTGGATGGTGAAGGAACTGGCAGTGTGTGCCATTGTTATTGTTGTTGTTGATTAACTAGGGCTGCTGAGCTTGTCGCTCTTTAGCAGTCAATGCCAAGCTGAAGAATTTGCATGTGTTCTGTAGCTGTTGAGTGGTGCTGTATAGAGTGTTTGTGATTGTTGGGGAGTCCGGCAATAGCTGTCGTCTCTCTGTGGAGAGTCCTGGGCAAGTGAGCAGCACATGCTGAACTGTTTCATACGGATGGGTACAGTTGCGGTAACTAGGCTCATGTGTGGGATTTAATTTGTTTTAGTGCTTGTTGAGTCTGGTGTGTACTGTTCTTAGTGGGAAGATTGTGCTCTACTCCTTACATCGTAGGTTATTAATGTTGTTGTCGTACCGATAGGTTTGGAAGTTATTTATGGTCCCGTCTGAGTAGAGTGGATGGTGATAAATACGTGAGAAATAAAGGTGTGAGAAGTAGATTTCACGGGTGAATAGTTTAAGGAGAAGATATGTCTCTGGAATGAGTAATTTCTCTAGTCCAGCCTATCAATACAACTATAATTTAGTACAAGACAATCTTTCCCTCCCCATACATATAAATATAAGTTTAACCACACACACACACACAGCTATGTGACAACAAGACACACACAAACGTGAAAAAACCGGTTAATTGGGTATGGGTCTGACCAACACACAAAGTTAAGTTTCTTTTGTTGTTTATTATCATTAAACTTGACAACACCAAATATCTATAGACAAATCAAATAAAATCAGATTTACATACATAGGAAATAACTGAATAAATGTGCCCTCCCCCTCTTGAGAAAAGAACCCAAAAAGTTAATAGCCCGAAGGTCAAAGGTTAGCACTGTTACAGAATAGACATTAAAGAACAAGTTCTTGCTATATGCTACTCAGTAAAGTGAACAATTTGAAGCAAAAAAAAAAAAAATCAAGGATGGTACAGTTTCTGTAACAAAAGAAATATTCACTCTATTCTGTCATACGTGGCCACTCAATCACTCCTTATCTACTCTTGGTGATTATCCCTTGAAAATACAATTATCCTGAATATAAAATTGTCAGTGTTTTTTTATCTTCCAAATTGGCCCCAGTCCAACCTCGACAAATAGAATTAACTCTTAGTATACGAGCGGCCTTCTAGAGAGGCCGATGATCGATCCCCGTCAATAGCGAAAATTTATAGCTGAATGCATGTTTAAAACCACTGAACAATTTAGTTACGTGCATGATATAGGGGTTTCATTTCTTCACATTTTGATATATAACACTTTATGTTATCTTTATAAATAAATTATTTATTGCAAAATCTGTAATGGTAGTCATGAAATTAGCTCGTATACTAAGAGTTAATAAGGTGGACGCCAAATTTGGTGTTTTATTCCTTGATGGACAAATGTCACTTCGAATAGTTAGTGTAGAAACCGAGATTTTATGTTCACAGTAAACAGAGAAAAATACTTCCAGTATTGGGAAACATCTGGTTGCTAAAACTGTTACAATTGATAAATGACGGTAATCCTCTCGGCTGGCTCTAGGTGAGTGCCGATTCTGAAACAGCGTAACTCTTCTGGATAAAAATCCACTTGGATATGACTGTCAAAAGTCAGATAATGTTATTGTTCTTTACAACCCCAGTGGGCTGATAAAATTGGAAAAATATTTCTGGGTTTTGTAAGTCCAGTTAAATTTACCAGTTAAATGTTTATTAGTCTCTTTGGCCAATCCTGTTCACAAATGAACTTGGGGACGCACTAGCCAAGAAAGAGACAACATTCACCACTCGGTAAATGAAGAAAAGAACCGATGAAAAAAGACCGCTGGCTGCTCTTGTGATCAGGTCTGCTTAGGAATAAAGAACATTTATGAAAAAATGCTCATCATGTAGCATGTCCTTTGCAGAACGTTGCTCTCATCACAGCCCGCCTGAAAGACTCTCGATCTCTAGCCAGCCCTCCTGCCTCCTCCATTGTCATGTTCAAGGTGTCTTCAATGTCCTGTGTCCACCGTCGTCTTGGTCAGCCCCTGCCTCGCCTTCCAGGTACCATACCCTCCATCACTGCTCTCTCTAAGCCACTATGACGTTTAATGTGGCCAAAATATTTCAGTTTCCGGGACATGATATTGTTTATGAGCCAGTCTTCCTCGATGTTCAGGTCGTGTAGGATGTCTATATTTTCTTCTTCTTGGTCCAAGATATTCTGAGAATTTTTCTGTAACACTTTGCTTCGAAAGGTTCGATTTTTTTCTTTAATGTTTGAGTAATGGTCCATGATTCACATCCATACTTTGCTACCGGAAAGATGCACGTTCTCAGAAGTTTTACTTTTATTAATTTGCTGGTGTTATGCCATAGGTTCTTCATTTTATTTAACTTCTGCATTGCTATGGCCAGTCTCCTTCTGACCTCTTTTGAGCAGTCTCCATTGTTGTTAATTATGGAGCCAAGATATTCAAAATTTGTGACATTTTCAATTTCCTCATCACTGATGGTAATTTTTGGTTTGCATCTTGTTTTGTCTGTGGACATTATCTTTGTTTTTTTTTGTGTTCAGAAAAAGGTTCTGATCCTCACTGTGTCTTTTGACAGACAGGATTAACTGTTCTAGTCCCTTGGCACTGTTTGAAAGAATAACTATGTCATCTGCGTACCTGAGTTCTGGGATCGCATTTCCACCAATTGTGAATGGATCGTAATGTTCACCACGGCTGTTTGTGCCCTATACCAGAGCGCTCTTTTAGTTTCGGTGACAGGAATTCTGACACTGGGTATAACATTTTGTGTGCACCGTAAAAGACTATTTAAGTTTTGGCGGGGAAAATCAGCTGATGTGTGAGTAAAATCAGTAAAATATAAATCATTACACACTCGTTCTGGATAAACACAGCGCTAAAATTCTTTTGTGTACTATAACTTTGTTCTGTGTTCTATTTTTGATTGCATTTTTATTTGTTTGAAAATAGTTTTGACGGAGTTACAGACTTTTGAAAACAGCGTCATCATTTAAGGAAATTCATAAAATAAGTAATCTTTTTATTAATTTAATATCTAAAAATCGGCCCATTCGTTTGAGTTTATAATTATAAAGACTTCTCGAAGGGAAGCTAAAGATTATTTCCACATACTTTTTTTTTTGGTTTCATATCTTGAGAATGTGTGGTAGTCAGTTTTGTGAGTGTGGCATTACAAGAACAAGCATATTGTCACCAGATTTTATAGCATTTAAATCCCTTTAAACGCATTCCTGATACCCACAAATCTTAAATAAGGTAGTAAAAAAATAACTTTTTGTAAAGCACCATCTGTTTTTGCATTTTCATTCATTTATAATGATATTTAGCTACGTATATAAGCGTCAGAAAACATGTAAAGCTATAGATAGATTACTTCCACATAATTTGATCTATCTTTCAAGTCTTGTTAATCTTCTATTTATAATATGAATTTTTTTTTAAATTGTGTGTGAGATAAGGACTGTTCCATTGGTGTTCTTTGGTAGACAATCCTGTGCACACGACGGCTGCCAGCGAATTCTAAGTAACTGTTTGTATATCTTCTTTCATTCAAAGTTACAATGCAGGTAGTAAATTTAGAGAAACCAAATTCTAAATCTAATACCATCCTTTTATCAATGGCTAGAGTCAGAGATACATATGATAATTTAGAAATATTTATGAATGGCATGAAAGCTCAGATAGAGTCACTAAAATATTTAGAGTGGGATGGTAAACAAGTTGTTGTTTTCTTATTCGGGGATTATTTCCTTGTTTTGCTGGAGACACCACAGACATGGGTATATTCCTTGAGCTCCAGACAAACCAAACATTTTCATCAAAGACATCCAGAGAGCATACAACTTGCAAACCAAGAAGTTTGGCCATGTTGATAAGAGATTACAATAGATATATGAAATATGGGAAAGGGAATAAAAGGCAAGTGGCACATTACCATAATTGTTTACACAAACCAATGTTAGAGATTGAAATTGAAAATGTAGCTCCTCCTTACCTTCATATTTTATTAGGCATTGTTTTGAAACACCACAGACTTCTAGAACAGGTAGCTGATACAATAGACGCAAAGATATTTGAGAATTCGCAAGAGATACATGCAAACATTAGTACTTTTAAGAACTTGAAGAGATTTAGTAGGAACTGGAAATAGGCAGAAGAATTAGGAGCTAAAATTGAATTTTTCAGGTAGGTATTGAACTTTGTGAGGATAAGGAGGAGACAGATAATTTTAAAGTTAGACTTGAAAATGCACAAGATGCGCTGGCCAAACTTCAGTTTCAAGATCTGTGTACTAGGTCTGGTCCAGTTTGCTCACACATGGACAAGGTACTAGCCAAACACAAAATCATACAACAGGCTTATAATAGCAGAGCATTTATAGGGAATCACTGCCACAGATATCTCACACAAAAAGTTTATAAAGATCTTACAAGAGCAATCATTACACAAACACTGAAAATTACAGACAAACAAGATATAACTAACATAGCTTTTATTGCCCAAGAACAATTCAACTCACTGAAAGAAGCATTTGAGAAAGTACACAACAAAATATCACACAGTAAACCAATTAGTAAAGAATCAATAACAGCATCGATAGAGACTTATATGTCTTTGTTCAGAAAGCTATTCCCTAGTAAGACAATTCATAAACAGCACATATTAGAAAAACATTGCGCAGACTGGATCAGAACTCATGATGTATGATTGAGATAATTGTTAGCTCTCATGTTCTGGGGACAATTGGGTGTGTTATTTTAAGGTTATAAATGTGGACATGCAATTTAAACTTTCAATAATTAATGTTTGACGCATGAAACCAAAACAAAACTTTGATATCCATTTTCTGCAGGTTTTCTACTTTTGATTTCTGTAATTTGTTATGCATGTTGATTGTGACCGTTTTAGTGTAAATTGAATTAGAAACAAACCATAACAAAATGTAAAAAAAAACCGTAAATTTTACACTATTTCAGACTATTATATCTTCTGTTCTAATTGTGATAAAATGTTTGTTCTTGTTCTAAAATTTACTCTAACATTTCTAGTCTAGCTTTACGCAAAATTAAAGCCGGTATTTATAATAATAAAGTAGCATAAAAGCAATTCAAACATGTTTTGGGGACAATTGGGTGTGTTATTTTAAGGTAATAAATGTGGACTTGCAATTTAAACTTTCAATAATTAATGTTTGACGCATGAAACCAAAACAAATCTTTGATATCCATTTTCTGCAGGTTTTCTACTTTTGATTTCTGTAATTTGTTATGCATGTTGATTGTGACCGATTTAGTGAAAATTGCATTATAAACAAACCATAACAAAATATAAAAAAAACGTAAATTTTACACTATTTCAGACTATTATATCTTCTGTTCTAATTGTGATAAAATGTTTGTTCTTGTTCTAAAATTTACTCTAACATTTCTAGTCTAGCTTTACGCAAAATTAAAGCCGGTATTTATAATAAAAAAGTAGCCTAAAAGCATTAATTAAGCCCTATCAAAAGTAAACATCACCACATGTTTTTCCCATTAGGAAGCTGACCACGTGACCTGTCAAGTGGGCTATAAATAGTGGAAATAACGAAAAGATCGCTCGCAAACAGCCGTGTCACACTCTTGGTCACTCCGAACATTTCTCATTATATTTTCTGCATAGATGTTAAACAAGTATGGAGAGAGGATGCAACCCTGTCTTACTCCCCTTTTCACCTCAAACCATCCTGATGTTTCCCCCGCTACTCTGACAGCTGCTTGTTGTTCATGGTATAGTGTTTCAATTAGATGGATCAAATGCACCGGAAACCCCATGACTCTCATGATGTTCCACAGTTTCTGATGTTGTACGCAGTCAAAGGCCTTGGTGTAATCTACAAAACGGGCATGAAGATCTACATTGTATTCTCTGCATTTCTCGAGGATGTTTCTCACATTAAAAATGTGATCTCTCGTACCTCTGCCTTGTCTAAAATCCGCCTGTACTTCATGTATTTCATGTTCTAACTTTCTTTCTATCCTCTTCATGATAATCCGCAAGAGGATTTTGCTGGCATGACTTATTAAAGCAATAGTACGATAGTTGGTACACAGTTTTAAATTGCCTTTCTTTGGGAGAGGGATATACACAGATCTTTTCCATGCTTTGGGCCAGATTGCACTGTTCCAGATCTTCACACATAGTGCATGATAAACGAGGACACTGGCCTTTCGTCCTGCTTGGATTAGTTCAGTTGGTATATCATCGCATCCTGGTGATTTCCCTTTCTTCAGGCTTTTGATTGCTGCACGTACTTCATCTAACATAGGTTCTGGCTCTCTCTCTTCACTTTCAATCGTCATGTCTGGGGTCTTTGTACTATCTTCACACATTTCTCTACAGTACTCCTTCCATCTCTCCAATATATCCTTACTTTCTACATCCTGTATAGCTACATATATGCACATAGACGGGGACAAGACAATCTCTTATCCACTCCGTCAGTCCTGATTAAAGTTAAAAGGTACATGGTGACTTTCTTTACGCCTGTACGGTCAGCTGTTCGCCCGCGCTGCGATTTCAGGTTGGATGAAGGTATGCAACCCTCCCCGCCCTTTATGCGCGCGCTTACGGTCAGCGTACAATTTCAATTATTATTTAATTGTCCATACGCGCCTTTACCTAAATATCGCCTGTCGTTAATAGCTATTACATTGTCGGCGTCTGTTGGTCATCGTATGGTATTAAATAATAGTCACTTACTATAAATACACAAAATGAAATATAACATGAATTCTTTCTACCACTATCATCGTGCCTAGCATATACTCAGTCAACTAAAACGTCTCTTCTTGTGTGAGAAAGTGGGGGGTAAAATTAACATTAAAACTGAAACATCTGGTATAAAATAGCTACGCGTTATTATTTCACTGCTTTTAACAGCTAGAACTCTAAGTGAATTATAATGGTAAAATCTTTAACACTTTAACGCTTAGCACTAATTTCTATTACCAGAACATCAGAATGACAATCCCCACGAAACTATTAACAGATCTTCCACAGTGGTTCTAGACTACGTGTTTAGACTATCTGAAAAATTCTGAGTGACGACTGATAGCGGGTTTTGGAAGACCACAGTTTATATATCCTCATGGTTATCTGATCTCTAAAGGATGCTAATTTTCACACTATTGTGCATAGCAGAGAATCAGAAGCATTAGTCCTTCAGATGAAAGTTTTAAGGTCGGCTTGTCTCAGGCGTTCGACTGCCATCAAAGCTTAAATCCGTGTAATGGGGTCCTCGTAGATTTTCCCCGTATCTGAAGATCAAAAGTTAACTCCCCTCTCTGTGTACGAACTTCAAAGGGTCCGGTGTTTTCCCCACGTGCGGTCTGTCCGGTATCCGATGATTGACAGATCAGCTCACGTGAGAAACTTGATAAACAAACCTGATTCGCTCCCTGTTATGACTGGCAGGTCGCGAAAGTTGGTAAACAACTTCGTTTGTTTATGTTCAAGGAAAAGAGGCGTGGATTAAAAAGTGAGTAAGACAGGCAGAAAAATGCATGGTTTTGCTAGCAAATCATGGGTCGCTAACGGGAAAACAAAGGCTGTCAGATTACTGTAGGCTATATTTCCATTATACGTCACAGTTGTCATATTTGTTGGGATGGGCCATTTCCTTTATACAAGGCACATCTAGTAGACCCTTTTGCCAATCGGTTCAGCCATTCCTCTTTGAAGTTGTTTTGGATTATTCGTTTAGCTGTCAGCATGTTTGCTGTAGTGTTTGAATTATGCTTGCTCCTAGTTTTGCCCAGTCTGTCTGCTTTATTGTTGCCTGGTATGTCTGTGTGCCCTGGTATCCACTGTAGAGTGACTCTGATGTCGTATTTTGTTAGCAGGCTGTCAATTGTTTCGGCCAGCTGTATTATTTTTTTATTTTCAGTTTGGAGGTATACTTCTAAAGCCTGAAGTGCTGATTTTGAATCAGTGAAGATTATAATATCTGAGGGCATATGGACTTCTTGATTGAATTTCCTGTCTATTGCTGTGAGTGTGGTGTTTATTGCTGTAATCTCTGCTTGATAGTTAGTACAGAATTCTTTGCACGGTTCATATATTTCTAGTGTGCAGCCATTTGGGTACTTCACATATACTCCAAGTCCAGCATTTATGGTGGCCTTGAATGCAGAGCCATCTGTGTATGCATGTATTGCAGTGCTAGAGTAACTATCTATAGTCTCTAAAGTAGCTGTTTTAAGTATTGTTGGGGGCAAAGTCTACAGACAGGGGGTATGATGTGCTGGTGTTGTGGGTAGTGGGTTTCCCCCCTTGCTTCACCCTAGGCCTAGTGAATTCTGTTCATGAAAGGAGCGACCATTGCGGTGTTAGTCTCTTGGCCTAGCAAAACCTCTCATACCCCAAGATCGTTGTGCGTGGTGAAGAGCCACACCCTCCTCGAGGTAGTCCTGGTAACTGAGGGTGCGAATCCTCAGGCTAAACACAACGGATCTAGAGGAGCAAACCTCGATAATAAAACCGGTGCACTACACCGTACACGCCCTCTGTGGGTGGGAAGGAGCCAGATGGATACTGAACAAGTCTTGGGAGTGGGAACGAGTGTGGACTGCTCCCTGAAGATCGGAACCCATCGTACAGGCACAGAGACTCAGGACGTGACGATCCTATTGCCTTCAACTCTTGGTCACATGCCTAGAGCCTCGGAGAACTCGGCGTAACCAGCAGGCAATTTGGTGGCGGGGAAAGAGCACTGTGAGCCCTACCTTGGCTACGTATCACAAGGAGACGCAGAAACACCCCCTTTATCTCCCCCAGAGCTGGCACAGTACACTTCTGGCTTCTACCCGGGGCGTTAGGAAATCCACAGGCACCCCAGCATCACAATGCCAAGAAGATGACAAAGTTGGAATTTACTAACTCAAACCTGGCAGAGCAAGTCCTCCAACAGATGCGGCCGATGCTGGGCCCACTGGCGCGTGGACACGTCCCGATCCCCATCGAGACTTGCCCGGGGAGCCCACCCCGGCTCAAAAAAGCAGAGAAGGCCACTCTCCAAACCTCCGATGTCTTGCGGGCAGTGTTAGGATGTGCAAGAACATGGACAGGAAGACTCCACAACTTCCCCACTGAAGACACGCCCACGGCGACCGTTGCCTCAATTGGCTGTGTGTGGTGTACCCGGAAACGGGGCCTCCCAGTACTGAGACACAGTTAAGTCCCCGATGTCACTTATCGGTGCAGAGTTGAGAGAGATGGCTGAGCATCACAATCCCCCCTGTGTTGCAGCATGATGAGAACCCAGAATTGCACACTGAGCTTGGGGGGATCACTTGGGCACCAGACTTAATACTGGCTCTTGACTGGATGGCCGCATGCAGGAGATTTCTACAATGGGGGGTTGGCAGGTGGTGGGTATCTGGAAGTGGCTCTGTGCAGGACGTGAGGATTCCTTGGGTGAGCCCAGAACCAGAGCACAGCATTGTGCAAGCTCTGCATAGTTGGAGAGCCCCCTGGATGACGGGGAATGCACAGTGTGCTACCCCACCTATCCCCAACTGCTAACTTAGAACCAGAAGTGGGGTCCTCTGTATGCGTGCCAGGCCAGGATAAAATGCCTGGGAAAGAGACTGGAGCTCAGAACTCCCTAACTCAAAGTTGCAGGATGGCAGGAAAGACAGGGCTATTTTGAAGATAACGCAACCATATTTTCACCATACGAGCTCGGACGCCGCCTCGGTAAACAAGGTCCGCGCAGAGCAGTGACACCCCCAGGCTGCTTGCGAATAGTCTACTACTGGGAACATAAACAGATTAGGGATGAGCCCACTCTCCCGTTGAACAGGTGCTAAAGTCATAGATACTGGGCCAGAAGGCGCACCGGAAACCACAGTATCACGCAACTCGCTTTTTTTTTTCTATGGAGAGTACACCGTCAAATAAATCTCGTACTGGTGCTCGCCCTGTGGAGCTCCACCAGGCAGGTGCAGTGCCGGGCTCTGAACCTCGACAGAGCCCACCCTCAGCTACTGGAGGACCCTCTAGACCGTCTTGTGGAGTCAGCAGACGGCGGAGGAGAACTACTGACCAAAACAAAACAGAAAAAGAGAAACCCAGAGTGCCACTTGTCATGATGCACTGGAATGCAGAGGGAGTGAACAGCAAGCAGGCTGGATACAGCAAAAAGACAGAGCTGGAAAACATCTTGTATGAGAAGCAAGTCAGTGTTTGCTGTATCCAAGAGACTCACTTGAAAGCAGATCAAACCTTTAAAATAAGGGGATATCAATGCTTCAGATCCGACAGAAAAGATAGACGAAAAGGAGGAGTACTTACTCTTGTAAGGAATAACATTCCTGCACACGAAAGGAAAACCTTCATGGATGGAGCAGAATATCAGCTGTTGCAGATAAAGGTAGACAAGATGGAAATAGAACTCCTGAACTATTACTGTCCGAACAACAAACCCCTGAGTCTCAGCTCTATACAGGTACCAGCCACCAACTTTATAGCAGTTGGAGACTTTAATAGCCACTCCCAGAGCTGGGGCTATAACCATCTGGATCACAGAGGTGAAGAGGTTGAAACTTGGCAAGATGATCACTCCCTAATCCTAGTCAATAATGCCACAGATACTCCTACCTTCTACTCCAGAGGATGGCACACAACTTCAACACCAGATCTTGCCTTCTCCACACCAGATATAGCTGGATCTATTAGTAGAGAAGTAGGAGACCAACTAGGGGGAAGCGACCATCGCCCAATCTTTCTTACTGTCCAGAGTGCAACTCTCAGTACAGGCCCAGCCATTACAAGATGGAACTACAAAAAAGCCAACTGGGGTTTATTCAGGCATCAGGTGAACACGCTGCTGTCTACCCTCAAGGTACAGAACAGAGACATTAATGAAGTGGTAAAAGACTTCAACAGATGCATACTACAAGCTGCAAAAGAAACCATTCCCAAAGGATGCCGGCGTAACTACATACCATACTGGTCCAGCACACTCCAAGAACGTCAGGAAGCTATGGACAGGGCTAGAAAGGACGCAGAGTCTCAGCCTTCACTTGAAACTCACAACAAATGGAAAAAGGCTGTAGCAGAGTTTCAGAGAACAAAGCTAGAAGAAAAACGGAAAAGCTGGAGAACTAAAACGGCATCGCTGAACCTTGAGAAAGACGGCAGGAAACTTTGGAGATTAGTCAAGTCTCTAAATGAAGAGCGTTCCTCACCTAGGCAGACTATCACATTGGATGAAGGTGGCAAACTTTTCAGAGGAAAACAAGCTGCAGACTTGTTTGCTAGAAGATACAGTTCAGAAAGCAACTTACCCATTAACATAGATCATCAGAGAGAGATAAGAAAAGAAATACTGGCAACCATGGGACAGACAGATACTCCTGCCCCAATGAGGGAACCCATCACACTAGGAGAACTACAGAAGGCTATTTCCAAGCTTAAGTTTCAAAAGTCACCCGGCCCAGACAAAATCAGCAACGAAATGCTAGTAAATCTGAGCTCAGCAGCAAAGACAAAACTGCTTGAGATATTCAACCACAGCTGGTTGAAAGGAACGGTACCCCAAGTATGGAGAGAAGCCATCACAATACCCATACTAAAGAAAGGGAAATGTAAGACCGAGGCTGCAAGTTACCGGCCAATCAGTCTCACAAGCTGTGTTGGGAAGACTATGGAGCGAATAGTCAACCACAGATTGAAATGGTATTTAGAGTCTGAGCAGATCCTGGTGCCGGAACAAGCTGGATTTAGAGAATGCTACAGTATAGAAGACCAAGTTACTTACTTGTCTCAAGCAATAGAAGATGCCTTCCAGGAGAAGAAAAAGGTCCTAACGATCTGGGTCGACTTCAAGCAGGCCTTTGACAAGGTGTGGAAAGATGGCCTCATTGCAAAACTTAGGAGAAGTGGAATCCAAGGCAACATGATGAAATGGATCCAGTCATACTTGCATAACAGGAGAACTAGAGTCACTCTTGACGGTCTGCAGAGCAGAAAAGTGTTGCTCCATCAGGGGGTACCTCAAGGAGGAGTAATTTCCCCAACACTCTTCCTTGTTTACATCAATGACCTGGTGAAAGATCTCCCTGCAGGAGTTAAAGCTGCCTTATATGCAGATGACCTAGTACTCTGGTGCGCTGATGAAAATGTCACCACAGCAAATTATAGAATGCAGCGGGCAGCAGACATGCTAGTGTCATGGGCAGAGAAATGGCTTATCACAATAAACACAGACAAAACCTCCACAACACTGTTCTCCCTCGCCCCCAAGGACAAATCAGCTAACATACACCTAGGGACAACCGTGATCAAGGAAGAAAGCTACCCCACCTATCTTGGGGTGACATTTGACCAAAGGCTTACATGGAATAAGCATATTGAAAATGCAGAAGGAAAGGCCCGAAGACGACTAGGCATACTCAGAAAATTAGCAGGTACCAACTGGGGAGCAAATGAACGAAATCTAAAGAAGATTTATAATGGAGTAATAAGACCACACTTAGAGTTTAGCTCAGCAGCATGGTCATCAGCTGCTAACTCACATCTGCAGTCTTTGGACAAGGTGCAAAATCAAGCTCTCAGGCTCATTACAGGAGCCATGAAAACTACACCAATAACAGAGATGCAGAAGGTTGCTGGATTACAGACATTGTCCCATAGAAGAGACACAAAAACCATGATCCAGATGGAAAAGTACAACAGTATGCCAATGCACCCAATGAAGGCAAGACTAGATGATCTGGCATTGGGACGTCTAAAGCGTAGCAGCTTTGTGCATCGGGGGAAAAGACTTATAAGACAGCATCAAGAAGACCTATCCATGAAGACAACACCACTGAAGCCCACCCTATACCCTGTACCATGGGAGCAGGCCAGCAGTGCCCTCCAAATTAATACATCAGTCAGTGGTCTCACAAGTGGATGTGAGTATAATGATCTGCAAAAACGAACTGCTACATTGAGTATGATCCAAGAAAGCTATCCCGATCAATCATGGATACATGCCTATACAGATGGATCAGCAACTAATGCTGTTAGGAATGGAGGTGCCGGTATCTTTATCTCATATCCTGACAACCACTATGAGACTAGGCACATTCCCACTGGTAAATTCTGTTCCAACTATACAGCTGAGGTTCAAGCTCTAGAGCAAGCTGCAAATATGATTTATAACACCAACTCTGACTGCCACCAGGTAGTCATCCTCACAGATGCACTGTCTGTCCTGCAAGCTCTCAAGGGTGGTAAACTCCCGCATCTGAGAAATGAACTAAACAAGGTAGCTGCCAAAAAGAGAACCATACTTCAGTGGGTACCATCTCATTGTGGTGTACCCGGAAATGAAAAGGCAGATAAACTTGCAAAAAAGGGAGGAGAATGTGAACAAGAAGATAATGAAGTCACATACTTTGAGAAAAAGAGAGCTATCCAGACTATCAGAAGAGAACAGAACCAACCCAAAGACGACTATCACACTCTCGACCGGCAGGGACAGATAACTATTTTTCGACTCAGGACAGGGCATAACAAACTGAATAAACACATGCAGAAGCTACGATTGTCTGCTTCACCACTGTGCACATGTGGATTAAACGAACAAACTGCTGAGCATGTTCTACAGGACTGTCCTCTGTATGACCAGTTAAGAAAGATATACTGGCCGAATGACTCAACACTAAACTCAAAGCTATATGGAGTTAAAGAGGAACTTCAAACAACAGTCGAATTCATCATGAGAACTCGTCTGACGGTGTAATCATCAAAGATGCGATCGCAAGAAGAAGAAGAAGAAGTATTGTTGGGTTTGTGTCTCTTGTTAGTGTGCTATCCATGAGTGTGGTTTTTATGACTGTAAGTTTAACTCCTTTCTGGGATAAATGACTGGGTACTGTTCAATTATTTCTCGTGTCTGTGGGAGATGGTGTTGTTCTGCTATAGTTGTTGCTACTTGTAGTGATGATTTTTGTGTTTTATTCTGCTAATGGGTTTCCAGTTTTCAACCCGTTGTCTGTTTGGGTGGTCTTTTCTCATTCTTCAAAAGCGCTCTGTAGCTTCCAGAACAGCACATTTACGCCGTAGGTCCATTGGTTCTACATTTGCATCAATTTCACAAGCAGCTGTTGGTGTGGTTTTGATTCCTCTGTTTATGAACCTTAGAGCTTGGTTTTGGACTTTGTCCAACTCTGTGGTTTTGCTCATTGCCGACTGCAGCAAAAGGTTGTTATCCATGACTGATTGGATGTATCCCAGGTACAACTTTCTGAGATTTCCTTTGTCTGCTCCCCAGCTAGTGCTTGCAAGATGTTTAACTAGGTTCAGGCATCTACTGTCCTTATCTTTCATTTTGTGCATGAAGGTATTGAGGAGTAGCTGTCTGTCAAGCTCCACTCCTGTAAGCTGGATTTTCTTCTCTGGACAGTAATTGTTCATCGAGTTTTAGTTGGTACACCTTCTTGCTTTCCTTGATGCTTTTGGTGAAAATTGTGTATATGGTTTTCTGGGTGTTTTTTTTTAGTTTCCAGAGCCTGCAATACACAGCTATTGTGGCTAGGGCAGTTTAGTTTTGCTTGCACCAGTTTTTTGTATTTTTCAACTGTCCAAATGAACATCATCTGCATACAGTGTTTTTGATACCTTCAAGAATGGAGGAAGGTCATTTATGAAGATAAGGAAGAGGGTGCAACTTAGTGCGGACCCTTGCGGCAATCCCTCCTCCAGTGTTTTCTGGGAGGATTTAGTGCCTTCTACTGTTGTTTGTATTGTTCTGTTACTTAGGAAGGCTTTAATCCAGAGATACATTTTTCCATGTATGCCCATTTTTGTCATTTTGGCGAAGAGCCCCTGTCTCCATACTGTGGCGTATGCTTGCTGCAGAGCAATGAATACAGCTGTTGTGTGCTTACCCTCTTGGAATGCATCTAAGGTTTTTTGCACAAAATGAAAGAGTTGGTCGTCTGTTCTGCAACATTTTCTGAAGCCTGACTGACTATCATTAATGACTTTATTACTTTCCAGCCACCAGTAGAGCCTGTGATTAACCATTTTCTCTGCAAGTTTTCCAATTGCTGAGGTCAGTGAGACTGGTCTGTCGCTTCCAGGTTCTTCAGCTGGCTTGTTTTTCTTTAGAATTGGTTTGATATTTGCAGTCAGCCAAGCTTTAGGGAGTGTGCTTTCTTTCCATGTTCTTTTAATGAAGTTTAAGAGTACTAACCTTGCAACTGGGCCAAGGTTTAGTATCATTTCATTGGTAATTTTGTCTGGTCCTGGAGCTTTCTTGGTCTTTAATTTTTGTAGTGCGCTATTCATTTCGTGGATGGTGTACTCAGTTTCAAATAGTGGAATGCTTGCTTTAGCAGCTCTCTGTTCTGTTTTTGTTATGTTCTTAATTGTTTTGTCTATCTATTTTCTGTGATTTGTTTTGCTGACATTTGCATAATATTTGTTAAACGTTTCTGCCTATTTCTTGTCGTTTGTGAAGTTTGTGAAGAATGTTTCCTCCAGTTCTTAGTGGTTTTGGGTTGCTCTTTTTTCCTTTACAATCAAGACAGTGCAGGAGCTTCCATGCTTCCCTTCATTCTTTAAGTCCAGGCTTTCACATGTTTTTGTCCATGCTTCTTTCTTTGCTTTCTTAATGTGATATCTTACTTGTGCTGTGAGTTTGTTATAAATTATTATGTTGGCTCTGGTGGGTTCTTTTTCCTCCTTTCTTCTGACTTGTCTGCACTCTTTAACAATCTTTTCTAGATCTGGAGTCCAGAAATGACGTTTGTGGCTGCCTTTTGGTATTATGTTTGCTATTTCAAGTATAGTCTTTGTGATATTGTTGTGTGTATTCTCTACTGTATCTAATATGTCAATGCTGCTGAATCTGCTATCTGAAAGTGTTGCGTATGTTATCCAGTTAGCCCTTTTGTAATTCCAGTAGGTCTTTCTCTTTTGTCTGGATTTATTCTGTCTGTCTATACTAATTAGTATTGGCCTGTGGTCACTTCCAATATCTTCCAGGACTGTGTAAGTGCAAGTGTCTGCAATGTCAGCCGATACCATGGTAAGATCAGGTCTGCTTGCTGGCCGTGCTTGAAGCTCTGTGCAAAAGAGTGGGCTCTGACCTTTCGTTATGTTGTAGGATCAGGTTGGACCTGTTGCAGATTTCTTCTACCGTAAAATCTCGCGTATAATACGCACTCGTGTATAATACGCATGCTTGATTTAGCCCAACATTTTCTGGTAAAATGGAAATTCGTGTATAATACGCGCCATAATTTTTCAAGATTTTATTTTATGAAACATTTGTTAAAAAACTGAAAGTATAATAACAATCAGAAATAGGTACGCAACACCTACATTTTAGGTACTTTGGACTGAAAGACCATGTCGCTTCATAAAACGAACTGCCCATCCATATGACGTTTTAAATGTTGTTGTGCCTGTACGAGATTTTGTAAGTTCCAGAGTTTTAAGTCGTATTTCAATACATGAAACACCGATGCCTTGTTGCCTTCTATGCACTACCCACTCCAATAATGTTTTTTCTAGGTCTGGAAGATCTGGTTGTGACCCACGATTTGCCTTTTTCTTACTAGGAACACTTGCAGCACCTTTTTTTTTTTTCGCCACAATCGAATGTTACACTCGTTAATGGAAAAATGTCGACTTGCTGCCCGATTGCCGTTAGATTCTGCATATTTTACCACTAAGAGCTTTTCTGCTGCAGTATAACATTTTCTCGAATTCATTTTTAGGGCTGAAAATAATAAAACGACAAACTTCACAACCAAGCTTAATAACAAAACGGATTGAAGACCAAGAGTGCGAAATGCGTTTTGCGGCAATGTTTGACACATAAGAAAACACAGGGCACATTCAATTTCGCGCCATTTTCACTGTTAAATTGTGACAAAAACTTGAGTTACTTTCCAATGTAGGTTACTTTCGAAATCGAAAATGTCGTATTTTTTAGTACTTGCGTATAATACGCACCCGAGTTTTAGCGGGCAAAAATGAGTAAAAATTGTGCGTATTATACACGAGATTTTACAGTACTTCCCTGCCTCTTTTGTTGTATGTTTTATATCCCCATGATGGTGAATGGGCGTTGAAGTCTCCAGCTATTATAGTTCTCTGATATGTGGTGTACTGGATATTGATGCTTCCTGCAGATGCTGAGGGGCAGTAAAGATTATAGATGGTGTATTTGTTTCCTCTCAACCAGCAGTCAACTTGCTGCATGTCTATGTCACCACTGCTGAGGATGTTTTGTACATCTGCTTGAGTGTCATAAGTTCTTGGCATTTCTTGCATGTGCAGTGATGCTGTGTGTATCAAGGATGTTAAGGGTTTTTCTAGGTGGAATGGTTTCCTGGAGTACTGCAATATGGATCTTCTTGTCATTTAATGTTTTCAACAGTTCTTCTTTCTTGTTTTGTATGCCTGCAGTGTTGATTTGTAATATATTTATGTTCCCAGTAGTACACTTTTCACAAGCAGCCTGGGGTGTCACTGCTCTGCACGGATCTTGTTTACCGATGCGATGTCCGAGCTCGTATGGTGAAAATATGGTTGTGCTTGGCATTATCTTCAAAATAGACCTAGGTCTTTCCTGTGGCTTTTCTGCCGCAACAAATTGAGTTGGGAGTCCTGAGCTCCAGTCTCTTTCCCAGGCATTTTATCCTGGCCTGGCATGCATCCAGAGGGCCCTACATCTGGTTTTAAGTTAGCAGTTGGGGATAGGTGGGGTGGCATACTGTGCTTTCCCCGTCATCCAGGGGGGCTCTCCAATTATGCAGAGCTTACATGAGGCTGTGCTCCGGTTCTGGGCTCTCCTAAGAAATCCTCACGTCCTGCACAGAGCAACTTCCCAGTACCAGTCACCTGCCATCTCTCAATTGTAAAGTGTAGAATTCTCTTGCATGGGGCCATCCAGTCAAGAGCCAGTATTAAGTCTGGTGCTCATGTGATTCCCCCAAGCTTAGTGTGTAATGCTGGGTTCTCAACATCCTGCACCACAGGGGGGACTGTGATGCTGAGCCAATTTGATGCAGCTTTAGGGTCGTGGGTAGGCAACTAGACTGACCCTGGGATTCGCCTGAGAGCATGGGCAAAATCCTACTCATCTCCTTGGCTGTAATGTTAGCGTGCCTGTGGGTGTCCTGCACACCCCAGAAAGGAGCCAGATATGCACTGTTTTAGCACTTTGGAGGGTAAGAGGAGTGTTTCTGCATCTCTCTGAGATATGTAGCCAAGGTAGGGTTCACATTGCTCAATCCCCGCCAGCAAGTCGCCTGTTGGTTATGCTGAGTTCTCTTGGGCTCTAGGCATATGACCAAAAGTTCAAGGCGAAATGATCATCGTATCATGAGAATTTGTGTCTTTACGATGGGTTCCATTATCAGAGAGCAGCGCCTACTAGTTCCCATTCCTCCAAGTCTGTTCAGTATAGCTCTGGCTCCCTTCTTACTACGGACGGGTGTGGTGTTAGTGCACCAGGTTTATTATCAAGGTTTGCTCCTCTAGATCCGTTGTGTTCAGCCTGGGGATTCACACCCCAGTGACCAGGGCCACCTCGCGGAGGGTGTGGCTCTTCACCACGGACAACGATCTTTGGGTTTGAGAAGTTATGCTAGACCAAGAGGCTGACACCACGGAGAATGCTCCTTTCATGAAAAATAGTTCACTAGGCCTAGGGTGAAGCAAGGGGGGATACATATGGAGGAAACCCCACTACCCACAACACTGACACATCATACCCCTGTCTGTGATACAGACTTGGCCCCAGTGTGTGCCATAGTAAGTAGATGCTGAAGGAAGCAGGTACAGGAATGGTCTGATTGCCCCTGTAAAACAACAAGGAATCAATATTCTACTAATAACACATATGGGACATACCTAATTATTCACTCTCGCACATCCAAAACAAAATCAAACCCTCACAGCCTTTACACTCCCCTTTCTTCCTAAGGCATCAGGCTCACAAATAAAGTCCCGCCCTCTTATTGATTAAAAGTCACTCGCCGTGCATTTGAGTTGCTACATTAGCTGGCTTATTGTGAAGCGACTATTTACATCTGAGGTAGTGGCCTAGGCCTAATTATTCCACACACACAGTCAGCATACAAGATAGTAATGTTTGAAAAAGATTTAAGGTTATACACACATCCCAAGGTAATTAAAAGTAGCCCGATTGATCATTACTCAAGTAAGTAATAAAACCAGATTAATTACACAAATAACAGTGCTCATCCTCAGTATGCTACAAAATAGCAACACTCTTTAAAGTAATTACTATACACAGACCAATTGAAAAATTGTAGTAATATTTATTGCCTTGGCAGCCACTAAAGTAATATACACCGGCTCAAACCTTCCGTCTTATGAAAAACACTCTTAAAAATTAACACCTTGGTGATTTTGGATGGTGGCGCACTTAATAAAATTCAGAGTATCCCTGTCACGAAAAAAATGTATCTTAAGGAAAAACGAATATATATAGAACATGAAACAAAATATATACACACATATATACCAAATAAAAAGAAATTCCCAACACAATACAACTGGTATTCGCTCTGGCCCAGATATCACTTTATAAGGTTGTAAAATTCTCTGGATCTGGATTTTGCAGATGACTTGGCTCTTCTGTCCCATAACCATAATCAGATGCAAGAGAAAATGAAAATTCTCGATGAGAGGTCATAACAAGTGGGCCTGAAAATACGCAGGGAAAAGACAAAGATTATGAGAATAAATGTGATACAGGCTCCAGGGTAAAACGGCTCTTAGGTGGCTTTATATTATTTAAAGTAGACTTCTTCTCAACTACTGACATTTATTAGATTGGTGTCGTGAAGGCTTGGTCGTCTTGAAATACGAACACTGCTGATAAGCCAGTGTCATTAGGGATATGGCCCATTCAAATCCCGCCCTGGCCCGTACACTTGCAATTATGAATCAAAGTCCAAAGGCCTGATTGGACACTTTACCATATATATTTAATGAGACATGTCACAGCTCCACACGTACATCAAGAGAGTATGTTCATGCACAAAAGGCATCATATGACGGTCTATAGCGTTGAAGTACAGTCTCGTACTAAAGACAGATGTCGTCTTTCATATTCATTCATTTTTATTTAATAGTATGTCACTCACGTACTAAACAGCATCCTCTGTCAATCCTGCATAAATAAAGAAGCTAGCATTACATACGGAGGTGTATGCGTAATCTAGCTGATGTTACAACATAATGCAGATCGTGGAAATAATATAACTCTCTGGAGCAAACACACATAGGCTTCCGACACCATGAATTGCCACACAGTCTAATGCCGGCAAGGGATGCTTTCTTGGCCCACATAACGAGCTTGTCGTCTGCTAACATGGCCAGCAGAATTAATGATGTCACTTCCTAAAACCAAGGACAACAGTCCATAAACAAATCAACCAGGAAGTGATCGTCGAAAACCAATGTTATGATATTTGCACATAAGAAAATGCAAGAAATGATAACAAGATTGAACTTGAAGAAACACCACTAAAGGATGTAGAATCATACACATATCTTGATAGTAATATAGACAAAGTTGGAAGGACAGACAATGATATCAAAATAAGAATACAAAAAGCAAGAGGTGCTTTCATTGCAATGGGAAACATATGGAGAACAAGAGAAATCAAGTCCAACACGAAAATAAGAATCTTCAACTCAAATGTCAAGTCAGTCCTATTGTTTGGCTCTGAGACGTGGAGAGCAACAAAAACAACAACTAAAACGTTACAGACTTTTATAAATGGGTGCTTGCCTAGGATAGAAAGACTGAAATGGTATGACAAAGTCACAAATGTGGAATTGATGACAAGAACCAGACAAGTGCCAGTGGAACAAGAGCTGAGAAAAAGACGCTGGCGATGGAAAGGACACACATTGAGGAAATCTGTTGATAGCATTACAAGGCAGTCCTTGTTCTGGAATCCACAGGGAAAGAGAGGCAGAGGTAGACCAAAAAACACATGGAGAAGAGAGCTGGATACAGAGGTGAAAATGATGAGGAAAACATGGAAAGAACTTGAGCAGATGGCACGGGACAGGAAGACTTGGCATGTGTTTGTTGAAGGCATATGCTCCTTAGGGAGCTAATTGGTATTGATAGATTAAACATTCTCTGGAGACAATGGCAAAGAGTGTTAGAGACACCTAGCATTTATAGTCAAATTTAGTAGCAGGTGTTGGGTGTGATTTGCACGTGCATTGATGGCAGCATAACAACGATGTAAGGACCTCGTGAAGTTGTCTCCCTGACATCTCGTGACAAAAGGGGTTATGTAAGCTGTAGCGACACACTGGCGGTTATTAGAACGGCCAGAGTTCACGATTCTAGATGCACTCGGTCACATGAAAGGTGAAGGTCGCTTTCCTGTGTGTCTGGCTTCTCTCTGAATCAAAGAGTCAGGGAACTCTGCCGCTACCCACAAGAAAGGAGAAATGAAAAGATCTTTAACTCGGTGCCGATGCACACGTGCAAGGGGTGGAATTTAGCCTGTCCAACGTAAGAGTGACATGACTAACACCAGAAATAGAGGTTGTCGGAGCTATTACAAAGAAAAATGGGAGGAGACAAAATTAGATAATAAGACAGAGGCGGACAACTCAGCTAAAAGTGACAGCGACTCACATTCAATTCGTGATAGTAACATTTCAGCATTGCTTTCATCATTTAATGATAAAGTATCAATATCAAACAAGTCATTGTCAGTTAGTGCTCTTGACACATTCATTCGCCATGAAGGTCTAGATTTTATATCTCTAGCAATAACTAAAAACAAAACAAACAAAATAGGAATATTTAGATGTATTGTTGACAAGCATTGATTAGGAGTCATAGAGCTAAGGCAGCGTTAATTTGGAGTCATAGAGTTAAGGCAGGTTTAGAGCAGTAACACTAGTAACAGCATCACGAAACACGTTTTTTCCTCCACAGGTACATTCATCACACAATATCTGAGGATGAAATTCTTATGCGAATACATCCAGGAAGTAGTCGTATGCCTTTGAATCCTTCGCATGCAACGCTTACTGTTGAAAGCCAGAATCCCAAGACAAAAGCTAAAGAAGTCACTAGGTAAGCATACTGTTATTAGCCTTATATTAAAGTTTGTCATGACACAAAGTGTATGAATGCAATAACTAATATGTTGTAGTTTTATTATAAAGATTTCTGAAAAAAATATTAATTTTAATCATTTCTAGCTATAGTTCAGTAGCTATTATTTAAGGTGTTTTGTTGTTCTAGTTCATATGTTCCACTTTTACAGGTTCAAATGCACTTATACTGGTTGTGCGCGAACGTACAGCACCCCAGGAAATCTGAAAACCCATGAAAAAACACATCGAGGTTAGTTTACTAACTACTGTTCTTTCTTATTTACCATATTCCTTTGAATCGGAGCTGCTAGTGATTGTAAGCGCACCATCAATTTAAACTTGAAATTGTAGTTTCTTCATTAACCTACAATAAAATTGTAAATTTATCAACAGAATAACATATATCTGCAAATTTTACTATCTGTAACGGGGGGGGGGGGGGGGGGGGGGGGGGGACAGGGAATGAAACTAAAATAATTGAAAACATAGTAAAATGTACTTACTGACAATAGAAAATATTTATCCATATATATTATGTGCCACTTTCTTATTCATTATGACAGTCCAAGCTGAAACTTTCACATTCTGAGTTGAATTCATCTGGATCACTTTTAGACTTACTTAATGTCAGCATTTTCCCTACAAAAAATTGTCCACTGTGCCATCAGATCCATCCCATATTCTGCATCTTGAAGTGGTGGGATGGCTAGCGTGCCTTGTTGACACCATCATCTATATGTGTTGGATCCCTGTACTATTGACCAGTTCATCCAAGCTGAAGAGGCCAAAAAAAAGAGAACACAACCGATCCTCCGGATGGGATGCCTGGCTTAGGTCAACAATGCAAGCATAGAAAAAAATGTGTTACAGTTGGTGAAATATTAGAAGTTAGGCTGCAGTCATGCTGATGAAGGGAAAATCTATAATAGCTACTTTGAATGTATAAATGCCGAATGAGACTGGAAATCCAGTGCATGTGGCAAAAAGTATGAGATGCTACAATTTAAAACTCTTGGAACTATCAGAGACAGGTTGAAATGGAGAGGACACACCATACTATAGCACGTTTCACTAGCTTTGCCCAACTTCAAAATGCTATATCTCAACGAATATATAACGCATATAAGTTAAATTTTGTGTGTGAATTTGAAATGGTATAGACCCTATGAATTAAATTTTTCATTAATGCGGCCATTGGTTTCAATTTTCGTTTCTTTGCGATATAATATCAAAATCCTACTTGCCAACACACATCACACACACACATATTGAAATGTCTACAGTAAATTATACGACCTCATTTGCACATGATTGGTTTATCAAACAATTGGCATGATTTTAGCGTGAAATTGCACTTCTTGAACATAAAACAGTTTATATCCGGTGTTACGCACACATTGTCAATCAGTGGCGTGTCTACAAAAAGTGTGTGGCTAAGTAGGAAAAATGAGTCTGCGAGTACATTTTATGACATTACAGCAAATCACAAATAGGATTTTTAAGTATTTCTGCAATGAAGCTACTCGAGGAAAACTATATCATTCTATTTCAAACCCACAAAAGAGGACTATTCATGCCTTGGGGATAAGCAAACGATCATTGCACCGCTGGATAGCGACATCTGAAATTTCTAATTCCAGTGTTTTACACACGAAAATTAGGCCAAGAGTGGTGGATAATTTTGACAGAGAATTGATCCGCAGAGAAATTTGCAATATGTTTAAAAAAAATGAGGCAGTGACTTTAAGGAAATTGAAAATTTGGTTAAGAAAGAATAATGACATTGATATTTCCAAATCTACGCTATGGAGGACTATTAGGAGTTTGGGATTCACTTTTAGAAAATATGTTGGTGGTAGAAACCTTATTTGTGAGAAGCCTCATATAGTTGCAATGAGAAGCAAATATTTACGCGAGGTCAGAAAAATGAGAAGAGATTGTTATGATTTTGTGTATTTAGATGAAACTTGGATCAGTGCGCACCACAGTAATGAACGAGAATGGCAGTCATCTGATGGGACAACTAAGAGACTAGTACCAAGCAGCAAAGGACAGCGCCTAATAATTGCACATGCAGGAAGCAGCCATCATGGGCTTCTAAATAATACTGAACTCATATTTGTTTCAAAATCCACAGATAATAGGGATTATCATACAGAGATGAATGGCAAGATATTTCAAGATTGGATTGTGAATCATATACTTCCTTCATTGGATAGACCGTCGTGTTTGATAATGGACAATGCTTCATATCACAACGTTGTGGCACCAGAAGATAAAGTTCCTAATTCATCAAGTACTAAAGATGTAATAAAGATTTGGCTGACCAAAAACAACATTCCATTCAACGAAATGTCCCTGAAGCCTGAATTACTTGGAAATGCAAAAAAGACACAGCATACAAAGATATTTCACATAGACAAGGCAATCCATGAACATGGTCATAGATGTTTAAGATTGCCTCCTTACCATTCTCACTTAAACCCAATAGAGTTAGTCTGAGCTAAAATTAAGGAACAGGTAGCAACAGAAAATAGAACGTTCAAATTAAAAGATGTTGAAATACTTACAAAAGCCGCCATCTCCAATATAGCCAGGGATTATTGGAAGAAATGTGAGAACCATGTGTTACAAGAGGAAGAGGAATATTGGACGAATGATGGTTTGTCCTTCATTCAGCCGAGATTGATTATCAATTTCTCAGAGACATCTGATTATGATTCGGATGAAGTTTAATTTCTTTAAAGATGACCTTACCGTTATTTACAAGCACAGTAGAGGAGCAAGGTTCCATTATGATATTTATGAACCGCAAAGTGGTGATACCTATTGAAATAATTAGATCAATGAAGGTCCAGTTTGGTAGCGCACTAAATGTCAATGACAAACAATGTCACGAGTATCTCGCATGCAGATCATTTAAGAAATCATCTTCAACAGGTATTCATATGCAAACGTGATGGCCACATTATTGTAATAGTAGACACGCCTATGCCTGCCTAATCAATTCACAGAATCTGTGACTGAAGTGGTAAAATTTCTTTTCTCGATACACAATAATTAGTATGCCGACAAAGATCAAAGGATTTCATTCGTTTATGGGAACTAGACAAGATGCACAGATATAAAGTATATATTTGTTGGGTCTAACCCAATATAACATCGTATGCAAAAAATGGCATTAATACGTTGGACGGTTAATCAGATAATTACATTTGTTTGAGGGCAAAGCTAGTGAAACGTGCTATAAGTAAGATTTATCAGCTGTGAACTAAGCCATTTTAATATTATTGGACAAATACGCAGCCATAGACCAAACATTAGGGTTTCCTGCAGGATGGGTTGGGGCAACAGGTGGCACTGCTACTTCAACTGAAGTACTCTGTGTGTCCTATTACGTGCACATCAGTCAAACAAGATCCACTATACATGCTGTAGAAAAGGGGAAGGAAACCAGTAAACAAACGAACCTGCTGCATTGCTGTCACCATCAGGAGATGGATGGGCTATGGGAGGCAACCCAGATTAAAAACACAACTTGGCCCGGCGAAGAAACATGGAAAAATTAGGGCACACAAGCATTTGCAGGATGTAGTCATGTGAATTACCTTAATTTATTGCCACATATTGACAAACAGTTCAGCTGAAACTGCAAAAGAAGACGTGTGATTAAACTACCAGGAACTGTAGATGAAGTATCCAAATGAGATATTTAGATAGTCATGATAGATATGAGTACTCAACTAAGAACAAAAAACAGCAACTATGACTTCATTATGGAGAATGACACAGGAAGCAGAAATTAAACTGGACAAATTGTTGTTGGTGGTGAAGATGGCATAAAGATAGAAGATCAGAAGGCAGCACTGACAAAAATGGAGATGGGCAAAAAACAATACATGATGGTATTAATACCAGAAATGGTTAAGTAGATGGGAGCAGCAGGCGATCTATTACTCCTGAGGGTCCTGCAGGCAGCCTGGTGTCACAAGACCAAACCAAGGTATTTGGGAGATTGCCATCATAACACCCACGTTAAAACAGGGTGACAACTGACAATGTGGAAATCATAGAGGCATATCTCTTCTTAGTGTACCTGGTAAAATATACTGTAGAATCCCGGAGCAGAGACAGATGCCTGGCTGAGCCACAAATGGATGAGGTTCAGTGTGGTTTCCGAGCAAACTGAAGTACTCAAGACTTTAATCTTCACACTCAGGCAGCTGAGTGAAAAGGCCTTTGAGTATAACGGTGAGATGCATCTTTGTTTCTTGGATCTGGAGGAGGCGTTTGACAAGGTCCCCAGGAGCAAACTTTGGGACTTCTTGGCGAAGAAGAACATTCGAACACCTCTGATCCATGCTATACACAGCTTCTACAAGACTTGCAGAAGTTATGCGAGGATGGCAAACTATAAGTCAGAAGAGTTCAGGACCACTGCTAGTGTAAGACAGGGTGATATTCTGTCACTTTATCTTTTGATACTCCTCATGGACAATGTTATTAAAGCATGTAAGGAGAGGACAAAAAAGTTTTCAGTAGCGTACTGAAGATGAGACAGGTCTGTATTTTAGAGCTGGAATTTGCCAACATCATTGCCCTGATTGCTAAATCAGAGTCACATTTTCAATCCAGCCTGCAGGTCTGGAAGGAAGAGCTGGAGAAGAGAGTAATGGTCATTAGTAGCTTCAAAACAAAAACAATGGTGATGTCACAAGAGGAAAAAAGGCATCAGATTATGTGGGGAGAACAGGTCCTGAAACAGGACAACCACTTTAAATACCTTGGAGCTGTCATAGACTGGAAGGAAGGCATCAAAGAAGAGTTGGCTACCAGCATATCAGCAGCTTGGAGACTATTTCAGGCCATAAATCGAGGATACCTCAGCAAAAGAGAAATTGGCAAGAAGACAATGATGGCTGTGGCTGCATACAGCTCCACCTATGTTCCAGTCTTGACTTATGGATGCGAGTCAGGGACAATGACTACAACACACAAAAGCCAGCACCAGACCTCGGAAATGAGGTATCTGAGGAAGGTATTTGAAGTAACAAGAAGAGACATGGTCTGCAACCAGACGATATGTCATGGCCTCAAAACCCAGCCCCTGCAGACCCAAGTGGAACAGTCCCAATTATGATAGTTTGGCCATGTCTGAAAAATGGGAGAGGATCGAATACCATGAAAAATATGGGAAACCAAGCGCCAGGATATAGACCTCCAGGATGACTCAGATTTTGCTGGGAAGACAACATTAGACAATCTCTGAAGAACTGAGGACTAGATTGGAACCAGGTTGGAGGAAGATCTTTGATAGGATAGTATGGTGCTCTGTCTGGCAAACCTCAGCACCCCATTGTAGAAGAGGAATGACTAAGTAAGTAGAAGGTAAATAATTGTTGTTAGCTTCTGTGATTTTAATGAACTGGTCATAGGAGCAACCATCTTTTTACACAAGAATGTGCACATGGTCATATGGAGCTCATCAGATGTGCAGCATCATTATTGTCGGCTGCAATAGATCTCCAACATCTTCTGTCTCTTATCTAGATGGTGCACACTCTTGATGTTATCTTCTCAGATATGTGCATACAGAAAGCTAAATTGACCATTTCACGATAGTGAAATTGATATGGATTGCTAGGGTAAAAATAGAAGCATTTATCCTCTATGGATTTTCTGACTCATTTACTGCGGCCTCTTCTTTTGTTCTCACTTTGTCTTGCATCTGGTTTTCATTATGGGATAGAGTGGCAAGGTCATTGGCAAAATCTAAATTGTACAGCTGTTTAGAGTTCACTGAATTCCATGTCTTCTGGTTCATATTGTTGTCTTGTCAATTAATGAATTAATGAGCAAGCTTTTAAAAAAACTTAGGACACAAGTTTCTGGAAAAAAAATAAATTTCTTTTTACAATGTTACAATGTGGACTTGACTATTTTCTGACAATTTAGGAACCCCTAAATCAAAATTTAGGGGTTCCTAAATTGTCAGAAAATAGTCAAGTCCACATTGTAACATTGTAAAATTTTTGTTACTTAAAATCCAGTGCATAACCCCTTATTTTAAAGTACATTTTGATATGTGAAACAGAAGTAGGCAGCATAACAAAGATGGGGACACATAACAAAATACTGATGTTAATTTGCAGATGCCTGGTTAGGATCCTACAAATTGGGTTTCAGGAAAGTCAAAAAGGAGAACTTTGGGACAGAACCAAGTTAAAGCCCTCTTAAGTAACATACAGCAAAAATATGATTAGGATTGAATGAACATACAGTGAGTAAACCACCCACCAGCACCACTCGCATGAGACCCAAATGGGGAACTGGAAGAACAGAAGGCAAAATAACTCATAGAGGAGACACTGGCAGAAAGAGGTAACACGATATGTGTCCACATGGAAAACAAAAGCCAATAGTAGAACATGTCATCTAGGAATGGCGATTCATGAGATAAGCAGACTGACAACAGGCTGTTCACCATCCCCTTTGAAGGAAGAGCTGTATTGTGATGTCAGAAGCCTGAGACAGACTACCCATTTTATGAGAGATAGATGAAAGGCCTAACAAGTGAGAATATGTGGGAAAGTGGGTGATCACTGACTTGTGCACAAAATAGAAGCCAAGAGCATTGACTGATTAATGTTGTTCATTTGTGTTATGTACTGAGACAGTTTTACGTAAATTCTTGTTCTTTTTTTTTGTACAAGTGAACATTCATTTTTTAATATTTTAACACATTGGTAAAAAAAATTTCTGTTATATTCACTTATTGTTTGTCATGTAAATAAGTTTAAATTTTTTTTTGTCTTTTATAAAAGCGTATATTTACTGTAAACCTAGTAGCACCATGCTCCAGTCTGCTCAGCTGTAAATAAGTGAGGGAAGGCAAAGGCATCAAGGAAGGGAATTTATCCACCCCCACCTCATAAAGCTGAGACCTAGTATAATGAAGTCTCTGACACTCCACTTCCCTATGGTAGTATCTGCCGTGGGACTACCTGAACCTTTTACTCTATGCAGTGGACACTAGTTTGCATCTGTTTTTTCGACATAAATGTACAGCGTGTCCGGCAGAATCACTACCAATAACAAATGTCAATATTTCCTCATCCATGTAAGTTAGAATTATTTTTTTATGGTTACCTCGTATAGAAACCATCACATTTTTAGGAGCAGTGAGATAATTGATAAATTGTCCGATAATGTGCAGATAACGCATACGTAATGCGCAGCCGTGGAATGTGAAGATGCGTTTAGTGAAAATGGCGGAGTTCACGGTGCAGCAGAAAGTGCAATGCTGTTATTGGCTTGCGGAATTAAAGTTTCCCATTGTTGTGCAAAGGAGATTCAGGCAAGAATATGGACAGAAACCTCCAGAGCATACCATAGTGAAATGGCACAAGCAACTGTTGGAAACATGTTCTTTGTTGAGAAAAAGGGAAGCGGCAATGAAGCGTTGTCTCCAGATAGAGATGAAGCAGTTAGCGAAGCTTTTCAACATAGCCCGCGGAAATCCATTCGACGGGCAAGTGGAGAATTGGGTATTCCGAAATCTACTGTTCATGACATTGTGCACAAAAGATTGCGGCTTAGAGCCTACAAGATCCAGCTAGTGCAGAAGTTACAGCCAAATGATAAACCCAGACGGGCCGAGTTCGCAAATGCAGTGCTATGTCACCTCGATGATGACAATGAATTTCTCAATCGTGTGATATTCACCGATGAAGCGACCTTTCACACTTGTGGCAAAGTTCACCGGCATAATTGTAGGATATGGGGAAATGAAAACCCACATGTCGTAATGGAGCATGAGCGAGACAGCACTAAACTTAACGTATGGTGTGCCTTAACCTCGAATTATGTGATCGGGCCATTTTTCTTCACCGAAGCCACAGTCAGAGGAGCAACATACCTAAACTTGCTGCAAAACTTTGCAGTTCCTAGGATGCCAGAAGGATTCATATTCCAGCAAGATGGAGCACCTCCACACTATGCCAATGAAGTAAGAAACTACCTTCATCAACAATTTCCAGACAGATGGATTGGAAGATTAGGTCCCATTGATTGGCCACCAAGGTCACCAGATTTGACCCCCCCCCCCCTAGATTTCTTTCTATGGGAATACGTAAAAAGCTTTGTCTATCAAACTCCGGTGCAGGGACTGGATAATCTTCTGCAGCGAATAATTGATGCTTGTGCATCCGTCACAGCTCAGATGCTGCAAAACACGTGGAGAGAGATAGAATACCGTCTTGACATTCTTCGAGCCACTAAAAGCGCTCATGTGGAGATCTACTGAAACTTGGTGAGTTGCTACTGAAACTTAATGAGTTTGCCTAACAGAAAATCAAAATCCGGTCGGTCTGCTATTATTAGTATAAGAAATATTGACATTTGTTATTGGTAGTGATTCTGCCAGACACACTGTATATTAATTGCTCTTTACGTAAGGTTATGTTAATTTTTTTCCTGTGAGTAGATCCCACACATTATTTGTCTTGAACACGTGCATTCATCATTTCTTAGGTGCAGAAGTTTACATTAATTATCATGTACAATCTTTTGCTTTCATTATTATGGCAGTTGATATTCATTATTTGTCTTGTGCATACACATTTTATTTATTTCATTCATTACAGGAGAGCTTACATTTACTTGTAGTGAATCTGGTTGTGGGAAAAGATTCTTAACATCCTACTCACTCAAGATTCATGTCAGAGTACATACCAATGAGAAGCCTTATAACTGTGATAGACCCGGCTGTGAAAAGTCTTTCAATACTATTTACAGGTAGTACATTCATTACATTTTAAAATACAAAAGTAAAGAGTGGAAAACATTTCACCTAGTGTCACAATATATTCGGCTGTCATCTTCTCATAACATGCTAAAAAAAGGTGAATTGCTTCCATGTAATATGCCTTCAGGATTTTCTTGCTTGGTTACTGATTGCCTGTGACTCACTTCCAAATAACAGTATTGGCTCTATTTAGCACCGAATTACTGTCTTCTGGAAAACCACATCTCTGTGGCCTCCAGAGCTTTTCCTGTTTGTTTGCTAATTGTCCATGACTCTCTTCCATATGTCAGGATTGGCTCTGTATATCACTGAAGCTTTGTCTTTGACAAAGATTTATCATATAAAATACTTTTTGTTTTATGAAACACTGCTTTTTCATGATTATTTCCTCCTGAATAAATTGTTTTATAGTTGTTTGAATATATTTTACCATGTACACCTTCCTTTCCATCTTAATGTTTTGTAATTTTCTATCCTATTAAAGTGTCCTGACATTCCAGTTTCCCATGGTCAAGGTGCCTTTAATTTTAATTTCTCTTACAGTATCTTCATGTTGAAGTTTTTGTGGCTTAAAGTTTCCACAGGAGGGGTAGCCTGACCCATGCCCAAACCTTCTTAGTCGCCATCTTATGGCAGGTTACAAGAAGTTACATACTTTCATAAATGGGTGCTTGCATAGAATAGAAGGATTGAAATGGTACGACTAGATCATCAGTGTGGAACTGATGATAGGAGCCAGCCAAATTCCAGTGGAACAAGAAATGAGAAGAAGATAGATAGGTCACACATTGAGGAAGCTTGGTGATAAGCATTGCATGGCAGTCCTTGTTCTGGAATCCCCAAACTAAGATAGGAAACTCTTTACAGAGCGATACAACAGGAGGCAATCTGATCATCAGAAGTAGTCCCATCATCGACCAAGTGTTTTGGCCCTGTATACTCCTTTACACTCTAAGGGGGGCGGGCCCACTTGGGTCATGACTTCCAAGTGTCTCAGCCTCCTATCGAAAATGAACCCATTTCACTTTGGTAGCAACTTTAAAATCCACAACTCCGCCAGCCGTGGAGGCAATTGTGAAAGTAACAAAGAGAAGACAAATTATTCCCTTCGTTCTGTTCGCACACCATGACTAGGGACAGACACACCTGCGCGAAGCCGACGAGGCTAGCCACTGCATGCTAGCAACTGAAATTCGGTGCCCAACACCTCTTATAATATACGCCGAGTGTTGCCCGTCAGTCACAGCCCTTTCACCAGCACACTGAAAAACTCAACGTATTGTGGACTTACATGTAGAAAAATTCCTGGTGTTTTCTGTACCGCAGAGTTTACTGTCACGAGTTCCATAGCCCATTGCGGTTGTTCCACAGCCAGCATGATGCCTTTTCGGCAGTTTCACTAAGCCTCTTCAGTGCCGCCGGGCTCAAATTGAGCCACACGTGAAGGCCGGGAGCTGGACTTGGTTGTCAGAGGCTGTTTGAGGCGCGTGCCATAAAAGTATTTTATCTGCAGTGAGAGCTTATCCTCACTACAACTCCCGGCAATAACAACCTGACGGGAGAAGGGGCAAAGGCGAGCGACTGGCGCCTTAAAACCAGCAGCTTCGGGCAGATAGGGCTCGTGATCCTTGGTTGGTAGCTTATCTAAGAGAAGGAACTCTGAATTCAAACCACCGCTGCCTTGCGGGAATATCCATTTATGGAATTGGCTTCGGGAGTAAACCCTGAGGATAAATCCGGAGTCGGAGTCCCTAAGGCAGTCTAATGTCGATTCGACATTATTCTGGCAACTCCTGCGACATGGCTGGTACCAAACTGTATCGGCTACTGCCGTTCCTTAGGATCTGCCGGCTGTGTGGAGAGGGGGAACATGCTGCATGGGCAACAGCTTGATCTCCATATAACTGTGCCCAAGCTCGCGCCCTGGAGATGACACTCCAGCTTCACCCTATAGGTGTCGGCAAAACACGGGAAGTAGCAGTTACCGGTTATAAGCATTTTGCCCAATTGGCGTAGGGCATGGCGCCAGGGGCTACTTCCGACAGTGGGAGAGGTTCTAGGATCTCACTGGACAGCTACCGCCCGCTTCAAGCTGGGCAGCCCCCAGTCAATAAGGTGTTGTCCCGCCACTGTCTGCTTTCCCCATTGGGTGCATGGGGATTAGGGTCAAACCCGAACTGTGGACAGAAAATTTTGCACCAAGCAATTATCGAAAAAATAGAAATAAGCAAACTCTCAGATTGGGATGCTGGAACGTCCGGACTATGTTGACTGGACTATCCGAAAACCTACAGGATGTAAATGATGTAAGGAAGACAGCCATAATTAATGATGAGCTTAAACGACTTCAGGTGGATATAGCTGCACTTCAGGAAACGCGCCTGGCGGGCTCTGGAACGGTGAGCGAGAAGGACTACACATTTTATTGGCAAGGGAAAGATCTTAATAAAGCTAGAGAACACGGAGTAGGTTTTGCGGTCAAAAAATCGCTAACTAAAATGGTTGAACCAGGCGAGAATGGATCAGAACGCCTGTTAACGCTCCGCCTGCAAACTAGCACAGGTCCCATCACCCTTGTCAGTGTGTATGCTCCTACTCTGTACTCTGCCTCAGAAGCTAAAGATGAGTTCTACGAGAATCTAACAGCAATTATCAAAAGCATACCTAGGCAAGAACAGCTTGTTCTCCTTGGTGACTTTAACGCTAGAGTGGGTGCCGATAATGTTTCATGGCCTTCATGTCTGGGCAGGTTTGGTATTGGCAAGATGAATGAAAATGGACAACGGCTCTTAGAGTTGTGCGTCCACCATGACCTCTGCGTGACCAACACCTACTTTCAGACAAAACCCCAGCATAAGGTGTCATGGAGACACCCACGATCCAAGCACTGGCACCAACTTGACCTGATTCTCGTCAGAAGGCCACTCCTCAGGTCTGTGCTCTCCACGCGCTCGTACCATAGTGCAGACTGTGATACAGATCACTCCTTGGTTTGCTGCAAAATCAGAGCACAACCAAGAAAACTCTATCGTGTCAGACATGAAGGGAAACCACGCATTGATACCAGCAAGATGTCAGACCCTTTCATGATCGCTCAATTCACTGCGACCTTCGAGAAAGTGCTCAGTAGCCCTCAGCATGGTGATACTATTACAGAGAACTGGGAGCATCTACGGAACACCATTCAAAGTACTGCACTTGCCACCTTTGGTAAGAAAACAGCAAAGTCAAATGACTGGTTTGATGCTTCATCAGATGTGATGGCACCTGTCATTGAAGCTAAGCGCAGTGCTATGAATGAATACAAACGTTCACCGAGTGCCAGAACCCTACAGATCCTGAGGGCTACGAGAAGCAAAGTTCAACAAACTGCTCGACGCTGTGCAAATGACTACTGGCTCCAGCTCAGTGAGAGCATCCAGATCGCAGCGCAAACAGGCAACATTAGACAAATGTATGACGGTATAAAGAAAGCACTTGGCCCCCATAAAAGTAACACGGCACCGCTAAAAACCATCAGCGGAGAGAAGCTAACCGATAAGGGTAAGCAGATGGAGAGGTGGGTCGAGCACTACTCTGAGCTTTACGCTAGAGACAATACCGTTACGCCTGCAGCCCTTGATGGTGTCAACAGTCTGCCAACTATGGAGGAGCTGGATGCCGAACCAACATTAGAGGAACTCAGCAAGGCCATTGATAGCTTGGCCTCTGGCAAAGCACCAGGCAGTGATGGGATTCCTCCTGATTTAATCAAATGCTGTAAGAGCACGCTATTACATCCCCTGCATAGGATGCTGTGCCAGTGCTGGGAAGAGACAACTATTCCTCAAGACATGCGAGATGCCAAGATTGTAACACTGTATAAAAATAAAGGAGACAGAAGTGATTGCAATAACTACAGAGGCATCTCTCTTCTTAGTATTGTTGGTAAGGTTTTTGCCAAAGTCATCTTAATGCGACTACACAAGTTAGCTGAGCGCATATATCCAGAGTCACAGTGTGGATTCCGAGCTGGCAGATCAACAACAGACATGATCTTCTCTCTCCGCCAGCTTCAGGAAAAATCAAGAGAGCAGAAAAGACCATTATATATCGCCTTTATAGACCTCACAAAAGCATTCGACCTGGTTAGTAGGGATGGACTCTTTAAAATCCTCCTGAAAATAGGCTGCCCTTCTAAAATGCTGGAAATGATAAAGTCATTCCATGACGGCATGAAGGGAACAGTCCAATATGCTGGAAGCACGTCACAGCCCTTTGATATACGAAGTGGCGTTAAACAAGGCTGTGTTCTGGCTCCGACCCTCTTCGGAATCTTCTTTGCCTTACTCTTGAAACATGCATTCAGAGATGCAACTGAAGGAATATGCCTTCACACTAGGTCAGATGGCCGTCTGTTTAATCTTTCAAGGCTGAAGGCAAAAACAAAAATCAGAAGGGTCACTATAAGAGACTTGTTGTTCGCTGATGATGCTGCAGTCGTCACTCAAAGCCAACAGGAGCTTCAGAGCTTGATGAATCGCTTCACTAAAGCATGCAAGGACTTTGGCCTCACAATAAGTCTAAAGAAAACGAATGTGCTGAGTCAGGATGTGGGTGCTGCACCAGTTATCACTATCGATAACTATGAATTGGCAGTGGTGCACCACTTCACATACCTAGGGTCTACCATCAATGACAAACTCTCACTGGATACAGAAATCGACAGCCGCATTGGCAAAGCTGCAGCTACCTTTGCCCGCCTCACATCGCGTGTTTGGGGAAACTCTAAACTCACAATGAAGACCAAAGCTGCGGTATATAATGCCTGCGTCACCAGCACACTCCTATATGGCAGCGAGACCTGGATGACCTATGCTAAGCAAGAAAGAAGGCTCAATACCTTCCATTTGCGGTGTCTACGCCGCATCCTCGGCATCTCGTGGAAAGATAAAGTGACAAATGTCGAGGTGTTGTCACGTGCTGGGCTTCAAAGTATGTATACGCTTCTTAGACAGCGCAGACTTCGCTGGCTTGGCCATGCTTGCCGCATGGAAGATGGTCGCATCCCAAAAGATATCTTCTACGGGCAATTAGCAGATGACAAGAGAACAGTTGGGCGACCACAGCTGAGGTTCAAAGATGTGTGCAAGAGAGATATGAGGGCACTGGACATGGATCCAGCAACATGGGAGGATGAAGCTGCCGATCGCACTAAGTGGCGATGCTATTTACGGCGCCACCTCGGATTGGGCGAAGAGAGGCTCACACAAGAAGCAGAGGTGAGGAGAAAACGTCGAAAGGAGCACCAGGAAAATAAGCAGCTGAGGGCTGTCACCTCAGGGGCGCATTCCCATAGTCAGTTATGACTGAAGGGGCTATTATTATTATTATACTTCAGTGCCCTTGTTCTCGACTGTCCCCTCAGCCCCAACAGTTTCAATAAATCATACACTGATGCAGCCACGAGCCCTCTTGTGCCCACCTCAACAGCCATGACCCTTGCAGTGAACCCATCATGTCTCAGATCCGCGGCCAGATCATTGTACTTGGCCGCTTTGAATGAATGTTGCTCGTCCAATCTGGATTCAAATGGCATGGTCAGTTCAATCAGTATAACCTGAAGCGATGCTGAAGAATGAAGCACTATATCCGGCTGTCTCCGCGATTTTCTGATACTCTCTGGATATGCCCCTCGTCCAGGTAGGTCTACTGCCATCTCCCAGTCATTTGCACAGTCAAGAAGAGATGGTAAACTGCTACCTGGTTTACTCGGTTTGGGGTGTGCTGACTTTCCTGCCCTCTTCTTCTTCTTCGATCCTTAACCACCGACCGTCAAAGCAGTCAGTGGCCATCACGCCTAGTGGCGTCTTGTAGGGCAACAACAAATTGATTCCACTTTGCACGGTCGGTGGCCATCCTTCGTACAGTGCCCTAACTCTGGTTCATTCTTTGCATCTCAGCCTCCACAGTCCTCCGCCAAGTTGTTTTTGGTCGGCCTCTCTTTCGCTTTCCTTCAGGGGTCCAAAGCATAGCTGTTGTGATGGCATCGGGGTCTCTTCTGAGGACATGACCAACCCAGCTCCAGCATCTGCCAGCTATGATGGTGTGCATGTCCTCTTGCTTGCTACGAGTAAGCAGATCTTGGTTGGTGATGGTATTCGGCCAAAAGATGCGGTGAATTTTTCTTAGGCATGTTGTGTGAAAAGAGGACAATTTTGACATTTCCTTCTCTGTGACTCTCCAGCATTCCGCACCATAGAGAAGCACAGAAAGCACGCAAATCTACTATAATCTTAATTTTGTGCTTGTGCTGTATTGGGAGGACTTCCAGATGTTATTTAGGCTAAAGAAGGCTGTTCTTGCCTTATTCATTCTGATGTTGATGTCTTTGCCTGCCCCACCGTCTGGTGTTACTATGCTTCCTAGGTATTGTAGTGGATTTGGTGGTATTGTATGATGGTGATATTACTAAGTGTGATGCATGAGGTCAGCTGTGAAGGCTCCTGAGATAAAATGTAGCTGTGAATTGTCAGAAGGCCCTTCGTGCTACCACTACGACCTCACACCTATCTTTTTTTACTAATGAATGTGGCTACGTTAAATGTCTAGGGTAATGATATGTAATGTGTTGTGGTAGTTTACATACACACACACAGATATTTACTAAGTCTAATAATATTAATAAATGTTATAATACACTGAACTAACTCAAGTGTGTAAAATTTGGATAGTAATTTTCTTACATTTATTTGTTCTGAACCAAGGTTTTATTTTGGCCAGAACATATGAAAGGTTTAGCAATTATGAAAGAAATGCATGAATATTACATAATAAATGCAAGGTGTGTACATATATATGTTACTAGACTAGTTAATATTATTACTGTTTATAGTTGTAATCTATTTGGGAGAACATTTAATGGATGTGCTGTTGGGGTGGCCTCATCACTCCCTGTCTATGGCGATTACACATTGTCCAGTTATTTGATGGAAATTTTATGGGTGTGTTAGCAAATAAGTTGAGTTGGTGAATTCTCAGCAGACCAGACGCTCACGTAGCTTGAAGGTGTAGCTCTGGTGCTGAGATCTGGTGGCCCCACCTCTCCGTGCTTGGGGGCAATATCAGAAGTCTGGTGGCCCCACCTCTCCGTGCTTGGGGGCTATAATAGGCTGCTCTGACAAAATGTTACTGCACGGGTCCACTTTTGTAATATTCAACAACTCATTTGACACCACAGTGGTGCCAACTGAAACTCACAGCTCTGCAATCAAAGTATTAGTCATGTGTCAGAATTCCATCCTCTAACCATTTCTGGACACAACACTACACAACAACAACACCACATAGACGGGTCAGATCTTTCTGACCAAACAACACATCTTACCAAGTTGGTTTCACATAGGATAAGTTCTCCCAGACTACGTATTCTGAAATATGTTCATTAGTTTCCTGCCATAGAATAGGATAGGTGATATGTTTCACTGATCTCAACACTTGATCTGTCCTTCATAATCCTTGCTGGAGTTTATGTATTTTATTTGTCTCTAGACCCTGAACTGGGGCGGGGGGTCTAGAGCGAATCCTTACTTGTTGTAAGGGACAGATTATGCTATTGCAGTATCAAATCACTCGAAACCTTACACAAATATTAAAATGTACAAAGAAATAATTTCAGTCTTACCAGAATTATGAATATAGAACACAGTTAAATGCTAGCAAAACTCAGCTGAGCTGCTGGCCTTAGGATGGCGTCCCTCTAAATATTTCAATAGCTTCTGGGAATTATACCACTTAATAATTCACTGTGTCTACTAGGACAACTTATAATGAATGGCACAAAATGCGCGCCTGAGCGCCGATAATATATTCATCTATGGCCAATCACTGCCTTTTCTTTTTTCAAATTCAAATATCCTACCAATAAGTCATTTCAGTCATACCTCAGTCAAGTATGCCTTATTGTCTGTTGGTCCGTCCGTCTCTACTTGCATTTCACAAAAAACACACTTGTTTTTTGAACCAACTCTGCCTTCCCCTACACAATTTTGCCTTTAAAGTTATTTTTAGCCACAATTCACCATCCCACCCCGTCTCTTCATTCCAACTAGATTTTAGAACTTGCGTCTTCAAGGCCACAATTTTTTGAAAATTAGTGACATGTTTTATTTCAATGCAGACGCTCGCTGATATGAACAACACAGTCTTTTGTCAATATCTTTCTTATTATCTGTCCGTCTGTATAAATGAAAGCATATTATTTCACTGCTCAGGATGGGCCATCCGGCCAGCTAGGTTTTATATTCCTAACATTATTATTAAGAAAAGTTACTTTTCAAATATTTTCTAGAATCTTCTCATCACTGCATTCAAATAAACGGGCTAAGTTATCGCAAAAGCGTCCAAGAAATGACTGTGGCGTATAATATCCAAGGTCCCTTTTGTCGATTTCTTTACTTTATGTCAACTTGGGGAACGTGACTTTTTCCCCCTTTCCCCACCACTTTGCGTCCTTTTAGCCTCGCTAGTTTCAAGCATGCGTTCATCAGATTTTTCCTTTTGATCTCCATTCTCATCCCGTTCCGTTTTGCCTTCAAGTCTAACAATTTAATTTCCATGGCGGGTGATGACCTGCGGCGTGGGCGATCATGTATTCTAGCAGCTTACGCATTAGTTTTTATCCCTACGTTGTATCATTGGAGATATTTTAACGTTGTATCATGGTTAATTTTGTGACAGGTATGTGAAGGTATCTGTCTGTACCAATTGCTGATTCCTTACTGATATGGGTTCAGGGTTGTTCACATTGAGCGTCATGACCTCAGACTTCTTTAAATTGATGTTCAAGCCCACCTGCTGGCTAAATTTATTAAGTCTATCCGTTTTTTCCTGGATGTGTTGATGTGAATGTGCCAGCAGTGCAATGTCATCTGCATATTCCAGATCTTCCAATGTAGAAAATGTAGTCCATCTTATTCCTCTTGGACTGCCCTCTGTTGTCTGGCGCATCACCCAGTCTATGACTGTTAAAAAAAGAGTGGTTGATAAGGGGCATCCCTGTTGTACTCCTGTCTTCACCTCGAAGGTTAGGTTGCTCTGCCCAACACTACACGTAAAGTTGGCATAGAGGCTTTTTATGATTGTCACTATGCAGCTTGGAATTCCATAAGCCCTCAGTATTTTCCATAAACTGTCCCTATGTATGCTGTCAAAAGCCTTTTCAAAATCAACAAAATTTATGTAAAGCTGTCTTTGCCTTTCTGAGCACTGCTCTATAATGTTCCTGAGAGTGAATATATGGTCTACACATCTTCTGTTCTTTCTAAATCCTGCTTGTTCTTTCCTCAGTTTGTAGTCTACTGCCTTTGAAATTCTCTGTATAATTATCCTGCCTAGTATTTTGCTGGGAACTGAGAGAAGAGTGATTCCTCTCCAATTATTGCAGTCTGCAAGATATCCCTTTTTGGGCAATTTGACAATTATTCCTTTGTTCCACTCTGATGGTGTTGTCCCCGTTTTCCACACTTGTGCAAATAGTGGTTCTAATAGTTCTGCTGCTAGCTCAGGGTCTGTCTTAAATAGCTCTGCATTTAAGTTATCATGGCCCGGAGCTTTACCGTTCTTTAACCCTTTGATTGCTGTGATGATTTCTTCTTTTCGTGGAATGTCTGTATTTACATCTAGATCGTTTTCAGCCTCAGGAACATTCAATTGTGTCTCTGGTATTTCCTTGTTCAGAGTTTCTCTGAAGTGTTCTGCCCATCTTGTTTCCTGTCCCTCTGCTGTCTTGATGAGATTTCCTTGCTTATCTCTTACTAATGTAATATTGTTTGCACCTTGTTTTCCGCTGATGAATTTAGTTATTTTGTATACTGTGCTTTGTTCATTTCTCAGTGCTGCCTCTTCTGCCTGTTTTGCAAGATCGTCTAGGAAATTCCTTTTGTTGGCTCGGGTTTGGCGTTTAACTTCCTTGTCCAGCTGGCTGTACTGTTCGCTATATAGTTGCTTTAACCTGGGGGACTTCGCTTCTGTTTTCTTTCTTTTCATTTCCTTTCTCATCTTTATGGTGTTTAGTGTTTCTGGTGTTATCCAGTCTTGCTTCTTCCTTTCCTGGAATCCTAAGCATGATTTGCTACTTTCCTTATATACTGTTGAAATGGTGTTGAAATTCTGGTCTATATCATCAGTCAATGTCTTTTCCTGGCTTTTGGCAAATTGATATCGTTTCTTAATGTCGGCCGCAAAAGCTTTTCTGGTAAGGGGGTCCTTCAATTTGCTGATGTCAAACCTTTTCTGTGTAGTTACAGTTGGTCCAACCCTTCTTAGTTTCACTTTCAGTTTTGCTACTACTAAATGGTGATCACTTCCCACATCTGCACCTCTTCTTACCTTCACATCTTGTAATGCATGTCTCCATCTACCGTTAACCATGATGTGGTCTATCTGGTTTCTGTCCCGACCATTTGGTGATTCCCATGTTAACTTGTGAATTTCCTTATGTGGGAAAAGTGTTCCTCCAATGACCAGGTTGTTAATGCTACAGAAACTTATTAGCTTATCCCCATTTTCGTTTGCTGTTCCGCTGCCGCATTTCCCCATTGTTCTTTCATTATATGTACTGTGTGTACCAACTTTCGCATTGAGGTCTCCCATTACTATAACAAGATCATATCTAGGTGTGTCTTCCATTTCTTTCTGCAGTTGTTGATAGAATTCATCCTTGACCTCCTCATCGCTATCATTTGTTGGTGCGTAGCATTGTATTATTGTAGTGTTGGTGAATCTCCCTCTCAATCTCATTCGTATCAGTCTGTTGTTGATGGGTTTCCATTCCAGTAATGTCCTTTCTATCCCTTTCTGTAGAATAATGGCTACGCCTTCACTGTGCTGTCCATCCTCTCTTCCAGAGTAAAGTACTGTTTCTCCTGTTGCTGTTTTAACTTTTCCTGCCCCTGTCCATCTGCTCTCACTTATCCCCAGGATGTGTAACCTATAGTTTCTCATTTCTGCCGTGACCTGTCTTAGTTTACCTGTCTCGTACATTGTCCTGACATTCCAAAATCCTATTCTTGTATCCTGTTTTGCGGTCAGGACATCCGTTTTCATGTCAGTGGCTTCCTTTCGGCTTTCACCACTGACAGTCATACGAGCCACAGACTCCGAATGTCCAACCCGCAGCAAAGTTTGTTCATTTGATGTTGTTTCCGTAACTTCATTATTTTTTTTTACATAGACAGGGGTGTCAGCCCTAAGCTAAAACCCCCAACCTGGAGGACCAGGGTACCAGCTTTTGTCTGACCCCTACCCACACAGACCAGTCCAGCTTGGTTGAACCTACCAGGAGTAAAACTCCCACTGGCATAGCTCTGGGGATTGTCAGGGTACGCAAGCTGCCATACCGCTACAAGGTATAGGTACCATTGAAGAATGAAGCACTATATCCGGCTGTCTCCGCGATTTTCTGATACTCTCTGGATATGCCCCTCGTCCAGGTAGGTCTACCGCCATCTCCCAGTCATTTGCATAGTCAAGAAGAGATGGTAAACTGCTACCTGGTTTACTCGGTTTGGGGTGTGCTGACTTTCCTGCCCTCAGAAAGTATGTATTTACGGTGCTCGGCCTGGCTTTGCTATTCGCCTTCATCCTTGCCAGCTCTATTGTCACAGCCAGCTCACTTAGCACTTTGTTGTGGCACCAAGTGTATTGCTCTTGCCCTAATGACACCTTACACGCTGAGAGCACGTGTTCAAGTGTCTGCCTCCCCTGGCACAGGGGGCACTGCTCATCATCCGACTTTCCCCATCTCACAAGGTTTGTGGCCGACGGCAGCAGGTCATACATTGATCTAACAACGAAGCTGAGCCTAAGAGGTGCCATATGCCATATATCATTCCATGTCAAGGACCTTTGCAGGGCTTCTTCCCATGTAGTCCATTGGCCTTGTTGGGCCTGCTGCACTGCTTTTTGCAACCTCTTATCATTCTCAGCTCCTCATATCTCCTGAACTACCATGTCTCTGCACTCCCTGCTTGATGCCTTGGACCACCAGCGGATGTCTCCATGACCAAATCCCCGTCTATTCGTTTGTGTGTATCCGATTACCTCCCTCAGTTTGAGCGACTCTTGGGCAGCATCAACAGCTTCTTCCACTCTCCACTTCCTTTCCGTTTTCAGTGTGGGCTGAATGGAATTAACCACGTCATCTGCTGACTCGCGTAGCATCATTGCAAGCCTTGCCATTCCAACTTTGTACTCTTCAACAACTGACTTGAAGGGAAGCAGAAGTTTTGACTCTTTGCAGTACAGTGCTATGTTTGACAGACCTGGTGGTATCCCTAGCCATTTCCCCATGAACTTGTTGATCTTCTGCTCTATAGCTTGTTGATAGCATTGCATGGCAGTCCTTGTTCTGGAATCCCCAGACTAAGAGATATAGAGGGAGATTAAAAAAAACACAGGAATGAGAAAAGACATGGAAAGACCATGAGCTGAGGCACGGGACATGGGTACTTGTTGAAGGCCCATGCTCATTGGGGAGCTGAAGGTAAATGAATGAATGAAAATAAACTTGATGTTGGTTGGGTATCATCTGTAGCTTATGTGATGAGGTGATTCCTCTGAAATCCCAAACAACGTTGTTGCCTTATCTTCAGAAGTTGTTTCATTTTACGACCGTATAATAGGCTATATGATGGTTTTTCCTCCTTGCCTTCCATTGTTTTCTGTTTGGAAAATCTCTACTAGCCTTTGATTAAAACATGTAACCCACGAGGCGGTGGAGAGGGGCGAGGTTAAGGGTACTACATCTCGCTGGCTGTCTTGCCTTAAGCAATAAAGATTTTATAGGCAATTTCCTTCCCCCCCTCCCCTCCCAATTCCCCCACAACTACCTTGTCTTGCCCCCATTGACATTCACTTGTTTAGTCTATGGCTGCTTATTCAGTAATCACAGCTAATCTTTTTATCTAAAGGCTGTTAAACCATCTGAGGTGGTTCATAGTTTTATTCTCATTACAGATATTTTGTGTTTTTTAATCACTTCAGCTATCTCTGTTCTTCACTTGTAAGTTCAAAGATGTGCCTTATGTCTGTATTAATCTTGATTGTCTGTGTGCAGAGGTATGTGAGAGAAGCAGTGAAACAATGTGCAGAGTTGTAATGAGTTATGAAATGCTGATTTTACTGCATCCGTGTGTTACCGCAGCCCGAAAGGAGAGAAAAGAATAGTGACACTACAACCTACCATGCATGTCGTAAGAAGTGACTAAGGAGGGTTGGGCATGGCTATCCCATCCTGTAGAAAATTTAAGCCACAAAAAACTTTAACAAAACTATATGGACATGTCAGCTACAGAAAATAAGAAGCTGAGACAGACCGAAAAACATGCGGAGAAGAGAAGTGGAGATGGAAATGAAAAGAATGGAGACATGGAAAGACCTGGAGCTGATAGCCTGGGATAGGACGACTTGGCATAAGTATGTTCAAGGCCAGGGTTCCTTGGAGAGATGAAGGCTGAAGGTGGTGATTTTACTGATAAGAACTTTTTTTTCTGTATTTTAATATAATATTTAATTTAAAAAAAAAGGTTTGAAACTGTTTACTATTTTAAGTATAATTAGCCAGAAATCTCCATGTATATATATATTCATGCATTGGTAACTAGATTTTCTTCTTTCTAAACAATACTTGAATTGCTGAACTGGAATATTACATAAAAATCTGTTTCATCATCATTTCAGATTATAATAATAATAATAAATTCTTTAAGCACCAAACACGGCGCATAAGGCAGAAACCAGTGCTCTCCAGGTTGTTCGTTGTGACGCCACTCCTCTTAGCTCTTGCACATTATTTAGGCCCAACGTTCTTCCTTCTCTTATTATTGTTCTTCTGAGTGTTTCTTTTGGTCTTCCTTTTTTCCTCTTACCCTCAGGAACCCAAGTGAGCGCCTGTAGTGGTATTCTGTTGTTTTGCATTCGTAGGAAATGACCGATATATGACCATCGTCTTTTCCTTATATAGTCGGAGACATATTTCTGCCTAGAGTCTTCTCTTATTTGTCGATTAGTCTTGAATTCTTTCCAACTGATGTTCATGAGTTTTCTAAGACATTTGTTCTCGAATGTATTCAGCTTGTTCTCCAATGATTTTGTTATTTTCCAACTCTCACAGCCGTATGTTAACACTGAGATAACATTTGAATTAAACAGACGAAGCTTGGTATGTATATTCAATGATCGTAATTTCCAAATGTTAGATAATCTATTGAAGGCGCTAGCTGCCAAAGCAATTCTAGTATGGATTTCTCTTGTTGTGTCACCATCCTGAGTCATTTTACTGCCTAAATAATTGAAACTTTCAACTTTCTGTAGTTTTTCCCCGTTCAAGATGATATCCAAGGTCTCGTTAGAAAAGTTCGTAGCTTTAGTTTTAGAGGCATTTATTTGGAGACCTATTTTAACCGAACATCAGTTGGAAAGAATTCAAGACTAATCGACAAATAAGAGAAGACTCTAGGCAGAAATATGTCTCCGACTATATAAGGAAAAGACGATGGTCATATATCGGTCATTTCCTACGAATGCAAAACAACAGAATACCACTACAGGCGCTCACTTGGGTTCCTGAGGGTAAGAGGAAAAAAGGAAGACCAAAAGAAACACTCAGAAGAACAATAATAAGAGAAGGAAGAACGTTGGGATTAAACAATGTGCAAGAGCTAAGAGGAGTGGCGTCACAACGTACAACCTGGAGAGCACTGGTTTCTGCCTTATGCGCCGTGTTTGGTGCTTAAAGAATTATTATTATTTTAACCGAGAGATGACACAAATTATTTATTGCTTCTTGGGATTGTCTTGGTGTTGAACTTAAGAATGCTACATCATCTGCGAAATCCAGGTCCCCCAGGAATTTTCCATTTGTCCATTTTATACCTAATTGTTCATTGTGGGTATAGTTTCTCATAACCTAATCAATAGCTATTCCAAAAAGTAGTGGTGACATAATACAGCCTTGTTTCACCCCTGTTTCTACTGTAAACCATTCTGTATTCCCTTTATTTGTTCTAACACAACATCTTGCATTGTCATATAGCGCTTTGATTATATTCACATATTTTGTTGGAAAACCATAGATTGTAAGTATCTTCCACAATGATGGGCGGTGTAGACTATCAAAGGCTTTTTGAAAATCGACGAAGGTGATAATAAGTGGCGATTGCCTTTCCACTGATTCTTCTATAATTGTTCTTAGTGTGAATATTTGATCAATACATGATCGTTTCAGATTACGAGCTCATAAACGATTACATACCGGTGAAACGTTTAAATGTGATTCAGATGGCTGTACAAAGTATTTCACTACACTGAGTGACCTGCGCAAACATATACGAACGCACACTGGAGAAAAACCATTTGTGTGAGTATCAACTATTGAAAAGCCTTCTCTGTTTTAATTCAGGCATTTTGACCAATTACAGTCCATAGAAGACTGAAGTTGTTGATGTGCATCTAATACCTACTTGACATCTTATATCAATTTTCGTAAAATGAAACATTATAAGAGGATAATTTCACCACCCAAAAATATTCATCATCATCATTTTCGTTTTCACACGCTAAGTAGCATGGAGTTACCTACTCTTGCAGCTGTGATTTCAGTGGCAGTTACCTTTCATGATGAGGATGCCAGCCTCATGTAAAACCTCATATTAGTCATCTTGTACAACATACGTGAGGGTGCTGCAGTCATTTTCTTTCTTCGCCTCTTCAGAGACCTCCGGGAACTGCACGGGGTACTCAAAAATATAACTGATTGTAAAATGTTGATGTAGTTCAAAAGTCTAAGTCAAGTTTCTTCTGCTTTTCCCGTTTTGCTTCTAATGGATTGTGGAGCCATCTCTACAGCTGGTCCCCTTGCAAGAAACCTGCATGTTCTCCATTGTACATGTCCTCCACTATACCTCTCACCTCCAGCACATCTACTTGAGTCATTTTTTTATGCCATACCTCTCACCCCCAGCACATCTACTCCAATCATGTCCTCCATTGTACCTCTCACATTCAGTCATGCCCTCCACCATACCTCTGACTCCTAGCACATTCACTGGGGGGGGGGGGGGGGGGTGTAAGAGAAGCCTTTTTTAACATAAAAAAAAAGGGAAACAATATAATTAATATCTGACTTTCATTACCAAAATGGGAGCCGCGCTAGCGTAGTGGTTACAACACCGCTCTGGCGACCGGGTGATACAGGATCAAACCCGGGCGACGGCATTTGAGGATTTTTCGTCGACCGGGATTTGGACTGGATTAACTCGAGACCTGGCGAGGACATTTGAAGGAGTGTCGTCGACCAGGGACTGGCGGCTCCTGAGCCAACCCAGCTGCAATGGGTACCTCCGAAATCGGCGAGTATTTGCCTGAATGGCGAGGGACACCTGTCTCTGTACAAGAAATAAAGGGATACTCACGTAAAATCAATGTCAGGCTAGACATAAATAATAACCTGAGATTTCGCCTCGAGTATTAGCGGGCGAACGCAAAAAAAAAAAAAAAAAAAAAAAAAAAAAAAAAAATTACCAAAATAACTTATGTCCCCTGCTTCTGTAGGGGACAAACAGATGTGCACAAATACAGATTTAACTACTTATCTGCTTTACTGTCCTTTATCTTCTTGCTGATTTCTGGTGTTATCTATATTTTGTGCAGGCACACCATTTTTCCCAGAACTTCTCCAGTGTCTCATTCCATATATTTTTTGTCTGCTGCCAATGGTCTTCTGTTATCGCTACATATTTTAGTTATTAGAGCACTTGGTACTCATTGGATTTTGTAACTTTATTTTTTTATTTATTTTTTTTTGGTTTGTTTATTTTTGTTTCTTGATTTGTTAGACATCTCACATTAATTTAATGTCTGTTGGTATGTACAATACATAGTATATCTTTCATCTTTATTTTGGCCAACAGAAGATGATGCCACATCTGCCTAACATACTTTTGTGGCCATATAGTAATGATCTAAACCTCTTTCTTATGTGTATATAATTTATCTGATTTTTGTCCTGTTGCCAGGTGATGTCCAATTTGCTTTATGTATTACATAGCTTGCATAAGATTAGAATATGTATCTTGCCATGTCCTTTAATGACACAGATAAACGTTGAGCATTTTTGTTGCATAATTAATGTTTTCAGGTGTCATGAAGATGGATGTGGTAAGGCATTTACTGCTAGTCATCATTTGAAGTCACACAACCGAATTCACACAGGTGAGCGTAATGTAAATAATAATTGATGGACAATAAAGAAAGGAATATAAAAGTTACAAAAAAGTTACTTGGAAAGAGGAGCCCAGAAAATGTTTAGTATAGAAAAATGGTGTATGCAGCTAGAAAATTGAAGAGCTTAAAATGCAGAATTTGTTAGCAAAATTTTCTTTTATCAGAATGAAGAGGAATGTATTGTTCCAATCTGTAATTTCTATCCTTGAATAACGTCGCCTGTACGAAGAATATAGATTCTGAGAAAGAGGAAGAAATAAAGAATAATTTTTGACACAGTATGCAAGAAAATTATAAGAGAAGTGGAGGGAGACCCGAAAACGCACGGAGAAGAGAACTTGAGACTGAAATGAAAGGAATGAGGAAGATGAGGAAGGACCTGGAACTGATGGCATCGGACGTTTAGACTTGATTCCTTGATGAACTGATGGCATCGGACATTTAGACTTGATTCCTTGATGAACTGATGGCATCGGACATTTAGACTTGATTCCTTGATGAACTGATGGCATCGGACATTTAGACTTGATTCCTTGATGAACTGATGGCATCGGACATTTAGACTTGATTCCTTGATGAACTGATGGCATCGGTCATTTAGACTTGATTCCTTGATGAACTGATGGCATCAGACATTTAGACTTGATTCCTTGAACTGATGGCATCAGACATTTAGACTTGATTACTTGATGAACTGATGGCATCGGACATTTAGACTTGATTCCTTGATGAACTGATGGCATTGGACATTTAGACTTGATTCCTTGATGAACTGATGGCATCGGACATTTAGACTTGATTCCTTGATGAACTAAAGGGCAGTGACAGGGGTGATTTATTGTCATTTATTGTTCATAATATTATTGTTTTCAAAATTTGTGATTTTCTTAGTAGCAGTGATAAAGTGTGGTTACTGTGCTTCATAACTGGAGCTGTACAGTAACAACTAGCTATCAGTGCAAATATGCCTTTTATTGTTGAACTGGTTATGAGATAAGATGATATACTTAAGCTCATGCCATGCTTATCACTGATTGGTGGGAACACTGACAGGTCCAGTGTGTAGAAGGACAAAAAATACTGACTTGCAGAAAAGTAGTTGAATCTAGCGGTAGGTAATCTTCAGTCATCAGTATATTTTGTAATGTGAACAGCCAATAGTGACCCTAAACTTTATAGGAAAGTTTAATCTCTTGTAGACCTTCTGTTGCTGGGCTGCTGAAGGGCTGGTAATAAATGGAGCGTGAACATTATAAGTATATTAGGTGCTGATGTTCAGCAGAAATGTTGTACAGTAGTCTTTGTTTACTTGTAGCTTCAGATTGTTAACTTTTTGTCGGTTTGTTAAATAAAGGCGACAAGCCGTATGAATGTAGACAAGGTGGTTGTTGCAAGGCATTTACCTCAGTCTATGGGCTGAAAGCACACATTTCAAAGCACGAAAGGGATTATGAGAAGGAAAAAGATAAAGGTAAATTGAGCACTTCTGAGTTTCTCATCTTAGTTTTTTATTGTTTGTCACATACACGTCACAAACATATTGTGATTATTAAATATCACCATTAGTCACAAGCTTATTTCCTAACCTTTTTTTTTTTTTTTTAATTTTCAAGAAGTTATTTTTAATGATTAAAGTGAAGCATGGACTCCCTCTTAGAAACAGGGAGTTAAAAGGGGCGAAACACTTGACTGATGGGAGAGGGGTTACAACTTCTGATGATCAGAATGCCACTTGTAATTCTCTGTATAGAATTTCCTAGCATTCGTGTCAGAAGATGAAGTCCAGAAGAAAGCATCACCTATCACTTTGCAGCAGCATTTTTATTCATTATTTGCCTACATTTATTGACAGCTTCTACTTTGTCATAAGGTTTGCAATATCAGGAATCAGAGTCATCCTTTAGTAAGATAATCATTATCAGTTTGTTAATTTTGATAGACAGTTACTTATGATGTAGGACCTTGTCAAAGCAGAAACTACCATTACCACAAGCTTCTTCTCTTTGAAACAGCAGCAACCATGCTGTTGCCACCAATGTGGCACTAACAGTGTCTAAAGATGACTATTGGCCCATGACAATGCACAACAAGGTTAGAGCATAAAATAATTCAACTTGAAAACTTGAAGGATTTCCAATTTTCACAAAAAATATATTAACAATAGAACATGATATAATGCGATATAGGGTACACGCTTCTTGAGTGAGATAGTCAGAACTTACGCGATACTAGGTACACACTTCTTGAGTGAGATAGTCAGAACTTCCAGTATACAATTAACTGATTATCACTTACTATCAACTTCTGTCATGACATCACTTCTAACAGCAATTAGCAGTTAGTGTAACACACTAATGCACAGTCAAAATTACAGCAGAATATGTCGGACACAACTACTGATCTTGCAGTAATCTCAACAGGCCGCTGGATACAACAGAATCTTGATCCTAGCAGCTTCCACAGCAGACAGTCAGCAGCAACTTCTCTGCTCTTTTACTTTTAAGCAATGACTACACCCTTTGTTACTGTCTCTCAGTCAGAGCACAGCACCCGAGACCCCATCTGACTTGCTTCAAGTTCACAACTTCTCCCTTGCACTACATTCAACATGCAAGTATCTACCCGCTAGTTCAATGACTAGTCTAACCCTCTATTGTGATTACATGATCTGTGACCACAGTTCATTGCTAATGCTAGAGAATTCATGTCAACTTAAAAGTTTACACTCGATCACTTGCCACTTCACAAATGTGTACTCTCACATTTCAAAATAACAACCAAGCCTAGCTCACTCCAGAGCACATATCTGCAGCACCTAGACACAAACTTGTCATGATTGACCACACGTAATTCTAAATTTTAAATTATAAACATTCTTTTTTGGATGATTTAGAACAAACAAAACAGAAGTAATGTCTAGGACATATTTTCAATAGTTTAATTCTGTCAGTATGTTAGATTCTCTGTCAGTCATGACTGACTTAAGAAACAATACAAACAGTGAATTAAGCAGCCTGTCAAAATTATTAATGGCAACCAGCTATAAATTCAACAGAGTGAAAGTACAATGGAATCCTGCCCACTGTGAGAAGGGTAGCAATCAACTTTTATTTATTTTCAAAGGGTTGAGAATTGGGTGCACAAGCCCGTCTAACATTCTGCCCTTCCTCTCGATGCCATCATTTATACTCAATACATTCATTCTCATGTACTAGTTAGTTGCTTATCCTTTACAGGACGTGGCAATCAACCCCAGCTTTTATTGGCTGTTTTGTGATTTTTCTAGGCAATTTTTTTCATTCAGTAGTTTGCCATTGCTTTCTGAATGGTACAGCGCTTATACCATTGTTAAAAATCCACACAAAGCGATCTGCTACCAAACTGCCTGCAGCAGGTTTCGAACCTGGTATATCTGGATTATGAAACTGCGTTCATATCTATTAGGCCACAGACGCCGACTCTCATGTACTACAAAGTGTTAATTTAAAGGCATGCAACATTATAAAGGTAATATCTTCTTCTTCTTCTTCGTACACTCTCAGACGTCCACTTGAATGTTCTCAAAGAAAGCAGTAGTCAGTTTGAGGCTATTTGAATCCCCGTAAAGCTTTTCCACGAAAGGAGCTGGCGTCGGCCATATGCACTTTCTCTGTACCACATATAAGGGGCAACTTTGAAGCAGATGTTCAGCAGTCATTTTATCAGTGCCACAGTTACACTGATCGGTAGTTCCTATCTTTAGCTTGTTGAATAGATGGTATCTCAATCTGTTGTGGCCAGTGCAGAGTCTGAAGATTACCACTTGTTCTCTTCTGTGGAGCTGGTAGTAAGCATCATTCTGTGTGTGCCCTGGATGTTCTACATTCCATTTGTTTCTGTAACTGATTCTGATAAAACTCTGCCTCCTCAAAAGTTATGCTTGCATCAGGCTGAGGTAGATGTGAACCTTCTTTTGCCATTCTGTCAGCCTCTTCATTGCCGGCGATATTACAATGAGATGGGATCCATTGGATCACAACACTTTTGAATCGTCGACAAAGTTTGTGGAGCACTACTCTGAGATCATCCAGGTCTTTATTATTTTGGCTTTTCAACGTTGCAATTACTGACTGTGCATCAGTAAAGAAAGCAACTTGTCTCTCTGCCGTTTCTTCTGTCAATATAACCTCTGCTGCAGTTTTCAAGGCCTCTGCCTCTGCTCTGAAGTTGCTGGAGAATCGTCCTTTCGCCACTGACAGCCTTTTTTCTGCACCAGTGCTTAAGGTCAGAAAGACACCTGTCACGAAATGGATTTAGGACTAGAGACTGTCTACATATAGTGACAAGACAATAGTAAGAAGGAAGACTGAAATGATAGATTCAGATATAAATATAGTGCAAACTGTGAAAGTTGAGACCATTGGCTCCGAGGTTGAGAACCGAGGTTGATTCTTTCCTCGCCACTTCGGACGTTTAAATTGCTATGGCCTCGAACCACCTCTAACTACCCTATGGGGATAAGGTTCAATTAAGATTCACAAACACCAAGGTACAGACAACATATAGCTACTGTACTAAAGGAAATGACTGATGCCAGCTACAATTTATACAAGTTTATTATACACCTATAAACAACAAACATATGCATGTCCCATACATCAAGTGCGAGGATGCACTCCTGAAACAAAAGCAAGCACAGTTAAAAATGCATCAACCCCAACCCTTCTCCCACAATTGCAACCTGTATGGAGAAAGAAGGTAAGGTTAACTGAAATGAACTACACTGCACTTGATGTCGCCTACACTCCAAACTAGCTGTTCTAAATTCTAACTCTAACTCTAAGTCCACTGATAGCTGGAACGACGGCGAAGTGACTACACAATCTCTGCACAGACTTCGGTTCTACACAGCCTATCCTGGAATCTCCTGAACACAACTAACTGCACCTCTAAACTTCAGCAGCTGTCCTCTGCTATGATTCACCAAAACTAACAGTTCTGCCTATCTGTGCTGACTTCGGTAGAGAGAATGTTTACCCTATCTCTCTCCACTAACTCTGGACTTGATGACTGAGGGTTAACAAAACCCCACTGGATTCTGGACTGGAACTGTAGCGGACTTCTACCACTCGGAAATTACCTGCCCGAGTACCTATAACTGGGCTGTCGGCTTTATTATGGCCGTGAAGAAACGAACACAAAAATTACCACACCGCTGGCAGCCTGCCAAATCTGCGTGTGTAACGAGCGTCAGAGCTCAGGATTTATCCACAAAAATCCTATTCGCTGGAAAATGTCTTCCCCTGGTTGGGAAAACGTATTTTCTTCCTCTCCGTCCACTAACTCTGGCAACTAACGTAAAACCCTTGCGGTTCTGCGAATGCCCCAACTTTGCCGTGGGAGAAATTTTGTGGTCTCAAAATTCCGCTCTCATTCCCACAAAAAGCCGGCACCTGCTGTTTAGACAAAAGCAAAAACAACAGCTAAACAAAACGTTAATACTCTATTACAAATAACAATTAACTTCCTCACAAACCCTTAAGTCTTTAACACTTAAGTCTCCCCCGTCTATAATCAATACAGCTCCCCTACTCTCTCCCGTTATGCACCACCATACAAAATCATGCAAACAAAGTCCGCTCCCCCCACTGAGCTCCCTTCTCTACCTGAGCCCACAAGGTAAACATTGGCTAACCCAGATCGCTTGTTCTGCCTGACTAACTCCGAGCAACAACAATATTTTCAATGGCCCGTCTGGGCAGACGTACTGTGGCCTACTTCTTACGCTGACACTAATGCCGTAATGTTTAACACAACTAAAACTAGCCTTCTCTAGGAATTCCTAAAATTCCCGTCAATAATAGTAATCACATTCAAAATGAAATACAAAATAATTCCCTTAACATAAATAAATGTCATCTCCATCTTCTGAATACACAGAATAACAAAGCACAATCAATAACCTATAACCCTGTTTACGCTAGCATCTACATGCCGTCAAAAGTTATACATAACCCCTGATTATCAAATTGAAAACCCCGTAGTTCAACCACGTGTTTATAATTTTATGACCACGTGCTTATCTCCCCCTCGTCCCTCTGAACGTCGTATCAATAACAATTCCGTAACCAACGCGCCCACGCGCTTCCAAATTATGCCTCTTTCACTCCCGTCCACAGATATATGCGTAACTATATAAATAGCGAGCATCAATACTCTCACTAAAATCACAAATAAAAATACACATTACGCGCTCCCGACTATTCTGTAAATAAATAAAATTCGCAGATGCGAGTTTCTCTCCCGACCGACTTTGCAATAATACAAAGCGGTGATATCTCAACTTTTAAACCATGCCGCTATTCTTTCAACAAGGAATTAAATGGACCTAGTTTCTCATGTCTATCACTCAGATCGAATTGATGGCTCTGGAGTTAAATTAAACTAAACTGCCCAAAGAAACTTAAATGATCGGCTAGGACTAGAAAAATTAAATAAAGTCCTCACGCAAAAATTCATGCTTACCAAATCTCGAATGTCCAACTGAAGGGCAATCGACTTGACTCTGGCAACCCGGCTTTGGCAATTTTTTTTCATTAAAAGAGAAAGAAACTATGAAATATAGGCCTTTTATAATCAAGACCCCCACGCGCCGACTTCGTGACGTCATATGCGCGGCGTGGTTGTAAAGCCAATGAGAGCTCTGCATTTCAACTGCAGTTATCTCTCAGCCAATCAGAACCTTAGATCGTTCTGATGTAACGTGCATGGGTTTTAGACAAAGAAACGAGATTAAGCCTAGCCCTATACTGCGGAAATGAAGCAAAAATGGCCGCAAATAATTTAACTCCCGAAAAATGCGTATATGGCCACGCAATATCTTTAAAAAAAAGACAATCTGGTGCCAATCCTGATCTAGCATCTATAATCTTAATCTAGAATAATACTTTCTAATTCCCTACACCCCCATTCTAAACACATAGATCAAACTCCATCGTGATCTCATCTTGAAAAAAACGTAAATAATAGAAGGAGAAGAAACATGGAGAAGGATTTTTCTGTAATCCCTCCAAATATAGTGAACAAAATGCAAGGAGAAAAAGACATGGGCCATTTGAAAGACAGAATCTCAGTACTTTCGTCACATCACTCCCACCTTCGAAGATTGAGCATCGATCTCATTACTGAAATCTCTGTGTTTCACACTGGCCCTTAACTCTGTCTACAAGGCTGTCTGTCCTTACCCCTCCTATTCAGTGTTCTTCGACCTTCCTCTTTTGCGTTTCCTCCTTCCTCCTCTCCTAGAATGAGCTCCTATGCTCCGTTGGGAGAGTTGATCTCTCTTCAGACCTGTGCCGTCTAATGGCGGGTCTGAACTTTCCCTTGCTATGACCGTCAAAAGGCTGTTCTGGTCAGCTGATGTGACCGGCGGGCGCTGTGGCGACCTGGCGATGGCGACTTCCTCGCTGCGCGTCAGCAGGGTTGTGACTGCTGGTACCGTACGAAACTGATGCAACGTCTCGGGTTCCTCTGGTGTAGAGCCTCCGATTTCTTGCTGGGTGTCTATTGGATCACGATCGACCTCAATAGCTTCTACCTGTGAAGAAAGGTAGGTAAGATCTGCCCCTGGCAGCGGTTCTGGACTCGCTCTTCCCCTACCAATCTGAAGCGGGACAGAGCTCTCCAAAATAGCTCCTTGCAAATGCGTAAGGTCGCTTTTCTCACTCTTTTCTGGCCTGAAAAGTTGGTGAGATGAAACTGTAGACCACGGGAGCTCTCCGTCTAACACCCTGGTTCTACCTTCAACCTTGCCCTCCCCTGTGAGAGTTACTGGCGTCAGTTGGAATGTGTCCTGCAGTGACACTTGACGGTTTAAGATCCCGTTAGATCGCGGAGAATCTGAGTTAAAGCTCTCAGTAACTGGTTCCAATGTTCCGTGAAACGAATTGGAAAAGATAGCCAATTTTTCAGGCTGCTCGTTACAAGAGTCGTTTCCTGTAAACGAGATACGAGAGTTGTGGGGCCCATCTCCGTCTATAGGCAAACGGATACTCAGATCACTGTCCTCCTCCGTTTGAGTAAAGTGCTGGTCGGATGGGGCTCCAGGGCTGGTTGGAACTATATGCTCGCTCAGACCGCTATCTTGTGCCCTATGAAGATGGCGCTGGTCGTTGACATATGTAATACTGCTCTTGTCAGTATGTTCCTCACTTGAGGAAGCTAATACCATCGGGGGCCTAATTCCCGACAACAAAGAGTGTACTTCCGGAATCAGAGGCGTCTTCACCACTGTTTGGCCGGTTGGCTGAACAGGGCTGGCGGGCGAATTTGCCTCTGCAAATAACATACCGCTGTCGTCGGAGGCATTGAACCTCTCCTTAGCACGACAGTTATGTTCGAGCTCTCTCGGGGCTTCGTGAATTAGGGGTTCTCCTTTTTCACGTTTCTGGCCTGCAGTAGGCCCCCTTGCATCAGCAAGGATCGGTGTGGTCGGGTTCCCCAAAACCAAATATGGGTTGCCAAGAATGAAGTCATAGGCTGGCTGAGCCGTTACAGCTGCCTTGATGGTGCCAGACACGAACTTACATTTCACTTTAATATTGGCTACGGGAAAGCACTGTGAAGTCCCTTTCCTTAAAACTCCACCAATATTCACTTTTTCTTTCGTCATCTGCCAGGGCTTCACCAGATGTCGGGCGACTATGCTGGGGTAGGTAAGCCCGCTGTCAAATAAGCATGTAGTCTCAGTCCCGTTCACTTCTGCTGGCCCGCTGTTGGAAAACAACTTCTCTGACTGGAAGGGTTTCCACTTCTTCCCTTGTTTCACCCTCACAGGCCTTAAACAAGCCATCTGATGAGCGGGTTGTTTGTTTGGGCACCGTGTTGTCCAATGAGAAGTAGTCCGACAGAACCTACAATATCTCTCATTATCTCCCCGGTTCCTGACGGGTTCATGAGAAGTCGGCCCCTGTGTTCTGTTAGGCGGCTGGGAGCGCATGTTATGACTGGGAGGGGGCTCCTTGCGAGACGGCCCTTGCGGTTGGTGAGCTGAAGAGGAAGGCGAATGCGATGAAGATGCTCCTTTGTCCGGGGCTGGCAGGTCAGGGTGTTTTCTTTTCTGGCCCAGTACTTCGGCCTGGGCCGTCTGGAACCTTTCTGCAAATAGAATTATCTGGTCCAGTTGCTGTGCGCCCTGCTCCGCCAGGTACTTCCTTAAGTCCGGAGACATGTTGGCCTTTATCTGTTCGCACATGATGAGCTCTTCGAGTCCTTCAAACGATTTAGCCAAACCCGACAACTCTCTCCAGCGAGTGAGGTAATTCCTCAGCCTCTCCGCGAATTGGGGAAAACTTTCTCCCTTCTCCAGTCGACTTTCCCTAAACATCGTTTGGCACTTCCGGGGAGTCCATTGGAATCGCTGTAACAGGGCGTTCCGCAGAGCCTCAAAGTTACCTTGGTCATCTACCAGCATCTTGCTATAGACCTCATACGCATGTCCTCTTAGAGATTGAGATAATTTGAGACACCAAAGACTATCATCCAGCCCGTATGCCTTTGCCATCCGTTCAAATTTTTCTAAAAATACCTCAATTTTCTCATTCCCGTTAGGAAAAGAGTCCATCGGAAAATTCATGGCTGCCATCCGGGGCCCTCCGTTTCCTGAGGTGTCTGTTGCCCCTGCTCCGGGAGAATCTCCGTTAGCCGAACTGCCTTCCGAAGATCGGTACTGCAGTTCCAGTGAACGCAGGGCAAGTTCATGCTGTCTCTCTGCTGCCTTCTCCCTCTCTTGGGCTTCCCTCTGTGCTAACTTCTCCTGGGCTTCCCTCTGTGCTATCTTCTCCTGGGCTTCCCTCTGTGCTATCTTCTCCTGGGCTTCCCTCTCTGCTTTTCTCTCTTCTTTCTCTGCTTCCAATTTACGCAGGTCTTTCTCCGCTTCCCTTTTCTCTCTCTCCGTCTGCCGGTCCTGTTCCCTCATAATGTAAGCCCTAGTCTCGGCCTCATTCATCCCCATGCTTTTAGCTGCGTCCTTCCATGCAGTAAGTAGCTTGACCAATTCAGCCATCTTACCTGACAAATCAGCAGTACTCACAACGAGGGGAAATGACAAAAAAGGAACAAGAAAAATTTACTGTTACCTACTAGGAATATGCTGTCGCAAAAACCCGCACTCAGACTAGCACCAAGTCTGACTAATAACTACCTGAAAAAAATTCAAGTTATCCAGCTACCCAAAACCCGAATTTACTTTCCTGTCAAGAAAAAAATTCCATTAGCCATCAATTACTTCTAAGTCATAAACAACCTTACAACCACTATCATCTAAACTGACTACAACCTGTGGAAAAAAACTTATAGCTGGATCAGTCTTAATATAGCTCAAGTCTAGGGGATTTTTTTTGAAATCTATTTCCAGAACTTTCTACAGAGACAATCTATGAATCTAGAATTGATCCCAACAAAGATGATCCCAAGGACGACGCCACCACTTTGTCAAGATCACAGAATTGAACGTAACAAAGATGATGATCCCGGACGAGCCCCCACTTTGTCACGAAATGGATTTAGGACTAGAGACTGTCTACATATAGTGACAAGACAATAGTAAGAAGGAAGACTGAAATGATAGATTCAGATAGAAATATAGTGCAAACTGTGAAAGTTGAGACCATTGGCTCCGAGGTTGAGAACCGAGGTTGATTCTTTCCTCGCCACTTCGGACGTTTAAATTGCTATGGCCTCGAACCACCTCTAACTACCCTATGGGGATAAGGTTCAATTAAGATTCACAAACACCAAGGTACAGACAACATATAGCTACTGTACTAAAGGAAATGACTGATGCCAGCTACAATTTATACAAGTTTATTATACACCTATAAACAACAAACATATGCATGTCCCATACATCAAGTGCGAGGATGCACTCCTGAAACAAAAGCAAGCACAGTTAAAAATGCATCAACCCCAACCCTTCTCCCACAATTGCAACCTGTATGGAGAAAGAAGGTAAGGTTAACTGAAATGAACTACACTGCACTTGATGTCGCCTACACTCCAAACTAGCTGTTCTAAATTCTAACTCTAACTCTAAGTCCACTGATAGCTGGAACGACGGCGAAGTGACTACACAATCTCTGCACAGACTTCGGTTCTACACAGCCTATCCTGGAATCTCCTGAACACAACTAACTGCACCTCTAAACTTCAGCAGCTGTCCTCTGCTATGATTCACCAAAACTAACAGTTCTGCCTATCTGTGCTGACTTCAGTAGAGAGAATGTTTACCCTATCTCTCTCCACTAACTCTGGACTTGATGACTGAGGGTTAACAAAACCCCACTGGATTCTGGACTGGAACTGTAGCGGACTTCTACCACTCGGAAATTACCTGCCCGAGTACCTATAACTGGGCTGTCGGCTTTATTATGGCCGTGAAGAAACGAACACAAAATTACCACACCGCTGGCAGCCTGCCAAATCTGCGTGTGTAACGAGCGTCAGAGCTCAGGATTTATCCACAAAAATCCTATTCGCTGGAAAATGTCTTCCCCTGGTTGGGAAAACGTATTTTCTTCCTCTCCGTCCACTAACTCTGGCAACTAACGTAAAACCCTTGCGGTTCTGCGAATGCCCCAACTTTGCCGTGGGAGAAATTTTGTGGTCTCAAAATTCCGCTCTCATTCCCACAAAAAGCCGGCACCTGCTGTTTAGACAAAAGCAAAAACAACAGCTAAACAAAACGTTAATACTCTATTACAAATAACAATTAACTTCCTCACAAACCCTTAAGTCTTTAACACTTAAGTCTCCCCCGTCTATAATCAATACAGCTCCCCTACTCTCTCCCGTTATGCACCACCATACAAAATCATGCAAACAAAGTCCGCTCCCCCCACTGAGCTCCCTTCTCTACCTGAGCCCACAAGGTAAACATTGGCTAACCCAGATCGCTTGTTCTGCCTGACTAACTCCGAGCAACAACAATATTTTCAATGGCCCGTCTGGGCAGACGTACTGTGGCCTACTTCTTACGCTGACACTAATGCCGTAATGTTTAACACAACTAAAACTAGCCTTCTCTAGGAATTCCTAAAATTCCCGTCAATAATAGTAATCACATTCAAAATGAAATACAAAATAATTCCCTTAACATAAATAAATGTCATCTCCATCTTCTGAATACACAGAATAACAAAGCACAATCAATAACCTATAACCCTGTTTACGCTAGCATCTACATGCCGTCAAAAGTTATACATAACCCCTGATTATCAAATTGAAAACCCCGTAGTTCAACCACGTGTTTATAATTTTATGACCACGTGCTTATCTCCCCCTCGTCCCTCTGAACGTCGTATCAATAACAATTCCGTAACCAACGCGCCCACGCGCTTCCAAATTATGCCTCTTTCACTCCCGTCCACAGATATATGCGTAACTATATAAATAGCGAGCATCAATACTCTCACTAAAATCACAAATAAAAATACACATTACGCGCTCCCGACTATTCTGTAAATAAATAAAATTCGCAGATGCGAGTTTCTCTCCCGACCGACTTTGCAATAATACAAAGCGGTGATATCTCAACTTTTAAACCATGCCGCTATTCTTTCAACAAGGAATTAAATGGACCTAGTTTCTCATGTCTATCACTCAGATCGAATTGATGGCTCTGGAGTTAAATTAAACTAAACTGCCCAAAGAAACTTAAATGATCGGCTAGGACTAGAAAAATTAAATAAAGTCCTCACGCAAAAATTCATGCTTACCAAATCTCGAATGTCCAACTGAAGGGCAATCGACTTGACTCTGGCAACCCGGCTTTGGCAATTTTTTTTCATTAAAAGAGAAAGAAACTATGAAATATAGGCCTTTTATAATCAAGACCCCCACGCGCCGACTTCGTGACGTCATATGCGCGGCGTGGTTGTAAAGCCAATGAGAGCTCTGCATTTCAACTGCAGTTATCTCTCAGCCAATCAGAACCTTAGATCGTTCTGATGTAACGTGCATGGGTTTTAGACAAAGAAACGAGATTAAGCCTAGCCCTATACTGCGGAAATGAAGCAAAAATGGCCGCAAATAATTTAACTCCCGAAAAATGCGTATATGGCCACGCAATATCTTTAAAAAAAAGACAATCTGGTGCCAATCCTGATCTAGCATCTATAATCTTAATCTAGAATAATACTTTCTAATTCCCTACACCCCCATTCTAAACACATAGATCAAACTCCATCGTGATCTCATCTTGAAAAAAACGTAAATAATAGAAGGAGAAGAAACATGGAGAAGGATTTTTCTGTAATCCCTCCAAATATAGTGAACAAAATGCAAGGAGAAAAAGACATGGGCCATTTGAAAGACAGAATCTCAGTACTTTCGTCACAACACCCCCACCTCCATTTTCTGTTGCATTTGTTGCTGATCCATCTGTGTATGCATGGGTCCAGGTGTTGCGTGGATAATGTTTCTCTATGTATTTTGTCGCTATGGATTTTCTATCTGTTGCAGTTTGGCTCTTTTTACTTTCAATTCCAGGAATGTTTTCCATCATTTTAGGGAAACGATTTTGTTTCCAAACTGGAAGCTTGTGTGCAGTGTAGATGGGTTTAACAGTGGATATTTCATCTATGGATACTGCTCTCATTTGTGGTTTGGTTGATTCTACAAAATTACTTCGTTTGAGTCTTTGTCTTCTAAGAGCATTTATTCTATGGCACATTGGGTGGTCTGTTAGTCTTTTGAATTTTTCGGCCTGTTGCTGAGCCCTGCAGTCTCTTCTATCTGTCATTGGCTGGAGGCATGTAATCTTTTTGAGTTCTGTTATAGGTGTTGACTTCATGCCTCCCGTTATAATTCTCATTGCTTGATTTTGGAGTCTGCTAATTTTATCAAAGTTTGTCTTAGCTGCTGTTGCCCATGCTGCCATGCCATATTCAAGGACTGGCCTCACTTGCCCTGTGTACAACGTCTTAAGCACTTTCTCATCTGCACCCCAAGTTGTTCCAGCAAGTTTTTTCATAATTGCCATTCTTTGTCGTGCTCTCATTCGATTTCTGTCAACCTGTTTTTTCCAAGTCAGACGGCGATCAAAAATAATGCCTAGGTAGTTCGGATTTTCATTTAAATGAAGATTTACTCCGTTTAGTACTAGTTTGAAGCTCTTGAGGTCTAGTTGAGAGGGAAAATAAAGGTAATATAACAGCATACATATACATAATCTATTTATAGTCAAGAAATAAAGTTATAATTTACCAGTTTATATACTATGAAATCGGGCTATGAAAAGATTTTGAACATTAGTTTTAGCGGTAAATTAATATCACACAATTTTCAAAATTTTAAATATGAAAAGTTTCAGAATGCTTTACTACCAGTTTTATTTTTAACATTCCGCCTAAATTTTGGGTCACAAAATGATGCTAGACTTTTTGGATGCCAGCAGCGTGCATAAAGTTTGGCATCATGAGCCGTGTGTTTCTAATCGAACAATATCAGAAACAAAAAAGGAGGGGAGAGGGACAGAAATTCCCCACCCCTCCTGTCTGATGCAATTTGTAGAAACACATTTAGCAAATACGAACGATTCAAATATTACGAGTGAAAGATCTTGATCGTTATATCACGAAGGAAGAAGTATTGTAAGACTTTGCACGCAGCAAAAAATATGAAAATAAACTATTTAACTGATGATCTTGCTCCTTCATTTGTATCCTGTTGGTAAATAATTTATTTAATATTTGACTTGTATCATGTCAGTGAGTGCCTTGAACTTTGCAGTATCATTGTTATATCAGAAAATAAACTGTTTTTGTTTTTTAAATCTGATTGACAGTTCAACAGTCAAACAAAGACACGACAGTGACATCATATGAATTGGCTAACAACAGCCACAATGCAGATCTTTCGGCAGTGCACGGTGTAATGATTATTAATCCAACAGCAGCAGGGAAACAAGAATTGAACCAGCAGGTACACATCTGTTGACGTATTATTTCTGTTTTCTTTTTCGGACCTGGATGATATACACCCATGAGTTATTTGTCTGTTATGATTTTTGAAGATTTAGCATGTTATAAAAGATTTTGTTATGATTTTTAAAGTTTTAGCATGTTATAAAACAGTGGTTCCCAAAGTGGGCAGTACCGCCCCCCTTGGTGATGTTTGGATCATCCAAGGGGGCAGTAATGGAAAGGGGGTTACTGGGGTCTTCGATAGTGAGGTAGGTGGGTGTCGTGAAATATTCTAATCCACATATATAAATTATCAGGTAAATGCAAAGCCTAACAAATAAATTTAATAAAAGGAAGAAGAATGGTAAAGAACAGTGCTGTCACAATGACAGTACTCGAAATCCCCTTTGTTTTATGCTTCGTCTGCAAATTGTAACGTTTCCACGTTAAATATAAGCCACTGCATAAATACAGGCGTTTCCACAACACATTAAAACGGGTATTGCATTTCTAAGAAAAACATTGAGAGGCACACTGCGTAATGACCTAAATTAATCCTAACATTAATTATACTACGTTACCAAAACGAACGAACAGATGGACTCAAATAGAAAGAGAGAGGGGCGAATGAAAGCAAGGACACATGCAACACTAAACTCGCGTCGCGCGATACACAATTACTACTATCACGCGTGTAAGGCCACATGCACTAACTTTTTTTCAGACGGACAGTGATAAAAACACTAACCTTCCCAGAGTTAGGTTTTAAAAACCTGGAAAACGCTTATTAGAAAAGATGACATTAGATGGGTTTACGTTTGAAAACATTACAGTACCCAGACAGCACATCTTCGAAACAGGAGGTAGAAGAAATTGCATATTTTGAACGCAGCCACTTAGCTCTTTTAAATTTGTATATTTGGGTTCCTTAGGGCTTGCTGACAAAGAATATGTAAAACGTTACGCAAATAGTCTAGGAATTACCAAATTATAACCAAAATAAAATAATGGGGGTGCCTGACAGCATGAAATCATTTCTGCTCATAAAATTTTTTTATAACGTGTTTGAAAAAACCTTACGTTACGGAAATAGCCTACCATGTTAACTCCAAATTGATTGGAGCGCAACAAATATAAGACTAAACACGATTGGTCGGGCTATAAATACTATCTTGTGTTGTTATGGGAAACGAATAGAAGGGGTACTTTTTTGAAAAGATGTGTGGACGTGGTTTCATTGGGTAGAGCTGCGAATATACTTGATTCAGAGCGTCTGTTCATTGCCACATCTTGTAATAAACCTACTAAGAAGCAGTACGTTGAGCACCAGTGTATATTTGTTATAAAATAAAGCCTGGGACATCGGCAGATCGGAGTTGTGCTATATTCATTGCCAGTCAACGAAACTGTTTATTATTCTATGAATTGTGGTAAGCTTGAAATATTCAATATCTTTTAATGAAAATTGAATGTAAATTGTTAATTTATGCCTGTATATATGTGTAGTTCAGTAGCGAACATGATGTAAAGCCTATAATGCTCCAGCCTGAACAGAAGGTGTCGGAGGAAAGTAAAACTGCATGGAATGGCCAAACAGTACACTGACACCTAGATTATTGATTAGACAGAAATAATGCTGGAATTGCAGAGGCGTAGTAACCATTAGGGAGGGAAATACTGGTATAAAATATTTCAGATGAAGCTGACAGTTGGCCTAACGCTCTGAACTCAATGTTTGTGATGTATTGTGCTCAGTGTAGAAAGAGAGTATAAATTAGTTATGACGTAGAAGGTACATCCTTCTTGTTTTCAGGGACAGTGGTCTTAAAGTTATTGAGCAGCACCTGGTCAGAGCTTTGCTGAAGCCAGAGGTGGACAGCATACTCCTTGGTCCATATAGCAACCAGTGGGGTGGCTCCAGAACCCATCGAGCAGAGGAGCCTTTTTCTGCAGTCATCACGCAAGATAAGAGAGTGTGGCCATGGAGCTCAACATTATGTACCCCCATCTTAAAATGACAGTGTAAAATACAATTAAGAGGGGAATTTAATTGTTTTAATATCAGGAACTGAGAACATCTCCAATACTAGTTCCAATAAAAACAAACTATTGAAGTCATGATGACAAATACCAACAGAGCTTGAACAAAACAAAACCAGTATTACCTCATATTACTACTACACCACTGACACACATAGGATACTATTAAAAATACATGTCACTACAAGATTCATATTGAGAAATTCTGTACATATAACTTGTAATTAAAATTGATTGTGATTCCTGGTTCCATTTGTATTTGAATCAGGACACATATACATTCATGACAGCAATGAATACATATTGTTATTTGAAAAGTTATCAGTGACTCCTTTAAGATATCCTCGTAGAGTGTTTTATGTATGTGAGTGTCACAGTGTTGTCAAGTGTGGTGGAATAAATTAAATTGTTTATCTGTCTGTTGTTGTTATGACTTACACTTCATCATACACATACCCTAGACATATAACGTAGTCATCACACTACTCCAGAATAATTCTGACTGAGGTATACATATGTGGCAGCAAGTAAGGTTATATATAATACACTACTCTTATTAGATATAGATACCTTCACAGCTGATCTCAGTCAGTACACTAAGTCCCCTATAAATATTTATAACATCCCACTTTACCACATATATTGGGGTCTCGCTCTTGGGATTTTGAATCTTTACCTATTACAAATATTGGGGGTAATTCACTTCAGGGAATAATAAGAATTAAAAAGGTATCCTTGGGTGGAATTAAATAAGGTTGATCACCCGTGTGTTACCGGGGCCCGAAAGGGGAGCAAAGAATAGTAACACTGCACCCTACCACGCATGTCGTAAAAAGCGACTAAGGAGGGTATGGGCATGGGGCTGTTTACCCCATCCCGTAAAAACTTCACACAGTGGGCTGATCACCTGCTTGCCAACCAATCTAATTACGGAAACAATGATAGATTGTTTGGTCTGTTTTTGTTCCACAAAGACGCCACTAGGCGTGGTGGAAACAGCGATAGATTGATCAATTTGTTGTTGCCCTAAGACGCCACTAGGCGTACTGGCCACATACTGCTTTGCCGGTTGATGGCTAAGGATGGAAGAAGAAGAAGAGAGCTCTCGGTGCCTGTGTTGTCCATTAGATATATATTTAGAGATTGAATTGTTAGTTAGACATTGTATAAACTTACCTGATAGACAATGGCGGACCTAGCCAAATTTCGATCTGCTGCTGTTCAGACTGCAAAAGAGTTAGGATTAGATGGGCAAGTTATGGTTGCCTATGTCACTACTGAATGTGACAAATTTATTGAACGAGAAGAAAGAAGATTAGAAAAAGAGGCCGAAAGAAAGTTAGAGGCTGAAAAGGAAACTAAGAGGTTGCAGATTGAGGCTGAGGCTAAGAGGTTGCAGATTGAGGCTGACAAAGAGGCAAAAGCATTGGAAGCCGAGGAAAGAAGACAGGCTGCAGAAAGAGAAGAGAAGAGATTAGCTGCAGAAAGGGAAGCAGAAAAGGAGGAGAAGAGATTACAAAGGGAACATGAGTTAAGACTAAGGGAGTTTGAGTTTCAAGGCCATGCTCCTGAAAATGGTGCCAGTCCCTTTGCCTCTGATGCCACTGCTAGCCAAGGAGCCTCAACCTCAGCTATGAATTTTCATTTAGATCATTTTGTTGAGAAAGACGATGATATAGAGAGCTATCTAAATAGGTATGAACTATTAGCTACCACATATGGGTTAGAGAGAGAAAGGTGGAGCTTAAAGTTATCTCAAGGACTTCGTGGGGCAGCTTATGAAGTTTTTGCAAAAATGAGCAGAGGTGATCAGGAAAATTATGACATGCTAAAGCAGGCTCTTTTGTTAAGATATGAAAAGAATGCAGAATTTTATAGGAAAAAATTTAGGAATGCTAAACTACTGTCAGGTGAAACCTATCACCAGTTCTCTGCACGAATAGAGACATACTTGGAGAAATGGACTTCTCTGGGGAAAACCCAAGATCTTAAGGAAATGGTCCTTATAGAGCAATTAAGAGAGTCCATGGCTCCAGACCTGAGAAAGTTTCTCATGGAACAAGGTGCAGAGAGGCTGGGTGAGTTGCTAAATGTTGCTGAAAGGTATCAAGCAGCTCAAGCAGAGGTAACAGGTAATAAAAAGAAACAAGTGGATAACTTTAGGGCACCACAGAACTTTAATAAATTTGATCCTAGGGATCAAAACAAAGGTAAGCACCAATTTGATAGGCCACGGTATGAAAATAAAAATAAATTCCCACAATTCGATGAAAGGAAATATGATGAAAGAAAATCTTTCAACCAAGGAAAAAGGTGGTGTAAGAATTGTCAGATGGACAATCATGACACTGACCGTTGCAGAAGGAAACCTGTGTATATGGCCACCCTTCAGGTCAGGTCGACCTCAAGACAGGAGGAGGATATTATGTTGGATACCACTCCAGAAGAGATGAGGAAGGCACAGGCTGGGGATAAAACACTCAAGCCTTGTTTCAGAAAATTGTCAACTTGTCATACAACTCCAGGCAAGGGAGATTTTTACATGAAAAACAAGTTGATGTATAGGAAGACTGGAGCTAGATCCAAAGGTCAGGGACAGCTGGTACTTCCTAAAAGATATAGGGCAGACTTAATAAGGAGCCTACATGTGAAACCAGATGGGGACCATGAGAAAATAGGTACCATCATTCAAAAGGTGGCTCACAATTATTATTGGCCCAAAGCAAGATGGGACATTGAGAATTTTGTAGAAAGGTGTAGCATAGCACATGAGGGAACACCCACAAGTGGGAACATGGATCAGGACCTGGACACGCCACGGGGCAAAATTAGGCCTGATAATAAAAAGAAAAATAGATTTGATAAAGTGGACCAAATGGAATGGGAAGCCCCTTTTCACGGACAAGCTTCACTTAACTGTTTTACAATGGCCACTATGCGGAGAGTGCAAAAAGATGTCTTACCCCAGGATAAGCCGAAAATCCCTCAATCGGACTTAAACAAACTGGAGGAAGAGGATGTAGAGAGGAAATCTCTCATCAAGAATTTTAAGTGGGGAGACAGCCCCCAAGAGAAAAAATTGGTAGCGGTCGTTTTGTGCATGATAATTCTGGGAGGAAAAATCATCACTATAGAGCTTCGAGTGGAAGAGACCATACCGGTGCATGGACAAATAGGTCCACAAAATTAAAGGTCCATATGTAGCTTTGTTAAGAACGTGGACTGATGAAAAGGCAGAGGAAAACATTACATCTTCATACCAATATGTGAATGAGCTGACCACTCGTTTAAAAACTGGCTGGAAACTTGCCAATGAAAATTTGAAACAAGCCAGGAAGAAACATGCTGCCTATTATAACAGGAAGGCGAAAGACAGAGATTTGGCTGTGGGAGAGAAGGTACTGCTTCTTTTGCCCGGGAGTCAGAATAAGTTACAAATTGGATGGCAGGGTCCATATACAGTTCTAGAGAAGGTGTCTAGAACAAATTATAAGATAGATAAGAAGGGGAAAGAAAAAATCTATCATGTGAATCTCCTGAAGAAATATTTGGAAAGAGAACATCAGGAAGAGACACACTTGTTGACCTTGTCCATCGCCATGGAGATGAAAAAGGAACCACTTTCATCATTTGAATATCCATTACACCCCTGTGAGACAGCAGCACAGGTGAAAATCAGTACACATTTAACGAAAACTCAGAAAGAGAGAGTGCAACAGGTTCTAAATAATCATGCAGAGGTGTTAACAGACCGACCAGGGCATACAAACCTATTGGAATATGATATGAAACTGATAGACCCCACACCTGTCTGTATGAAACCATATTCGATTCCGTTTGCTAAGGAGAAAGCTTTGAAGGAAGAGATAGACTATCTGTTGAAGGAAGGAATTATTTCGCACAGTGAATCTTCGTATAGTTCCGGTGTTGTACTCTTAAGGAAGCCCTCTGGAGAACATAGACTCTGTATAGATTACAGGAGACTGAATGCTATTACAGAAGGACAGGTGGATCCATTGCCGGATACAAATCAGCTGTTTGCCAGACTAAATAAAGCTAAATATTTCTCAAAAGTGGATCTGAGTAAAGGATACTATCAGATTCCAGTAAAGCCTGAGGTTAGACCATACCTAGCTTTTAGTACCTCAGAAGGACACTATGAGTTTAATAGATTGCCATTTGGATTGAAGAATGCGCCTAGTGTCTTCTCTAGAATGATGAGAAAATTGTTGGATGTAAACATTTCGGAGGAACGTAATGAATCCCTGAGTTGCCTCTTTGATTGAGGATATTCCGAATGTTTCATACAGGATAATAAGAAGATTATGGGATCCACTACGAAAACTCTGCTATCACCAGGTATATGTTATCTCCTCATAACGTACATTTTGAGGGAAATATAATGTTCTCTGGACATGTCATTGCGCAGACTCAGAGAAGAGAAATGGTGAATACGGGTTGCGAAGCAGCATTAAGACAAGCACTCACACTTGCGGCTGTTCAGTAACATAACCGAAATATATTATTGGTTGTAGAAGTCTGAGGCAGATTTCATGAGTAGTGCCTACTCTGAATGGACCCAACTACATAAAACCATGATAGCACCACAGCAGAGTAAAGTCAAGTTGACTTACATTTATCTATGTGTATATAGAATAAAGGACTGACATGGGATGTCTGTTTTAAGAGGGGAGGTGTCGTGAAATATTCTAATCCACATATATAAATTATCAGGTAAATGCAAAGCCTAACAAATAAATTTAATAAAAGGAAGAAGAATGGTAAAGAACAGTGCTGTCACAATGACAGTACTCGAAATCCCCTTTGTTTTATGCTTCGTCTGCAAATTGTAACGTTTCCACGTTAAATATAAGCCACTGCATAAATACAAGCGTTTCCACAACACATTAAAACGGGTATTGCATTTCTAAGAAAAACATTGAGAGGCACACTGCGTAATGACCTAAATTAATCCTAACATTAATTATACTACGTTACCAAAACGAACGAACAGATGGACTCAAATAGAAAGAGAGAGGGGCGAATGAAAGCAAGGACACATGCAACACTAAACTCGCGTCGCGCGATACACAATTACTACTATCACGCGTGTAAGGCCACATGCACTAACTTTTTTTCAGACGGACAGTGATAAAAACACTAACCTTCCCAGAGTTAGGTTTTAAAAACCTGGAAAAACGCTTATTAGAAAAGATGACATTAGATGGGTTTACGTTTGAAAACATTACAGTACCCAGACAGCACATCTTCGAAACAGGAGGTAGAAGAAATTGCATATTTTGAACGCAGCCACTTAGCTCTTTTAAATTTGTATATTTGGGTTCCTTAGGGCTTGCTGACAAAGAATATGTAAAACGTTACGCAAATAGTCTAGGAATTACCAAATTATAACCAAAATAAAATAGTGGGGGTGCCTGACAGCATGAAATCATTTCTGCTCATAAAATTTTTTTATAACGTGTTTGAAAAAACCTTACGTTACGGAAATAGCCTACCATGTTAACTCCAAATTGATTGGAGCGCAACAAATATAAGACTAAACACGATTGGTCGGGCTATAAATACTATCTTGTGTTGTTATGGGAAACGAATAGAAGGGGTACTTTTTTGAAAAGATGTGTGGACGTGGTTTCATTGGGTAGAGCTGCGAATATACTTGATTCAGAGCGTCTGTTCATTGCCACATCTTGTAATAAACCTACTAAGAAGCAGTACGTTGAGCACCAGTGTATATTTGTTATAAAATAAAGCCTGGGACATCGGCAGATCGGAGTTGTGCTATATTCATTGCCAGTCAACGAAACTGTTTATTATTCTATGAATTGTGGTAAGCTTGAAATATTCAATATCTTTTAATGAAAATTGAATGTAAATTGTTAATTTATGCCTGTATATATGTGTAGTTCAGTAGCGAACATGATGTAAAGCCTATAATGCTCCAGCCTGAACAGAAGGTGTCGGAGGAAAGTAAAACTGCATGGAATGGCCAAACAGTACACTGACACCTAGATTATTGATTAGACAGAAATAATGCTGGAATTGCAGAGGCGTAGTAACCATTAGGGAGGGAAATACTGGTATAAAATATTTCAGATGAAGCTGACAGTTGGCCTAACGCTCTGAACTCAATGTTTGTGATGTATTGTGCTCAGTGTAGAAAGAGAGTATAAATTAGTTATGACGTAGAAGGTACATCCTTCTTGTTTTCAGGGACAGTGGTCTTAAAGTTATTGAGCAGCACCTGGTCAGAGCTTTGCTGAAGCCAGAGGTGGACAGCATACTCCTTGGTCCATATAGCAACCAGTGGGGTGGCTCCAGAACCCATCGAGCAGAGGAGCCTTTTTCTGCAGTCATCACGCAAGATAAGAGAGTGTGGCCATGGAGCTCAACATTATGTACCCCCATCTTAAAATGACAGTGTAAAATACAATTAAGAGGGGAATTTAATTGTTTTAATATCAGGAACTGAGAACATCTCCAATACTAGTTCCAATAAAGACAAACTATTGAAGTCATGATGACAAATACCAACAGAGCTTGAACAAAACAAAACCAGTATTACCTCATATTACTACTACACCACTGACACACATAGGATACTATTAAAAATACATGTCACTACAAGATTCATATTGAGAAATTCTGTACATATAACTTGTAATTAAAATTGATTGTGATTCCTGGTTCCATTTGTATTTGAATCAGGACACATATACATTCATGACAGCAATGAATACATATTGTTATTTGAAAAGTTATCAGTGACTCCTTTAAGATATCCTCGTAGAGTGTTTTATGTATGTGAGTGTCACAGTGTTGTCAAGTGTGGTGGAATAAATTAAATTGTTTATCTGTCTGTTGTTGTTATGACTTACACTTCATCATACACATACCCTAGACATATAACGTAGTCATCACACTACTCCAGAATAATTCTGACTGAGGTATACATATGTGGCAGCAAGTAAGGTTATATATAATACACTACTCTTATTAGATATAGATACCTTCACAGCTGATCTCAGTCAGTACACTAAGTCCCCTATAAATATTTATAACATCCCACTTTACCACAGTGGGTGAGGCTTTTTTCAGGTTAAATTCAGCAACATTATTTAATATAATGCTTACATTAAAAGCAGTTAATTATACAGGACCCTGGCATGAGCGCTTATATCACTGCACCAGGCTCATCCATCTCATTGAAAGTTAAAATAACAATGAAGTAGGTGGGTTACTAATGTACTCTCATATACTGTTGATGAAAGTGTGTTTTACTGGATTAAATAATTAAGTTTAAAAAAAAAAAAATTTAAATTTGTAAGTAAGCGTATCTGTAGCTTTATATTACAACTTAATTAGTTAGAGCAGTTACAAGTCACTGTTTTGAATGTCTACTTGCTCTTATTTTCTACTCTTCACATTTTTTATGTAATGCAGGGGAAATGGGGGGTGATTGGGGACTTGCTCTGGGAGCCAAGGGGTTGGTGAACCATAAAAGTTTGGGAAACAGTTATAAAAGATTGTTTTACGAGGTGTGTTCAAATGAAACCCGACCGAGCTGCGCCAAGTGGACATTCGTAGGAGGAGCATGATGACATCACATCTGACGTAATAAGCACATACGAATGTACAAGTGTGTAAGTGTTCATTCTCCTAGTATTCATTGGTTGTGCTGCAGACCGTTAAAATAATGGACGGTGTGATAAAGAATCCGTCCAAGGTCGATCAGCAAGCGGTGATTCAGTTCCTACCAGCCGAAGGATGTCGACCAGTCGACATTCATCGCCGAATGAAAGCAGTGTATGGTGACAAAAGTGTGTCTAAGACTATAGTAGAATACTGGGCACGAATGTTTCGAGAAGGACGTCAGTTAACGAAAGATCTTCCGCGGCCAGGTCAGGTGCATATTGTTGCGACAGAAGAAGCCATCGCCGAGATTGATGCAGCAATACGGGTGGGCCGTCGTCGGAGCTTATGTTCGCTAGCAGAGGAATTTGCTGTGTCTCTTGGGACAGTTCAAATGGTGGTTAGGAAGAAACTGAAGTATTGAAATGGGTCCCACGGATGCTGACCAATCACCATATGGAAGAACGCATGGGGTGGAGTTTGAACCACTGTAGTGGTTTTTGATGTTATTGTATGGTTGTTATGTTACCTAGTGTACTGGATGAGGTCAGCTGTGAAGGCTCCTGAGATAAAAGTTTATGTGAGTTACAGAAGGCCTTTCTGCTACCACTTACGACCTCAAACAGACCTATTCTACTATAATGAATGTTAGCTACGTTAAAAGTCTAGGGTACTGAATGGTGATGTGTAGGTAATAAAATACACAGACACACACATGTAAATTCTAAGTCTAATAATGATAATAATAAACTCTATGATAAACTGAACTAACACTGGCTGTTATAGTTTAAGTTTGAAAATTTTTTAAATTTATTAGTCCTGAACCAATTGTTTCTTTTGGTCAGAACATATGAAATAATATGTATTTATCAATAAAATGCATATATATATTGCATAATCAAATGAAATTTTTGTACATAGGTATATTATTACAATGGTTAATATTAATAATATTTACAATGTCTTGGGAAAAACTAGCACTGGATGTTTAGTTGAGGTGGCGTCATCATGCCCAATCTATGATTATAAAGTTCAGTGTCCTTGACATATGGACTGATGTTAATGTTTATATAACAAGATTTTATTTCTTTATTGATGGTGGACACAGTTGATGAATCAACAGCAGGCCAGGTTTGCACTTAACTGGCCTGTGACGATGTAGTACAGAATTCTTGTGGCCCACTCCTCTCAGTAGCTGGAGTAAAATGTTAGGCTGCACAGACCTCCGCTCTTGTACTTCTACAAAAGCATCTGGCACAATCGTAGTGCCAGATCAGAAACTCACAATTCAGAATTGAGAACACAGTTACTTAGTACTAGCAAAACTCAGCTGAGCTGCTGGCTAGATTAGGGCGTCCCACTGATTTTTATTTAATTATTCCTGGAAATCACCTCTAGCAGTAACGTACTGTGTCAATGGACAGTCTTCTATATAATGGCACAAGCGTGCGTCTCTCATTCAATATTATAAATGCTTTTGTCCAATCAGCGGACTTCCCCTCTAACTTTTTCAAATATTCAAACTAAAAGTCAAATTTCAGTCCAGTCTCAGTCTAGTATGTAGTATTTTTCCCAAAATTACACTTGTTTTTTGGACTAACTACATGAAAAAACTACACAAACCTGCCCCACTAAGTTATTTTTAGCTACTATCCTCCGACTTTGCCCCTCGTTCATCTGCAGTTTGATTTTTGCATTTTTAGGCTCAAGGACGCCAAAATGTAACTTTAGTGAAAATATGCACAAAAAACTGTTCGCTAGTCTGATTGGAACAATACGGTCTTTCGTCAATATCTTCTGTGTTATCTGTCCGTCTGTGTAATTAAAAGTATATTATTTGTCAGCTTAAGATGGGCTATCAAACTAGCTAGGTTTTATTTTTATAACTTTATTATTAAAGAAAAACCTACTTTTCTCAAGGTTAGTTTTTGAAATTTGTTTTTGAACCTTCGTCCATGGCGTTTGCCGCGGTATTCAAACAAAACAACTAATTACCGTAAAACGTCCAAGATACGACTGTTTCTAACAAGAGCTAAGGTCGTTTTTCTACCAATTCCTTACATTGTGTCAACTAGTGGCGTGATTTTTCCTTTAAACTACAAATTGCGTCTTTTTGCCTTTTAGATTCAAACACGTGTTCCGACCGTCATATTTTTTTCTTTTATCTCCGTTTCCCTCCCGTCTAAAAGGGTAAACCGTTTAGTTTGCATGTTCCAACTAGTTAGTTTGAATGGCGGTAGAAAGCGCTGGCGTAGGTGAAGAAGCCTCGGCATATCTTGCCTATATTTTTATCCCTACGTGTTATTTTACCCGTTATCTTTATAATTGGAGATATTTTAACGTTGTATCACTGTATTTTCCACCACACATCTCCCCACCTGAGAACATGCACTAATGCAAGTTCCAAAACCAGTGATACACATAGATAAAATTAACCTCACGCCTGCCAACTACTCTAATTTTGATCACAGGGGTGCCTACTGAGGAAATCTGCACCGACATTCTGTGACCCCGGGATATATTCAGTAATAAACTGATAAGGTTGCAACAATAAAGACCATCTTAACAATCTTGCATTTTCATGCTTGGCCTGAGATAAGAACACTAGGGGCTGGTGATCCGTCTGAACCACAAAAGTCCTACCATACAGATAGATTTGGAACTTTTTTATTGCCCAGATTAACGCTAAACATTCTTTTTCGCTTGTGGAATATCCTTGCTCCGCTTTATTCAACTTGCGGCTTGCATAAGCGACTGGGTTCAGTTCCCCATTGGGTGAAGAGGACCTTTGCAACAGAACCGCCCCCAGGCCTACATTACTTGCATCTGTTCTCACCACAAAGTCCTGAGTCAAATCAGGCAATTTGAGAATAGGCTTGCTAGTGAGTTTTTCCTTTAACTCTTGAAATGCCAATTCACATTGCGCGGACCAAACAATTTTATCTGGATTTCCCTTGCGAGTCAGGTCAGAGGAGCAGATATAGAGTTAAAATTTTTGATATATTTTTGGTAAAACCCACATAACGACACGAATGATCGCACGTCTTTTTTTGTTTGTGGTCTAGGTGCTCTCTGCAGTTTTTCCAAGTTCTTGGGGTCAGGGGTCATGTTACCCTGATATACAGTATGTCCCAAGAATTCCAACTCTTTGTATCCAATACAACATTTTGTTGGTCTAGCAGTTAAGTTTGCTTCTCTAAGCCTATCAAATAACATATTCAGAGAGTTAATGTGTTCTTCAAATGTTTCTGTGGCGACAAGAATATCATCCATGAAATTCGTGATACATGGATTATTCAGGGGATCCAACAATTTGCGCATCATCCTAGAAAATACACTCGGAGCATTTTTTCAGTCCGAATGGTAGCATGTTGAATTCATAATGTCCTTCCGAGGTGCTAAAAGCTAAATAAGGTCTAACTTCAGGCTTCACTGGAATCTGGTAATAGCCTTTGCTAAGTTCCACCTTCGAAAAATATTTTGCCTTGTTCAATCTGGCAAATAACTGTTTTGTGTCTGGTAATGGATCCACTTGTCCTTCTGTGACAGCATTCAGTTTCCTGTAATCTATGCACAGTCTATGTTCCCCAGACGGTTTCCTCAACAAAACTACACTGGAGCTAAAAGAAGATTCACTGTGTGAAATAATCCCTTCTTTCAACAAATAATCTATTTCCTCTTTCAATGCCTTCTCCTTAGCGAACGGAACAGAATAGGCTCTCATACAGATTGGGTTTGAGTCTACCAGCTTCATGTCATACTGTAGCAAATTTGTATGTCCTGGTTTATCTGTTAATACATCTGTATGTTCCTCCAGAACCTGTTGAACTCTCTCCCTCTGATTTTTAGTCAGATGCTTACTGACTTTTACTTGTGCGGCTGTCTCACAGGGATGTAATGGGTATTCATGTGAGGTGAGTGGTTCTTTTTGCATCTGGGTTGCAATAGCCAAGGTCAATAAGGGGGTGCTTTCCTGGAGTGGTCTGTCCAGATACTTCTTTAAAAGGTTTACATGATATACCTTCTCCTTCCCCTTTTTGTCAATTTTATAATTTGTTCTAGACACCTTCTCTAGAACCGTATATGGACCTTGCCTTCCAATTTGTAACTTATTCTGGCTGCCGGGTAGTAGAAGAAGCACCTTCTCTCCCACAGCTAATTCTCTGTCCTTTGCTTTCCTATTAAAATACGCTGCATGTTTCTTCCTGGCTTGTCTCAAATTATCATTTGCCAGTTTCCATCCAGCTTTCAGACGAGTGGTCAGCTCGTTCACGTATTGATATGATGAGGTAACAGTCTCTTCTGCTTTCTCATCTGTCCAGGTCCTTAATAAAGCTACATCTGGACTTTTAATTTTTCATACTTATTTTTCATGGCACCCGTCGGGTCCTTTCCATTAGAAGCTTTATAGTGAGGACTTTTCTTCCTAGAATCATCACTCACAAATCGACCACTACCAATTTTTTTCTTGGGGTTGTCTCCCCACTTTAGATTACTTATGAGAGATCTTCACTCTCTTTTAGTTTCCTCCAGTTTATATAATTCTGACAGAGGGATTGTCAGCTTATTCTGGGGTAAAATTACTCTTTGTATTCGTCGCAAAGTGGCCATGTTAATACAATCAAGTGAAGACTGGGTGTGAAAAGGGGGCTCCCATTCCACTTTGTCTACTTTATTATAATTATTTTTCCTTCCAGGCCTAAGTTTGCCCCGTGGCGTTTCTAGGTCCTGCACATTTTTTCCCTTTGTGGGTGTTCCCTCATGAAATACGCCACATGCTTCTACAAAGTTCTCAATATCGACATTTACGTCGGGCCAATAGTATTTTCGAGCAACCTTTTGGCAGATGGTACCTATTTTCTCATGGTCACCATCTTTTCCAACATGTAAGCTCCTTATTAAATTTGCCCTATATACCTTAGAAAGAACCAACTGTCCGTGACCAGTGGATCTAGTTCCTGTCTTCCTGTATAATACTTTGTTCCTCATAAAATACTCTCCCTTGCTTGGAGGGGTGTGACATTTGGGCAATTTTTTAAAACATGGCTTGAGTGTCCTATCCTCAGCCTGCGCCTTCCTCATCTCTTCTGGATGAGCATTTATAGGTTCACCTTCTTCCTCCTTTTTCTGTGACCTGGTCTGCACTGTCGCCATGATCACAGGTCTCTCGGGATTCCCCAAGAAGACGTATCTACACCCCAATATCAGAGGGTAGATTGGTTCATCTATCACTGATGCTCTGATTTCTCCTTCCACATAGCGAGTTTTCACCGTTATCCTTGCGATGGGAAGTGTCATGAGTGGTATGTCCTTAGTTGCCCCTTGTATTTCCACTGTTTCTGTGGTATACTGACTTGGGTCCACTAGGCTAGACTTCACAACTGAATCATAATCCAAACCTGTATCATATAGGCACCTTATGGTGACCCCATTACAAATAACATCCTCACAAACTGGGGGGTGATAAGGTTCCTGCTGTCCATTAGGATTAACCTTTAATCTTTGTTTCCCCGATTTCATTGCAGCAATGTTTGAAGGTTTCCTTTTACAAAATTCGGTGTTATGGTTGTCTTTCTTACACCATTTGCACCATCTCTTTCCTTGGTTAAAAGGTTTTCTTTCATTATACTTTTGGTCATTGAACTGTGAGTTTCTATCACGATAATCATTTCGTGGCCTATCAAAGTTTGTCCTGCCTTTATTACCTTGTTCTCTGGTATCAAATTTACTAAATTGCTGTGGAGCTTTAAAATTTTCTATGTGCTTCTTTTTAGTGCCACTTACCTCTGCCTGGGCTGCCTGATACCTCTCAGCGACATTTAAAACCTCCCCCAACCTCTCTGCACCTTGTTCCATGAGAAATTTTCTCAAGTCTGGAGCCATGGACTCTCTTAATTGCTCTATCATGATCATCTCTTTAAGATCTTGGGTCTTCCCCAGAGCAGTCCATTTCTCCAAATAGGTTTCCAGTCTGGCAGAGAATTGGTGGTATGTCTCCCCAGACAACATTTTGGCATTTCTAAACTTCTTACGATAAAATTCACCATTCTTTTCATATCTCAATAACAAAGCCTGCTTTAGCATGTCATAATTGTCTTGGTCGTCTCTATGCATCTTAGCAAAGACTTCATAAAAGGTACCTCTAAGCCCTTGGGATAACTTAAGACTCCACCTCTCTCTCTCTAACCCATACGTAGTAGCTAATAGTTCGAATCTACTGAGGTACCCCTCGATGTCATCGTCTTTCTCAACAAAATGGTCTAAATGAAACCCCATAGCTGAGGTTGAGGCTCCCTGACTAGGCATAGCATCTGAGGCAAAAGGGCTGGCACCATTTTCCGGAGCATGGCCTTGTAATTCTAGCTCCCTTAGTCGTAACTCGTGCTCCCTTTGCAATCTTCTATCTTCTGCTTCCCTTTCGGCAGTCAATCTCTTTTCTTCTGCCTCCCTTTTGGCAGTCAATCTCTTATCTTCTGCCTCCCTTTCGGCAGTCAATCTCTTATCTTCTGCCTCCCTTTGATGTCGTTTTTCTTCTGCCTCAATCTGCAGCCTCTTAAGTTCTTTATCAGCCTCAATTTGTAACCTCTTCTCTTCAGCTAACCTCCTATCTTCCCTTTCAATATACTTGTCACATTCTGAAGTTACATACTGAATTAAAACTTGACCCTCCATGTTCATCTCCTTCGCCGTCAGCACAGCAGCCGATCTAAATTTTGCTAGATCTGCCATACTCTAACACACAAATTAACAATGACTAAGGTAAATTCCAAGTATATAATTACTAAGGGAATATATTAATTAATTAATTAATTACCACTGGCTGTGAAGATTCATCAACTTTTATTTTCCACTTTTTAATTTAAGGGACACTTTTAAATTTATTCCCTTATGCCCCCAATAGTTTAATTCCCAGACCAGGAGACCCTAATATCTTTGATAAACTTAATCCTGGACGAGCCCCCAATATTTGTAGTGGTTTTTGATGTTATTGTATGGTTGTTATGTTACCTAGTGTACTGGATGAGGTCAGCTGTGAAGGCTCCTGAGATAAAAGTTTATGTGAGTTACAGAAGGCCTTTCTGCTACCACTTACGACCTCAAACAGACCTATTCTACTATAATGAATGTTAGCTACGTTAAAAGTCTAGGGTACTGAATGGTGATGTGTAGGTAATAAAATACACTGACACACACATGTAAATTCTAAGTCTAATAATGATAATAATAAACTCTATGATAAACTGAACTAACACTGGCTGTTATAGTTTAAGTTTGAAAATTTTTTAAATTTATTAGTCCTGAACCAATTGTTTTTTTTGGTCAGAACATATGAAATAATATGTATTTATCAATAAAATGCATATATAAATTGCATAATCAAATGAAATTTTTGTACATAGGTATATTATTACAATGGTTAATATTAATAATATCTACAATGTCTTGGGAAAAACTAGCACTGGATGTTTAGTTGGGGTGGCGTCATCATGCCCAATCTATGATTATAAAGTTCAGTGTCCTTGACATATGGACTGATGTTAATGTTTATATAACAAGATTTTATTTCTTTATTGATGGTGGACACAGTTGATGAATCAACAGCAGGCCAGGTTTGCACTTAACTGGCCTGTGACGATGTAGTACAGAATTCTTGTGGCCCACTCTTCTCAGTAGCTGGAGTAAAATGTTAGGCTGCACGGACCTCCGTTCTTGTACTTCTACAAAAGCATCTGGCACAATCGTAGTGCCAGATCAGAAACTCACAATTCAGAATTGAGAACACAGTTACTTAGTACTAGCAAAACTCAGCTGAGCTGCTGGCTAGATTAGGGCGTCCCACTGATTTTTATTTAATTATTCCTGGAAATCACCTCTAGCAGTAACGTACTGTGTCAATGGACAGTCTTCTATATAATGGCACAAGCGTGCGTCTCTCATTCAATATTATAAATGCTTTTGTCCAATCAGCGGACTTCCCCTCTAACTTTTTCAAATATTCAAACTAAAAGTCAAATTTCAGTCCAGTCTCAGTCTAGTATGTAGTATTTTACCAAAATTACACTTGTTTTTTGGACTAACTACATGAAAAAACTACACAAACCTGCCTCACTAAGTTATTTTTAGCTACTATCCTCCGACTTTGCCCCTCGTTCATCTGCAGTTTGATTTTTGCATTTTTAGGCTCAAGGACGCCAAAATGTAACTTTAGTGAAAATATGCACAAAAAACTGTTCGCTAGTCTGATTGGAACAATACGGTCTTTCGTCAATATCTTCTGTGTTATCTGTCCGTCTGTGTAATTAAAAGTATATTATTTGTCAGCTTAAGATGGGCTATCAAACTAGCTAGGTTTTATTTTCATAACTTTATTATTAAAGAAAAACCTACTTTTCTCAAGGTTAGTTTTTGAAATTTGTTTTTGAACCTTCGTCCACGGCGTTTGCCGCTGTATTCAAACAAAACAACTAATTACCGTAAAACGTCCAAGATACGACACTTTCTAACAAGAGCTAAGGTCGTTTTTCTACCAGTTCCTTACATTGTGTCAACTAGTGGCGTGATTTTTCCTTTAACCTTTAGCACGCTGCATTCTTTTTCACAACCCCCCGTTTTTATAGTGGGCGACTTGTAATGTCTATAGTTTTTGTGTTTCTTGGTCAATTGCTATCATTTTTGGAATTTATGTAAATAAATGAATGGTGAATCTGATGATATAAAATTTGTTTGTGTACATGTTAGATGTGATAGGAAGAGAGGAAAGGAAAGATGAAAAAAACGAAAAAAATTTAAAAAAAATAAAAAAATTTTTTTTTTTAATTTTAAAATTAAAAAAAAAAATTAAAAAAATGACCAACGAACGAAGAGTCCATATCCCTTGCATCTCAATGAAAGTCATTTGACCAATAGAGCAATACAAATCAAATGACGATCTTTTCGTTACACCCATCATCAGTAGCAAAGCAACAAACTCCCTAGCCAGCCGTGACATTCGGCCGTAATCCTATTTTTTTTCCGATATTCCTAATCCTAACCCCGAAAATTATACATACTTGAAAGGCCATTTTACTTTCGTTTCCATCTCAGCCATCAAACATATTCTGAGAACCGATTTCAGCGCTTATAAAGACAAAAATTTCATCCCCACCACATGGCGTCAGAATACAATAAAATTAGAGCAAAATGGCCGAAAATCTGATGCCGATTCATTTCGATTTAAAAAATTTACAAAAAATAAACGCAGATACACCCATCACTTTTTTAAGATCGGAAACGGAAGCTAACTCTCTTGCAATTAAAATTACTACTTAACATCCGGGGCTGAAAATCACGTGTACACAAGTCATGTGCTAGAAACGATGACAGCCGCAAGGCGAGATATCTCGCCTGCAGCGTGCTACAGGTTAAACTACAAATTGCGTCTTTTTGCCTTTTAGATTCAAACACGTGTTCCGACCGTCATATTTTTTTCTTTTATCTCCGTTTCCCTCCCGTCTAAAAGGGTAAACCGTTTAGTTTGCATGTTCCAACTAGTTAGTTTGAATGGCGGTAGAAAGTGCAGGCGTAGGTGAAGAAGCCTCGGCATATCTTGCCTATATTTTTATCCCTAAGTGTTATTTTACCCGTTACCTTTATAATTGGAGATATTTTAACGTTGTATCACTGTATTTTCCACCACAACCACCTGCTGTGTTACGAAGAGGAGGGTGATGCATTTCTGTTGCACATAGTGGCAGGCGATGAGTCGTGGTGCCACCCTATTGAGTCGTGCAGCAAATCAGCGAGCATGCAATGGAAACATCCCGGATCACCAAAACCCAAAAAATTCAAGTCACAGATTTCCGCCGGTAAGGTTATGCTGACTGCATTTTGTGACCATGAAGGGCTGCTATTGGTAGACTTTAAAGAGCCTGGCGTGAACATCAATGCCATCCGCTGCAAAGACACACTAGACAACCTGCATACAGCCATCAAGAATAAACGACCCGGCATGCTTTCGCGTGGTGTGATTCTGTTGCACGACAATGCTCGTCCACATGTTGCGAACATTGTGCAGGAAGCGTTAGCAAAAAAAAAAGGTGGGAAGTTCTGCCACACCCAGCCTATAGCCCCGATCTGTCACCATGTGACTTTCATTTGTTCGGACTCCTAAAAAAATCTCTAAAGGGACAACGATTCGACTCTGATGCAGACGTCAGGGCCTCGGTGACCAAATGGTTCAAAAAGCAACCAAAGTCATTTTTCTCGGACGGTATCCGCCGTCTACCCAAGCAGTGGGATGCGTGTCTGAATGCCTATGGTGACTATTTCTAAAGAACCCCAGTGGGTACTTGCTTCATAACAATTGCTTTATTTAATTCTACTACTCCTGCTGATGTACCTTTCATATATTTGTTATAAAGCCACTGGGACGGGTTTCATTTGAACACACCTCGTACTAAAGATTGTTGTACGAATTCTTTATTGTTGCTAAAGCAGTATTAAGTCCTAGTGTATATATCATGTCACGTATAGTTCCTGAGGGTCTCTGAGTAGCAAGCAAGAATAGGTCTACTCCAAACGCAAGCATGTAGTACAAGGGACTAATATGAGGTTGTGTATGGGGGTGGCAACCTCATTATGTAAAACAAATTGTCATGAGTGGGTGGACTGGTTCCCTTCCGTGCTGCCTTTGCCATCCCTATCTCAGGAGCAGAGTCAGGTACCCATTTATAGCTGGGGGGGTTTGAGTTCGGGAAGGCAAAGGCAGCGAGGAAAGGAACTGGTCGTGCCACCTCGTAAAACAGGCTTGGTATACTAAACAGTTATTTGGTTTATAATACTAAACAGTTATTTTGTTTATAACAGGGAACAGAAACTATGAGTGTAGAACAGATGTTCAATTCTATGTATGCTTCACAAACAGTCTGTGAAAGTTATTCTCAAGACATGACTGGTTGCCAGGATGGTAAGTTGTTCATATTTTCATTGTTATCTTTAAACCCTGTTAGCTGCTGGTTTCATTTCTGTTTTGCTCTGTAAATGTTAATTAGTATGTCTGGACGGTATTTAAGGGGTTCCCCTACAGTGAAAACTAACTTTTGTTCTAACATGTTCAAACTTTTTATGTGCTCAATAGACACAGTGTATGTCCATGAACCAAATTGTACAGTTTATTTTGTTAAAAAACGTTACCATGGTAACCAAAAAAACAAAATCCGCCATATTGGATTTTCACCACTTTTCGAGAGCTAAAAACGTATATTTCCCATTGACCAAACTTTACCCAATTGCACACACATGTTGTGACTGACAATTAAAACAATTTGTCAGGGGCTTTTTTTGATAAGTTTAAAATTCTATTTTTAATGATTTTTTTTATAAAATACACTATATTTGTATGAAAAACAATGGAAAAAAAAATATTAAAAAATATATATAAAAGCAAATTACCAAAATATCAAAAAAAGCCCCTGTCAATTTAAAGGTATATATGTGTCCTACATACATGCCAAATTTCAGACTGATCTATTAGATAGTTTGTAAAAAATAACATTTTTTGTTAATAAAATGTTAGTTTTGAGAAAAATGCATTTTAGTCACCGAATGACTTGTCTTGTCCAATATACTCCATTCTGGGGGGCTGAATGTGTTTAAAATTGTCCAGCACTATATGCTGCACCTCCTTCAGCTTCCTGTAGCTCCTCCTTTTGCCTTTATCTTGCCTAATTTTTCTTCTTTCCTTCTACATGGTAACCAAAAAAAAACAACAACTGCCATATTGGGTTTTTCACCAATTTTCAAGAGCAAAAATCTTATGTTTACCATTGATCAAACTTTATCAAATTGGATACACATGTTGTGACTGACAATTAAAACAATTTGTCAGAGGCATTTTTTTTATAAGTTTAAAATTCTATTTTTAATGATTTTTTTTTAAAATACACTATATTTGTATGAAAAACAATGAAAAAAAAATATTTTAAAAAACTATATCAAAACAAATTACCAAAATATCAAAAAAAGCCTCTGTCAATTTAAAGGTATATATGTGTCCTACATGCATGCCAAATTTCAGACTGATCTATTAGATAGTTTGTAAAAAATAACATTTTTTGTTAATAAAATGTTAGTTTTGAGAAAAATGCATTTTAGTCACCGAGTGACTTGTCTTGTCCAATATACTCCATTCTGGGGGGCTGAATGTGTTAAAAATCCTCCAGGACTCTATGCTGCACCTCCTTCAGCTTCCTTTAAAATTCTATTTTTAATGATTTAAAAAAAAATACACTTTATTTGTATGAAAAAAAAAAAATGAAAAAAATTATTTTTTTTAAATATATCAAAGCAAATAACCAAAATATCAAAAAAAGCATGTGACAATTTAAAGGTATATATGTGTACTACATGCATGCCAAATTTAGATTGATCTATTAGATAGTTTGTTAGTAATAACATTTTTGGTTAATAAAATGTTAGTTTTAAGAAAAATGCATTTTACTCACCGAGTGCCTTGTCTTGTCCAATATACTCCATTCTGGGGTTAATATCCTCCAGGACTATATGCTGCACCTCCTTCAGCTTCAAGCAGCTACACCTCTCGCCTTTGTCTTGCCTCTTGCCTAATTTTTCTTCTTTTTACAAGTTTGTCAGCCTCATGTTTCTGGCTGTTGGCCAGACGTTTCCTCAGTCGCACCTGTCCAAGGCGTATTGAGTTTGTTCCAGATGCTTGACCACACAGCCTTTTTATTTCTGCACTGGCTGATGGACCAAAGTTGAACTCTCCAACGGCCACAAGGACACTGAATTTGGCTTTTTTTTAATGACACAAATTTCCGCTTGCTGCAACGACTCCATATAACATTGTGTAGGCTTTCATTTGCATTTTGTTTTGCACCTAGCTGACACCGCTTCAGCAAATGCTGATCAGTAAGACGCTCATAAATAGGGGCTAAGTGCTTATGGAGCAGGTTGTAGTCTAGCGGGGTGTGAACCTTGGTCTCGTGTGGTCCAGCAGCTTCTCCTTTGGCAATGGAAGCCTGATAGAAACACCAGGAGTCTTTGCCTGGCGGACACAAATTATGTTGGGGTTTGTTGTTTGTCGAATACCCATGGTAGAGAGAAGCCATGATGGCTTGTTTCATCTCTGGGGCTGTAATATGCTTGCGGATGGTCCTGGTGTAGTAAATACACAATTTTCGTATTGCATTTTGGGTTAGATGACCATGACCATTTCCCCCAAGGGTGACTTTTTGTTTTCTGCAGTCAGTAATCAGTGTCCTCAGTGCAGTGCCTAATCGCTTTGCAACATGGTTGACGCACTCTTCTTTGGTTATGTCAACTTCTGGTCCATACGGTTTGATGTCGCAGAGTCTGTTGTAGGCCTTGGAATCGCCATCTGATAGCAAAACAGTGTAGCGTAGCTTGTGATTTGCCACTGAACGAAGAAAGAGAACTTCACAGGCTTTTACCTCCATCATTCCGGCTGACCCTTCGTAATTACGGCAGCAGTCCTTCTGATGCTCTGCTTTCCATTTTTCAAATTTGTCAGGCCGATTTTTCAGTTGCCACTGTCCAGTATTCTCACAGGTGTGACAGAAGGAAGACATAACATGCGAATCGATGACCATGCCAGGCACGATGTCGATAACACTGCCAACACCTATAAATGACTTATGACGTCTAGTTAGCCATGTTGCATCAAAGCTGACAGCGATGTCAATGACTTCTTTTTTATTAATGGTACGATGCTGACTCTTAGCGTGTTCAGCTCAGACGATGCTGACGGAACGTTGAAATACTGTAGAGTGCATGGTATCCAAATGATCAAAAATTTGATCTGCATATTTATGAAATGTTTTCTGGTGCAGGCCAGGGAGGTCTAGGTTCTCACAGAAGAGATTGAATGTATATGGGCCCATTCCAGACATGAGGGCACCAAGAACAGCAGATTTGTTGATTGCATGTCCACGAGGGCCGCGGCCTTCTGGTTCCCTCTCGGATGTGTACGTTCTAGAAATTGCTTTTTCACATGTGTGACACACAACTTCCAGGAAGAGAGAGAAACCCTTAGACTTGGTGTTGTCAGTTCTTGTTTGCAATGTGCTTTGCTTACACAAATTGCAACATACATTTTTATACGTAGGTTTAGGCTGAGCGCAGACAGTATTATGAGATGCAACATTCTTGCTCGTGCTCAAGTTAATTTTTATATCAGATCGACTTGGGCCAGGCACTACTGGATCTGCAATGTGAACCATGGGCCTATCGGATACTGGGATGCAGAAATTCCACGTTGTTAGTGTAGGCCTATCATTCACCACTGATTCTGTATTACCTTCTGTGGTAACACTGCTAGAAATTACACACTGTCGACGCGACCTGGCAGCAGATATTTGCTTTGATCTCTTACCTATTCTTCCCATTTTGAAGTAAAAGAACACAATTCACTGAAATTTAAACAAGAGAAAAATATTTCACGGAAAGCGAACAATTGTTTTTTGTGTACAGGCGGAAATGGCTGTTGTTACTTCCACATTTGCGCACGCAGCCAAAATGTTGTTATGACCAATCAAAGCAGATGTTTACTCTTGCGTCTTGAATGGGTCGGTAATGAGGGCAAGGGGTCACCACGTGATCACTCCTTATATGGAGGTAAGCGTAAAATTATGGAAATTTTCAAACACACATTACACAAAGCTATGAGAAAAAATAGTTTCGAATTTGCAATATTATGGCAGACAACGAAATTCCATGTGTATCGATACCAAATAGTCCACGATTTGGTTAGCGTAACTAAGGTATAATTGAGCGACAAATCTTGCATTTTCGGCACAAATTTGCAAATCATAGCTGGGGGTGGGTACAGAAAATATGCTTTTTGATACATCAAATGCATTTTTTATGTTATAAAACCTTGCTCAATCAATTCCTCGGTGATTATTTAATAAAATAAGCTCAAAAGTAAAAAATCGATATTTTGTACGTAAAATCCAGTTTTCAGCACCGGGGACCCCCTTAACTCTTGCTACCATATGAGCCATACTGGTACATTATTTCTTCCACTTAGTACAACTGTTTAGTTGTAGTCTGATTATGTCTACAACACTTCAAAATATTCTTCAGCCAGTTTACAATATTTCGATGTTGACACAATGATGTTATAAAGGGTAACACAACCACATTTTTAAAAAAAATACAATTTTGCCTCGTTTTGGCGAGGCGCGTCCCGTTCAACCTCGCTGGTTAACACAACCACATTAACAACGTCACAGTAATGGGTTTACAGTACGTGACAGAACATAGGCACATCTAAACTGGGGTACCACATACTGATAATTGCGTCAGTCAAAAAGGGAAAACATAATTACCTTCTATCCCTGTTATTCAAAACTATGCAATATTGCCAAATAACAAAATGAGTGGACAGAACGAATGATTGCTACCCTCACCAATATTGCTAAGAACAAGTGAACTATAAACTAAGCCACACGGCCACTAATGACCACTACTCATCATGTTGACAAAAATGGAGGCAAACTACAATGCGAAATAAGTCAACACTCACAATCTAGAAATAGAACCTAACATCAGTTGCTGCAGCACATGTGAACACTATCCATCCTATACAAAAACACAAGGACTAGCAATAAATTATATGGCAAAAAGCAACTGTCCCACCATTGGCTATCCATGCGGTATGAAGAAACCAGCTATCCGAAAAACACCTCTTCAGGGTGGCTACCAAGACTGAAGTGAATAATGGCTTCTCTTTTCCCACCAAAACCTCCCGATCACTTGACACCCCATGACTGGGTAGTCATGTGGTGAATGGAACATCATTCACCGCGTAAACCTAACTGCTGCTCCAAGCCAAGCAGCTAAGTCACGGCAGCTCTAAACATACTGTGACAGGTGTAATTTTGAGATATTTTCTCATATATAGATTTACTCCCTTTAAAAAAAAATTAAATTGGCATCTATGTTTTTATGACCGGAGCCTAAAAAAACTGCCTGGGACAGAAGGAGTTAATAGCTTATTTTCAACTTAGAACCAATTAAATACATTTATTTGCTTATTTGTCCCATGGTCTTCCTGGGAGGTCTGATAAGGCAAAGAAAAAATAGAACCACTACTCCCTCAGGCATTTCATACATTGTGACTAATATGAGGTTGTGTATGAGGCTGACAACCTCATATTGTAAAATGAATTACCACAGAAATCAGCTGCAAGAGCACGTGAATGCTTCATGCAGGTTTTCTGCAGTAGTGCTCCATGCTGCATAATGAGCAAACAGGAAAATGGTAATGATGATGTTGATTTATTTGTTTATTTAAAAACAAAATTTATTTAGTTTCATTTGTCACTGGGAGATTCATCCTTACATGATGTTGATTCATCCTTACATGATGTTGATTCATCCTTACATGATGTTGATTCATCCCTACATGATGTTGATTCATCCCTACATGATGTTGATTCATCCCTACATGATGTTGATTCATCCTTACATGATGTTGATTCATCCCTACATGATGTTGATTCATCCCTACATGATGTTGATTCATCCTTACATGATGTTGATTCATCCTTACATGATGTTGATTCATCCCTACATGATGTTGATTCATCCCTGCATGATGTTGATTCATACATATATGTTTGCAGCAGTAATATACACAAAGTTGGAAGTACATATAATAATACAAGAATACAGAAGGCACAGGCAGCCTCCGTCACATTGAGAAACTTATGGAAATAAAAATAGATGAGTCCAACACAAAAATAAGAATCTTCAGCTCAGATGTGAAGCTAGTCCTATTGTATGGCTCTGAAACATGGAAACCAACAGAAATGACAACCAGAATTATACAGACTTTCATAAGTGGGTACTTGCACAGATGTGAAAGATTGATGAGATCACTAATGTGGAACTGATAGAAAGAACCAGACAAATGCCAGTGGAACAAAATGTGAGGAGTAGACATTGGATTTGGACAGGATGGTACATTGAGAAAGCAAGTTGATAGTGTTACAATTAAATCTCTGCTCTGGAGTCATTAGGGTAAGAGACATCGAGGAAGACCAAAAAAAAACACACGTAGAAAAGAGAACTGGAGTTAGAAGGCTTGTGTTACTCATCATTTAACTAGATCAACTGAAGATGTCAAATAAGCTTGAAATGATAATAAATGAATGGGCATAACAGATGTATAGTTTGTAACTTTGTAGGATTTGTACAATTGTGTTAAAGGAGCTGTGTGCTTTGGAGATGATGAAATAAATACCTGTCATCTGAAGGAATGTACCAAAAACAATTTATAAGGATTAAATAAAAATAAAGTATACATGAAGAGAATGTACACAACAAACTAAAGTAAATAAATAGAAGAGACATTAAACAAATGGCAAAGAGAGGGGGGAGGGGAAGCTTATAGTAAGATCACCAGTCCTGTATAACTTTTATCTTACTGAAACATAAAAAAAAACACTCAAGTCAAAATTACAAAATAAGGAACAGAAGCGGATGGAAAAAAACAAACAATTACAACTGAACTAAAAACAAGAATTACAAAACTTTCTTCCCAGTTAATACTGATCCACTTGTAATCTGAGTTACTGATTTTGTAGACCATTTATTTAAATCTTGTCAGCAATTTCTGAACCATTTACTATCTTTCCTACACTCATACTGAAACTGGGATGTTAAGAGAAAAAAAATTTCTTATGGGAAATTATAATGACCATATTATTTCTAAACTGAAAGCACCACATGACAATCAGCACAACAACTCATTAAAGTTGTTATTCATAGTAAGGATGAGTGTCCCATTGCTCATTTCTTGGGCGCACGGTTACTGGGTTCCTGGATCAAAACCTGTTTGCATCATACCCTAGTATACCAAGCTGTAAATGGGTACCTGACTCTGTTCTTGAATTAGGGAAGGAAAAATCAGCCATGAAGGGAACTGGTCACCCCAGTTCATAAAAAAGCTGGACCTAGTATGGAGACGTTTCTACTATGGACTGCCTTTACCTCACAGATACAGATACAATCCAGCTGCATAAGTGCAATGTTTGTTTAGATTTATTGCAGACAGTGAAATAAGGGACACAGTCTTAGCAGTAAGAATATCATACAGAAGAGATATTATCATGGAGCTACAGCTCTTGACTGCTGCTTATGAGAGGAATTTGGTAAGACTGAACAGTGGGGATTATTGGAATTTCTTGAAGAATATCGGGGATGGAAATGGAACCGAAATCTGTTGTAAATAGAGCAAATGTCGCATGAATGCTGATTGTTCCTGTGGCACATTGGTTATATACACGGCAGATGCATCCTCTTATATGCCCATCACAGTTGGTTTTATGTTTGATGCCACATTCAGGCAATCTTAACCTTGATGATTCCTTGATTGCAGTGTCATTCTCTAACATGCGATCATTAATTGGCCTCACTATCTCTCCCTTATCCATCTCTCTCAGACCATAAAGTAAATGAGCGGGCCCAATGTAGTTCCCTGTGTAGGACTTCAACCTCAGGCATGTTGTACAAGACGACTAATATAAGGTTGTGCACAAAGCTGGTAACCTCAGGTAAAACGTTGCTACAGAAACTACTGCTGCAAGAGCATGTGACTGCTTGGTGCAGGCTTCATGAAATGGGTCCAGCTACGGTTGTTGCTCCATAAGGAGCTCAAAGGAGAATGATGATAAAGTAAATAATTAGCTGCGGAAACATGGACAGAAGCTGTTCTTCCCAAAACAGGTTGCAAGGAGATTTTTAAATCTTAGCTTTGTGCAGCTGTACGTGATGAGGACTGGTGATAATGACAGTTGCGATGATGGCTCATGAAAAAAAGGATCATTCATTAGAAAAGTGATGAGTCAGCAGACCATCATAGTTCATGAAGATGAGTATGCTATGGTTGTCAGTTATTCTATCCTCCCCACTCCCCCCACCTCTAACATCCGAGTTTCAGTATGAGTGTAGGAAAGATAGTAAATGGTTCAGAAATTGCTGACAAGATTTAAATAAATGGTCTACAAAATCAGCAGCTCAGATTACAAGTGGATCAGTATTAACTGGGAAGAAAGTTTTGTAATTCTTGTTTTTAGTTCAGTTGTAATTGTTTGTTTTTTTCCGTCCACTTCTGTTCCTTATTTTGTAATTTTGACTCAGTGTTTTTGTTAAAATACATATTTTAGTTTGCTGTGTTTTACTTTTGTTGTAATGCCTTTTTTGTTGTATTTTTAGAAGTTATTTCTTGGTTATCTTGGATGCATATGTGTTGACACATAATAAAATCTTTATTTCCTTGCATTCAAGGAATGTCACCAGGTGTGGTACAGGAGCTGATGGAGCCTGTCATTCCACTGGAGTCGTGCACAGATCAACAGCCAGTGGTTGTTCTGTCTCCGGCAGTTGGCCTAAATGATGATCAGTCAGTCAACACTGTCCCTGCTTTAGTCAACACTGTCCCTGCTATAGTCAATACAGTGCCTGCTGTAGTCAACACAGTCCCAGCCGTAGTCAGCACTCCTTGTCTACAGATACACCAAGAGCCAAGTTTTGTGCAGCAGATACCTCAGCCTGCCATAATCTCACAGAACATGGCCACAGATGCTCAGGGAGGTGTTTCCAATGACGGTGACAATGGGAACAGATTGTTGACACCATCAGGTTCGGCTTTCAACATTCAGCTTCTGAACTCGGATTTAATCAAGAACTTGGTAAGTGCCAACAGCATGATCTGGTTTCAAGGGAATGACAAGGCAATCATTCAGGTACCCAGTTCTGTCTTATTGCAAGATCCAGCAGTGTTATCGTCGCTGACTTCAGTTGTAATAGGCAGTCTTACACAGGATCAAAATATCTCCACGTCCAGCGCAGCCTCAGCTGTAATGGACATATCTAACTCTCTTCTAAACACATCTGCCATGACTATTGACAGTGACAATTTGGCCATTGTTTCTGGTCCAAATGCCCCTCATTTTTCACAAACATTAATCCAGAATCAGCCTGGGTCAGGGACAGAAGCATCCATCTTGTTAAATAATGGAACTGAGCTTCAGAGCTCAACAGTACAAAGCCAAAACTCAATCCAGCCTGCTGCTGCCAGCAGTCTAGCAGACCTGGCTGCCTTGTTAGGTTTGTCAATCCAGAGACCTCTAGCCAGCCAACAGAATGTGATTTTAAACTACAGCGCAGATAACATTGACCAGTGTCGTGGGGCCTCAGTGTCATCTCTAACATTAGTAGACTCACTTGCAACTTCTACCTCACAGTCACCAAGTGAGTCATATACAATACCTGACTTAGGTCAGGCATCTTCATCCCAAACATCCATAAAGACACCAGCCACTCCAGTGATTCTTAAGTGCCCGTGTGTTGCTAACTTATTCATAGCATCTTCATCTAGCTCTGGCACTCCCCCTTCTAACATCTCTGTGCCAAAAAGGGTTCCGGTTTCTGACGATGGGACATTAACATCAGCTATACAAAAGGGAATTCCCATCTCTATGCTGACAGGAGCTGGTCCGGAATCAATAGTACTGAACCAAGTATTTGTGCCTATTTATAGCAACACAGACAAAGGACCTATTATTGAGCTTGTGCCTATTAAACCAAGTTCCTGAAGCGAGTACACACATGAAGGATAGCCAGAAAAAGAATCAAGGAAGTTCATTTTATGATGGGTAATTAATGCTTATCAAATTTACTAAATGAGAAACCAGTGAAAGATAAGTAGCATTTGTTCTCATTTAGCTGTTTATTGACTGTTATTTTAAAATGTAATGTTGCTAAAACATTATTTCTCAGAACTGTGCAGCTGTTAAGTTTTGTCTGCTGGTAACCATTTGCTTTGAAAAACAAGGCAAGTATTAGTAATAATAGAAGTTCTAGTTCTCCAGGGTACTGAACATGAGGTAATGCTCAATCGTTCACTTTGATGTGTATCAAGATGAGGGGTTGACAAATCCTGAGTGGCCAGATCCCCGCACCAGGACAAGTATATTTTTGTATATTCTATGCTGGAACCCAGAATATTCAACATTATAGCACAGTGTTTTCTCTTTTTTGTAGGAAAAGTTTAAAATTTAAAAAAAAAAGAAAAAGATAATTTTCCTGTTTGCTCCTCATGGAGCATGGAACCACCACTGCAACCGTCCCTCTTGCAGGAAGCCTGCACCAAAGCACTCACTTACTCTGGCAGCTGTAGTTTCTGTAGCCATTCGTTGAACATGATGAGGCTGTTAGCCCCCATGCACAACCTTGTATTAGTCACCTCTTACACCTCATATTAATGGTTCTAATCTGGGACCACTTCTTCCGAGAAAAGCATGTCGAGCTAAAATTATGCAGTTGTTAACTACAGTTAGATTATGCATTTAATTTTTTTTTAATGTGTGCAGTAATTTCTGTTTCTTACTTACTTACTTAGTCGTTCCCCTTCTACCGTGAGGTGTAGAGGTTTGGAAGAGAGAGCGCCAGACTATTCTATCAGCTGTCTTCCTCCTGGCCTGGTTCCATTCTAGTCCTTGGTCCTTCAAAGATTGTCTAATGTTGTCCTCCCAGCGGACTCTCGGTCGTCCTGGGGGTCTGGATCCCTGGCTCTTTGTTTCCCATGCTTGTCGTGGTAGCCGATCTTCTCCCATTCTGAATTTATGTTTGAAGCAGACTATCAGATAACAGTGACATCTTAGATCACTTCAGTCATTTATTTGGGGGCCTAGCATTTTGGAGGCAGCCTCTTGATTTAAAAAAAAAATGTGTCTACCACTGACGTAGAGCATAATAGTGAAAAGTCAGAGTGGATATCTGACATAACTACAGAAAATGAAAACTTTGCATTTCAGAGTATCTTAATTCTGTTGTTAAATGAAAGGTCATTCACAGGTCTTGGCTTTGACCAAGCACTAAATTCAAATCTGACATTGCAAAGCTATGCAATATTTTAATAATCTGGGATATATTTGAATGTCAGATTCTAAAATTGATTAATTTAGTGATAGATATTTAGTCTCGGCCAGTGCAAGTATCTATTTTCGCGTATAATTTTTATTCATTTTGAATTAAACTTTAAACGTGAACTGCAAGAGAAACAGTTTCTGAAGATATCAGATTACAATCTGGTATGCCTGCCTGCCAGCAGAATGACAGATTGCTTGAGTGTGTAACATTTTTGCAGAGAAACATTCCTAAAAGGCAGTTTCTTAACGAACTGGTGAATAATGTTTGGAAATTTTGGTGTAAATTATTAAAAGACAAAATTAGCAAAGAGGACATTGACAGTGTGGGAATCTACAATTCAGTGTAAAATAGAGAGATAAGACAAAGAAAGTGAAGTTTAGTTAGACACACAGAAGAAAAAAATCCCTGTCATTGTCACCATACAGTAATGCAGAATGCATTTCTAGTTAGAAGAATAGTCACATAATTAATAGAAGTGAATCCAGAAGGCTGAAATCATACAAATATGAAGAGTTTTGAAGTAAAATGGTTACGGGATGTCTAAGATGGTCTCTGACCTTTGCTAGAGGTAGCAAAAAAAAAAAAAAAAATGTGAGAATATTGCATTTCCAGTCTTTTGAAAAATGGACTCCTATTTTACCTGAGATCAAAGGATAGCAACCTACCATTGAGTGATATAACAGTATATTTCTGCTTGAATATATACTTTTTAGGTCTGGAACTCATATTGTGAAAACTCAAAGGCTGTAACTAGTGCTAACTTATTACAAATATACATGTATATTGTATAAACTCTGCCATAATAACTTTGTATAGTTGATCAGCTGTATAGTTAATTAATGAAATCTAATTGTATATAAATCACGGACTCAGCTGTAAAAATAATTTACAGCTGGTGAAATGTTATAATGCTGTTTTATGCAAATGTCGTGCCCAATTTTCTTAAAGCTGTGATTTTGTAAGAAGTAAACACAAAGTTAATGTAGAGTGCTTGGACGTATGTGGTTTGGATACTTGTTGATGATGGAAGTAGTGGTTTGGACACTTGTTAATGATGGAAGTAGTGGTTTGGACACTTGTTGATGATGGAAGTAGTGATTTGGACACTTGTTGATGGTGGAAGTAGAGGTTTGGACACTTGTTGATGATGGAAGTAGTGGTTTGGACACTTGTTGATGATGGAAGTAGTGGTTTGGACATTTGTTGATGATGGAAGTAGTGGTTTGGATACTTGTTGATGATGGAAGCAGTGGTTTGGACACTTGTTGATGATAGTAGTAGTTTGGACATTGTTGATGATGGAAGTAGTGGTTGGACACTTGTTGATGACGGACGTAGTGGTTGGACACTTGATGATGGAAGTAGTGATTTGGACACTTGTTGATGATGGAAGTAGAGGTTTGGATACTTGTTGATGACAGAAGTAGTGGTTTGGACTTTTGTTGATGACAGAAGTGGTTGTTTGGACACTTGTTGGTGATAGATCCTATTCAACCGTTTTCATGGGCAAGTAATGTGAGAATGAAAGGTGTTTAAAGAAGATTCCAGGGTAAGAGATGCAGAAGAATACCAGACAGACCAGCCAGAATACAAAATCAGGCTAACAGAATCATTATTGAGCAACAAAATCAACCTCAGTAAATGAAATAAACAAGATAATTGTTGACAGAAGAGACTACAGAATACTGCAGCAGGCAGAACATTTCAGAAGGCTCACAAACCACCAAATGATTGACAAACTGACAGGCAATGGTTGGGGTAGAATTCAGAAGTGCTGCTTCACACACACAAGTATTCTAATTTGTCCTCATTATACCAGAGCTAGCATAGACAGAGATGGAGCCCCTGTAGATAAGCAGCTTTTTTCCACTTTGGAGGAGAACATGATTTCCAGAGTTGATTGACAAAATACTATAAGTAATGAAAAAAAAAAGGCAGCCAAATAGATGCAGGGAAGGAACATGGCTATGGAATACATAAAAAATAAAAACCCAACCACAGAATGGGCCAACTATATATACAGATGGATCTGCACCTGGAGCTACAAAATTGGAGGTAGAGATATACAGTGTGTCCGGCAGAATCACTACCAATAACAAATGTCAATATTTCTTATACTAATAATAGCAGACCGACTAGATTTTGATTTTCTGTTAGGCAAACTCATTAAGTTTCAGTAGCAACTCACCAAGTTTCAGTAGATCTCCACCAAGTTTCAGTAGATCTCCACATGAGCGCCTTTAGTGGCTCGAAGAATGTCAAGACGGTATCCTATCTCTCTCCACGTGTTTTGCAGCATCTGAGGTGTGACGGATGCACAAGCGTCAATTATTCGCTGCCGAAGATTATCCAGTCCCTGCACCGGAGTTTGATAGACAAAGCTTTTTACGTATCCCCATAGAAAGAAATCTAAGGGGGGTTAAATCTGGTGACCTTGGTGGCCAATCAATGGGACCTAATCTTCCAATCCATCTGTCTGGAAATTGTTGATGAAGGTAGTTTCTTACTTCATTAGCATAGTGTGGAGGTGCTCCATCTTGCTGGAATATGAATCCTTCTGGTATCCTAGGAACTGCAAAATTTTGCAGCATGTTTAGGTATGTTGCTCCTCTGACTGTGGCTTCGGCGAAGAAAAATGGCCCGATCACATAATTTGAGGTTAAGGCACACCACACGTTAAGTTTAGGGCAGTCTCGCTCATGCTCCATTACGACATGTGGGTTTTCATTTCCCCATATCCTACAATTATGCCGGTGAACTTTGCCACAAGTGTGAAAGGTCGCTTCATCGGAGAATACCATACGATTGGGAAATTCATTGTCATCATCGAGGTGACATAGCATTGCATTTGCGAACTCGGCCTGTCTGGGTTTATCATTTGGCTGTAACTTCTGCACTAGCTGGATCTTGTAAGCTCTAAGCCACAATCTTTTGTGCACAATGTCGTGAACAGTAGATTTTGGAATACCCAATTCTCCACTTGCCTGTCGAATGGATTTCCGCGGGCTATGTTGAAAAGCTTCGCTAACTGCTTCAACTCTATCTGGAGACAACGCTTCATTGCCGCTTCCCTTCTTTCTCAACAAAGAACCTGTTTCCAACAGTTGCTTGTGCCATTTCACTATGGTATGTCGCTCTGGAGGTTTCTGTCCATATTCCTGCCTGAATCTCCTTTGCACAACAATGGGAAACTTTAATTCCGCAAGCCAATAACAGCATTGCACTTTCTGCTGCACCGTGAACTCCGCCATTTTCACTACACGCATCATCACATTCCGCGGCTGCGCATTACGCATGCGTTATCTGCACATTATCGGACAATTTATCAATTATCTCACTGCTCCTAAAAATGTGATAGTTTCTATACGAGGTAGCCATAAAAAAATAATTCTAACTTACATGGATGAGGAAATATTGACATTTGTTATTGGTAGTGATTCTGCCGGACACGCTGTATAAACAAAATTAAAGGTTGAACAGAAAATTTATGTCTCATTGGCCACTGATACATTCTCAAACAACTTCAAAGCTAAGGTGGTAGCACAAGAACCATAGTTAAAAAACAAGGATTATACTATAGACAAGATAACGTTCTCTACAGGTTCCCTATGAAGCATAAACTGTTCCAAGTAACTATATAAAACAGTGCATTAGACAGCATGTTAGAAGCGCTAATGGAAACCAGCTATCAATTCCATTAAGTGAACTTACAATGGATTCCTTCCCACTGCAAGATATATCTAAATGACAGGGCATATAGATTTGCTAAAGAAGGAGGAAATAAAATTCAAACTGAAGACAGGGCAAAAAAAAGCAATAATCAAAATAACTTCAAAGAAAAATGACAGTGTCCAAAGTCAGATATAGAAGCAAAATACTCCTTACTAAGAAGAGATCAGGTGATAATTTTCAGGCTGAGAACTGGCCATCTGTTCAACAAATTAAAAATTATTCAGACAGACTTGTGCGCAAGGCAAATAAACAATATGTCCTGTAAGTCTGACAGCACCATGAGATGTACAGGTTGACAGCACCATCCAGTTTGAGGGAGAAATTGAATGGTGATGAGAGAAGCTCGAGACAGACCACCAGTTTAGTGAGAGAAATAGTTGTGACTATTTGAGAGTGACAAGATGATGAAGAAGAAGTGCAGTGGAAACACATTTTGACCCAGTTGAAATTGTATGTTAGTAAATCAATTTCAGAAGTGTGTTACGTGCATATATTTTCTTTATTCTGAAGTAAATTTAATCTTACCTTGTATTGTTTGCTTTATTTTGTGTATGTTATTTAGGAAAATTGTCAACTATTTGCTGCTATTGATGTCGCCTTTTCTGATTATCAGAATAAGAAACATTTAGAAGTGGATATATGTCATTGGTAGATGTTAGCCAGATTGATTTAGAGCCAGTTTAAAGAAAAGGATAATTGTATGTTTGCTTGTTTTCTTAATTTTTTAATTATTAGTAATTATGAGTGCTCATACCTTTTTAATTATTAAATTATTATTTTATGATGAATAGACCATTTACTGACACTTTTCCATGACTAATAAAGGAAAGTATTCTTTAAGAAAAAAAGCAGAGAAAAGCTTTGAGAGCATTAAAATATGCTGATAAAGGTAAGAGAAATACCATAGTGAGAATATAACTTCATGAGAATGATCAAACACAATGTACAGTGATAAACAGAATACCATGTAGAATGATAGGACCATGTAGAGTGATAGGACCATGTAGAATGATGGGACCATGTAGAATGATGGGACCATGTAGAGCGGTTAAAAACATATAACAGAATGATAAAAATACCGTGTGGAGCAATTAAAAACACAAAATAACTTAGAATGATAAAAATACCTTGTAGAACAATACAAGACCATTTTGAATGATAGGGCTGTGTAGAGTGGTTAAAAATATATATATAATATGATAAAAATACCTTGTCGAGCAGGGGTCAGCAACAGGTCAGTTGTAATCTGCCAGTATATTCCGGGGAACAATTTGGTAGATCGCAAGGTGATGGAGAGGGGAAAAAGAACATTTAACATAGGTAAATTTTGGACTAGCCCTTTCCGGCCAGCACTTAAAGCACAGTGTCCCCAGAATTAAAGGTACTTTTACCGCATTCTCAGTGAACATCCGCAAGCTAGCTGACTAAAATTCACTTTATTCGTGAATTGCCAAAAGACAGAAAGCAACCTTTTTTTTCTGACGTAAACATAACATTTGGTAAAATATCATTTAGTTTGGATTTTCTATCACCCCATTAATGGGACTACAGGAAGCTGATTGTGCGGCAGAGATCAAATTTACATATAGGTTGCTCTCTTTCTAAATACTGTGAAACCTGAAAAGAGCCATGGTTTTATCAAGGTGGATTTTTAGCAAGCTCAGAGTTTCTAAAGTAGATTCCCACAGCTCCTGGGTTGCCTAGCTTTGGCGTAGAGCAATAAAAGATCATGTCATTTGATGTAAGACAATGTCAGAATACAAATATTGTTACAGGACATAATGAGAGAAGCTAGAAACAGGATGAGGAATTTAACTGGAAAAGATGAAAAGTAGGAACCAGGGAAAGGAAATGAGGCACACTTTCCATAAAGAGCATTTAGACCTGATTTTGATTCTGTCCTTTGTGTGTCTATAGAATGAAAGAAAGCTTTCTTGAGGCATGACATCTGAGATTCATTTGTAGAAAGTAGGGTCTTGCTTAAATCCAAAGAATTGTCGGGAATACTATACGAGGTCTGTCCAAAAAGAAACCGAACTTCTTAAATAGGGCGCCAACGAGCCAACACAGCAGACTCGCGATAGTGGTGGTGTGTAGTGGTGACTTTGAGCTTTAGCCTCCCACTTGCTTGATCACGCCACGTGAATCAGTCATCGAGTACATGCAGTAGAGTGAAGTTGTCTCCCGTGCCTTTTGCGATTTTTACGGATTGAAATATGAAGGATCTTGAAGAGCAACGTGTTTCCGTGAAATTCTGTGTGAAGTTGGCAAAAACTTTTACCGAGACTTTTCAGATGTTGCAGCAAGCTTATGGAGAGGATTGTTTAAGCCGCACACAGTGTTACGAATGGTACCAATGTTTCAAATCGGGCAGAACGTCCATCAAAGACGACCCCAAAACTGGACGGCCTTCCACGTCAACGGACGACGATCACGTTCAGAAAGTGTGTCTTTTTTGATTGGAAGGGCATCGTTCATCATGAGTTTGTTCCACGTGGTCAGACAGTCAACGGACAGTTTTACTTGAATGTCCTGAATCGTTTGAGAGAGGCAGTGCGACGAAAGAGGCCTGAAGAGTGGAGAAACAAGACCTGGATGCTGCACCATGACAATGCACCCGCTCACTCGTCGCTCCTTATCACTGAATTTTTGGCAAAGCACAGGATGACTCTAGTCCCGCAGCCACCCTACTCTCCAGATTTGGCTCCTGCGGACTTTTTTTAATTCCCGAAGTTGAAATCCACCCTTAAAGGTCGCTGATTTCAAACGATAGAAGAGATAGAAGAAAATTCGCTACGAGACCTACGCACCATTCCACAAAACGAATTCCAGAATGCGTTCCAGAAATGGAAAACATGTTGGGAGCGGTGTATAAGTAGAGGAGGGGTATATTGTGAAGGAGACAAGTCTGATTAAGTTGTAAGCATATTAATACATTTTTTTGTTTTAAAGTTCGGTTTCTTTTTGGACTGCCCATGTATATGCCATTTCAGAAGTCTACCACTCTTAGACTTTGTAAACTTTTTCTGAGCGAACACCAGTGAACAGAACCATAATGACTTTCTGTGGTTAGTAACTGATGTGTTATATTAAAACACTCAGGAGAAGACCTGTATGACAGGCCATGATTAGTGTCAGCAGGTGGCAGATATACTTTGGACCACTTGGTAAAAAGGCGAGGGCATCTGCTGGGCACATTTCTACAGCACAGGCTGCCTTTACTGGTCTGAATAAGGGTGTCTACAAATCCACATGTGCTGTTGTTTTTTTCAGGGTTTGAAAGATATCAGGTAACTAGCCTTTATAATGCTATTGCCATTAAACCAAAACCAACTCTAAAGGTCATTGTTTAGTAACGGATACACAAGCTAACGGATACACAGTTTCTATTGACCTTCACAAAATCTGGTGTGAAGTGGTCTCACTTATGCCTTAAATGAAGCCGCAGGTATTACTAGCATCACTCTGATATGCATAAAACATAGATGTTATCTCAGCAGAAATGAAGATTCCTGTAGCGTTGTAGTAATGTGAAAGACAGTGACACCTTAAACATTTTAGACCTTATGGTTGTCCTGTAATCTATCCTTCTGTATTTCACCAGCTGTTTTATCAAAGAATATGTTTATACCAGTCCAGTGTAAGGAAGCCAAACATGGATGCAGAATAAAGCATAGAGCTTGGAACTAGCAAAGTTTGTAAGATAATGCAATAAAATAAGTTATGCTTAGTATTGCAATGCTTAAATCATTTGTGAGGATATTCAGCACATACAATTTAATGAAATTATGCGTACTCGAACATTTGTGTATTGGGCTGTTAGCTTTGAGAAAATTTAAAAGAGGAAGTAAAATTCAAGCTGAGGACAAGGCAGTGTATATAAAACAAGATAAAAGCAGTAATCAAAAAATAGATTCACAGAAAGATGTTAATTCTTGCCAAGAAGAGATCAAGTGAGAACTGGCTACTACAGACTCAAATAACAGTCTTGTCAATAAATTAAAAATTGGACGGACAAATGTAAGTTTATGTGAGGAAGACGAGCAGACAGTTGAACATTTCTTCCGAGAATGTCGACTGCATAAGAGGTGCAGATTGACAGTATGGCCTTCAGCAGCCCCTTTGAGGGGCAGCAGTGAGAGAAGCCAGAGACAGACCACCAGATTTATGAGAGAAATAGATGTGGTTATAAAAGAGCGAATGAAGCTGTTTCCCAGCTAATGTCATGTGTCAGTATTTGCATCACTGCCTAGGTCTTTCATGTCTGAATATTGTCAGCCCAGCATGTCATTGGTTTAGTCAGTTTTCTTATTCCTGCTGCTCTATTAATACACTAGTGAGCAACTCATTTGATTTTGACACATGATCATACCATCAGAGTTTGCATTTTACCATAGCTAGTAGAACTACAATGCGATTGAAATGTCACTTTCTATTTTTAAATTGTTATTCTCTATTTTTAAAATGTTATTTCTTCTCTCATATCCAACTAATTTATATAAAACAAACATCAAAATTAGAATGAACCAGAGCTGGGGCACTGCACGAAGGATGACCGCTGACTGAGTGAGCAAAATGGAAGCAGTTTGTTGCTGCCCTACAAGACGCCACCAGGCTTGATAGCCATGGACTGCTTTGACAGTTGGCGGCTAAGGAACAAAGAGAAGAAGAAACATCAAAATAAAGACAATTAGCTGCCATTTCATTACATAAAAAAAAAAATGCCTTCACATTAACATTACAACTCAACCTGAGATTCGGTTTGTTCAACACGATGTCATTGATAGGGTGGGGGCGCGCGGACTTTTTGCTATCTCGTGTATTATCAGTTTATTGGCCATTTTAAATGTTATTTCTGGCTATTGGATTGTTCATGTTATTAGACCTTAAGGTCTTTTATATTTGGACATGTGCCCTAATATAACCGACTAGGTTGAACACCTCGCCAACATTTTATTTAACATAACAAAAAAAATTTTGTTTCTGGGAATATAACAATAAAACTTATTTGTCTAATGGCAGTTATTGATCATTTGTTTCATGTTTATCTAATAGGTACAAGTGAGGATATGCAAATTTAAAAATAGAAAGTGACTACTCTCTCACCAGGTGTATAGATGGGCCCACAGCCTTATTCTATGATGTTCTGTGCTCTGTCATGTATGATAATCCAAGGAACTTTTACAAGCATTTTGTGTCATCATCATCATTTTCATTAACCTTCAACTTCCCCAGGAGCATAAGCCTTGAACAATTTGATGCCGTCCTCTTGAGAAGTGCCATCCATTCAACAACCTTGTCCGTGTCTTCTTTCATTTCTGGTCTCCAGTTCTCTTCTCCATGTGTGTTTTTTTTTAAAGTCACCCTTCTTCTCTATCTTGTGTCATTTGTTTGTATTATTTGTTCTAGTTTAATGTCCAGCCCTCACAGGCATGCAGAAATACAAAGGTGACCAGATAGAAGCATTAATTTAATACAAGTTTTAAGAGTTTAAATTTGTGTCTTCCCACATTAGTTTAAATTGAGCTAAATTTGCCATTGTTTGCTTATAGTTCTGCTTTTTTTTTTTTTTTTTTTTTAATCATTGTTAATTATAGTTCCTAAATATTTGAACTAGGTCAGAGTCTTGAGGTTTTGTCCATTAATTTTGATGTACATCGACATTTGTGTAAACCCTTAATTTTTGTTTCAGGGCTTCGGTTAAACTGATTTTTTTACATTTTATACAGGCACTGTTAATATGAATGATCACAACTGCTTTAAGAGAGATCCTGGTTGTATGGTGAAGAAAATAATTGGAATAATGTTCAGGATTTTGCTCACAAACTTTTGTCTTAGTTTGCACAGTATTTTTTTTTTTTTTTTAAGAAATTGAAAGATATATAACGTATTGGTAACATTTGCTTTATTTTCAAACCAGTTATGTTGAAAATCTACGTTAATAACCATTTGTTAATTTGATTGTCTTTAGTGAAACTAAAAGGAAAGGGTAATGGTGGTTCCCTAGAAGTTACTGCCCGCCGTAGGGAAGTGAAGAGACTTCACCTACATTAGGTCTTAGTTTTATGAGGTTGGATGACCCAGTTCCTTACCTGCTTTGCTTTTCCTAACCCAAGAGGGGTACTTTAAGATTTGTAGGGGTGCATAGTTGACTGTTTGTCCTTTCACGATTCACTCTTGCAGCCATGGTGATGGCACTTGCTGATGGCATATTGTTCAATTCCCTGGTCAGCTTATCACTTCTGTTGCCTGGTGACTTCCTCCTTACGAGTCCCTGCTGTTTATCTTATTTTGAGTGTGAAGTCCCTTTGCCTCAAGAAGCAAGTGCTCCAACCACTGGGATGCTCTCTTTAACAAAATAGGAACTTTTTATTTTAAAAATTGAAGAGATTTAGCTTGCCCAGGATATTGAGACATGTTTACTGCACTTATACTCACAGAAATAGCACATCTGCACTATCTGTAATAATCTCAAGATATTCCCTGTGAGCATCTGGTTCATGTTGAATGATTGTGTTTAAGGGGAGGAGCTACAGTGAAATGCTTTTGTCATATATGATTGCAAGATTCCAGTTAAAATGCCCAGGTAAAGGATCCCGTTACATGCCCATTGGGGCATATTGGGAAATATGGTGTTAGGCCCATATTTTCGTGACCATCGGCACTTGAGGGGTGATGTGGTCAACATAACGCCGGCCGCCTTAACCTTCCCAGAGTTGCTCTGGTACCCAATTCATGAGACTGGGTCGACCCCGGAGTCGTTTGTGGTCTAGAAAATCCCACCTCACCTGGGGATCGAACCATGGACCACCAAGCTAGGAAGCTAATGCACTAACCACTGTACTATCGCGGCTCCCTCATGCCCAGACTTAACCATACATGCCACACCTCTGAGCTGGAAAACCTGTACAAAAAATTAAAAAACCCTGTACAAAGAACCGCAAAACCTGTACAAAAAAAAAAAGACTGAAAAAAAGTATCAAAAGAGTTAATTTGTATACAATTTTTTTCAATTTTTCTGCATTATAATTGAGGCATATGGGGACTTTGCCTTTTAAAGCGTCTTCACTTATTTTAAAACTCAAACAATAAATGTCGGAGTATATTTTACACTGTAAAATGATGTCACTAAGAGACCAGGAAATCCTGTGTTTGATAGGACCTTATAAAAGAATTCTGAGACACAGTAATAAGGGGTGTGGGTTAGAAATCCTAAACCTAACCCTGAACCCAAACCTTAATCTTAACCCTAACAATGTTCAAGGATGACATCGAAGAAGACGTTCCACTGTTCTCACAACTAATTTTACTACTTCATTATTATTATTATTGCAATGAGAAAAATTTAACTAAACTATATTATCTTGTTATATGGAATGGGGAAGTTTCTAGGACGGTTTAGAATAAGTTCAATAAATATTTGATGTAGGCCTTATTTTAAAAATAATAAAATCACGTTATCATATAATTTAAAAAAAAACCTAAATGTTCGTAATTTTCTACGAAAATATAAACTGGGGCTAGCATAATTTATTCTTCAAAAATGAAAATAGCCGTTTTAGCCTAATTGGCAGTTTTAAATACCCCCATATGACTAATTTCAATCGTCAAAGACAATCAGTGATAGTAATTAATTATTTAATAAAATAACTCACTGAATGATCAAAATAATCATATATCCACCAAAGGAAAATCAGAATGATTTTAAAGAAAGGAAATTAAAACTTAGAAGAGAAGTAACTCCAAAAAAACTTTTCTAGGGGTTCTGATCGGGTTAAGATACAAATTTGCCTTGCTTTCGTGATTTTTTTTTTCCAGTTTCATATTTCTTTTTGTATTATTATTAGAATGTACATTTCTTACGCAGATTCTACAAGTTTTAGTGAAATCAAGTGATATGTAGTGTTATCCATTTTTTTTTTTTGCTTATAAGCAGCCGTAAATAATAAATTGTGCTCAATGCGACTTAATCGTTAAAATAATCAGTAACATGCTGGCTGCCGTCAGCATTAGCGAAAAATGATACACGAACGACACACCACGCAGACCCTCGCAAATCCCGCGTCAATTGAAAAATAGGCAGCTTGATTTTAGTGGTTGATTTTTTTATTGACGTGGCCTAACATCTTGCCTAATCACACGACGAAAATATCGTCTATGGTGTAGCGCAAGATGATTGATTTATATATATTTAATAATCAGGCCAAAAAAAACCTGTACAGAAATTATGTACGGGGCGTACACATCTGAAAACGCAAAAACCTTGTACAGATTATAGGTAAACCAAAGCGTGTGGCATGTATGCTTAACTAAAAATACTGATAGTAATGTAAAAGAAAGAATTTGATAGTATAATGCTGCTGGTTGATATGGACATGACAGCTGTATTGGATTATAATCCAACATTTCCATTCACTAGGGCTCTTTTAAATTTTTGAGTTATGAGCAGCAAAGTTGAATTTGAAGCTCAACATTGTATAACTGAAACTCTGGCAGATTAGATTTTTGATAACTTTAGTAGATCCCACAGCTATAGAACTTTCAAGTTAGTATCTAAAAATAGTCAAAAATGTTGCAGAATTTTACCTTTTTCGCAATAAATAAAAATGTTGATAAAGAGAAAGGTGATCAGACGTGAGTTGTATTGTGCAGTAGAAAGTAACTGTGCCTAATCTCATGTTGATTGATGTGGTTAAATAAGCAAGTTATAATTAAGAACATTAGTAACATAAAACAGTTCTGAGAAGTTTATGGTCTTCATTAGGAATTTCTTAAGAAAACAGAGATTTCAGCGTCTAAATACACCTGCTTAAAATGTGATCTAAGAATTTATTTAAATTCAGGAGGTTACGAATTATCAGAGAATAGACTAGTCCCAATTTTTGTATTTCTTGCTGTTTTGATTTAAATTCCACTACTGCTGCTCCTGTCAGTAAGAAAATGAGTTGTGCTGTGTCATGTATGAGAAACCATGAATTTAAAAAGTCTGAGGAGGGAATCTGTGCACCATGTGCATATCATTATTACCTGTCAGCATATGTGATCAGTCAGTGTATGAATGCATATGTTTATCCCCAGAGCGAACTTACAATGAATGCATGTGAGTGTTCATATGTATGTATTTCAGTATTTACATGCTGATGTGTTTGACACAGAGGTTGCTTTATAAGACATTGTGATGGAAATTGTGAATACATCTATTTATATCACTACTTTTATGGATGTTGTTTTTATTTCTTCAGCGTGTTGGATTTTTCAATATAGCAGAAATTTTTTGAATAAACTAAATGTTTGCAATATTGTTTGTGAGATGGCTCAGAACCATCTCTCTTCTAGTCGGTAATTCCTTATCTGTACAGCATCACACAAAAACAGGTCCATATGGAAATGATAAGTGATATGTCTTTTATATTTGGACATGCGCCCTAGGTTGAACAGGACGCCAAGACGAGGCAAAAAAAAAAAATAAAAAAAATGGAAATGTATAATTCCTGATCTTACCAACAGCAGTCCAAATGTGAATATATCTGATAAGGAATTATCTGTCCAGCATGACACAAAACAGGTCCACATGTTGAAAAGTTGTATAATGCCATATTTGTACAGCATCACACAAAACTGGTCCAAATATAGAAAATCCAATAATTCCTTAGCTGTACAGCATCACACATAACTGCTCCAAAAATAGAAAATTTGGTAATTCCTTAACTGTACATCATCACATATAACTGGTCCAAATAGGGAAAATCTGGTAATTCCTTATCTGTACATCATCACATATAACTAGCCCAAATAGGGAAAATCCGGTAATTCCTTATCTGTACATAATCACATATAACTGATCCAAATAGGGAAAATCCAGTAATTCCTTATCTGTACAGCATCAAACCCCAGTAAAAATGTGGAACAATCAAATAATTTCCATATCTGTCCAGAAAAGTTTAGAGAACAAAAAAAAAAAGGATTTTAAAGACATCATCATTTTCCTGTTTGCTCCTTATGGAGCATAGAGCCACCACTACAGCTGGTCCACTTGCAGGAAGCTTGGCCATCTCCTAAGTTACAGCTGGTCCACTTGCAGGAAGCTTGGCCATCTCCTAAGTTACAGCTGGTCCACTTGCAGGAAGCCTGGCCATCTCCTAAGTTACAGCTGTTGTGTGATGTCAGAGAAGTCTGCTATGTGTAACCTCAAAACATCTGGACATCTTGTATAACAGAGTAGCTGAATGATTTACAAACATCGTGCAAGTTCAAAATAATTTATTCCACAAGATCGTGCTACCATGAACAAAGTATGAGATTGGTTTACACATTTCTGATAAAATAAGCAACAGACACTGCCAATCAAGCTTTGGGGGATTAACATCTGTGCTAACTTCACTACAAAGTACATGCAGGTTGGTAAGATGTTATAAATGAAAGGTTACAACATTTACAAAAGAAGTAAGTAAGGGATGATTTGATAATGTACACTATATTACACAGCATATTTTGAACACGTTAAGTAAGTACTTTGCTCTCACCAGTGGGAGCATGTCAAGTACTGGTCTCAAATATTGATTAACAACACACTATTTAACTCACACATACACAACCAACACTTAAGACAAAACTGATGACCTGACACTTACATGACACTGTATAAAAAAATCTGTGATTTTATACAAAAGATGTAACTTGATACATGACACCATAAAAATAAGTGACTTCATACATAATATGCTGACACATGACACTATAACATCAGTGACTTCATATATAAAAAAGTAACCACACTGACATGGCACCATTAAAAAAATCAGTATCTTCATTCATAAAATGTAACATGACACTATAACAAATTACTGATTTCATACAAAGATGTAACCTCACACTTATGTGACACTGTATTAAAATTCAATGACATCTTTAAACGGCACCTCACACTTAATTGACAAAGTATAACAAATCAGTGACATACGTAAGATGTGGCATCATAAAACAAGAGGTCACCTCACAGTTATGTAACATTATACAACAAACTTGTGGCATCACATCATATATGATTAATGGCAAGCTGAAGATCTTATGCATGATTACCTGATATTAAATGACAAAGCAGTGACCTCACACGATGGCAACTGATGAGCTTACGCATACATAACACCGTTTAAAAAAGTTGATGACCTGAAACATATATGACAACTAGAACATAACCCATCAAGATATCATGGCAAAGAACTATGGTGTGCGATTTCTGTCTCATGCCCTGAGGATGGCACCTTTTTTCTTGTATTCAATTTCTTTCTTTCGAATATCTTCTACTCTTCACCTTCCACTGAGGAAGAAAGCTTGTCAACACACACAGACAGCTGGAAACTATAATCAAAGTAAAGACACACTTATGAAAACCAAAGACGGCCGAGTAGTAAAAAAAATTGTATTTACCTCTACCAGTAATCAAATGCAGAATGTTTGCTTGGAAGGCAACCATTCTAACCAATAAACCACCAACTTGCTGTGGTATGCATGTATTTTTGTTTACACAATGTATTCTTAAAATCAAAATATAGTGATAGTTAAAATATTTGTTTTAAAAAAAATGTCAAAATGCATTGATCAATGCATCATTTGGCTTACCACTACTTTCGTCAAGCCAGGGCTGTGGAGTCGGAGTCAGTAAAAAATGTCCTGATGTTATGATTAAAATTCATAAAGATTGTGCCTATTATATAGTTAGCTCAACAGGGCTCCTGGTTTGTTTAGTTTAGACGGGTCACTGATAAAGACGGGTGAGTGATGTTAAGCCGATATGCTTGGCTGGCTCATGTGAAACTAGAGGAGCAGAAGTGCGGGGCCTTATACGATTGTGTGTCATGGCGAGTGGACGTATGTGTTTCAGCTCCTTATTGTTGAAGTGTTTATAATGGAGTTATGTTTTCACTAATACATGAAGATCTTCGGTGAGATGTATCTAGTCATCTGTATTGACAAGAAGTATAATTGCTCAGTGTCAAGTGGTAAGAGATAAATCATATTGAGAACAAAAGGACAGCCTTCCTGACATGGACTGACTGCCTACAGTATTTCGTCTACTGCATATTATCTGCCATTATATGTTGGCCTGAACTATTGTATGTGGAGCTGCGTGCAGTCTGAAATAAATTGTATATTGTCCACTTTGTCAGTTGTAATTCAAATAATTCTGAGTGGTGTTGGCTGGTTGCGGTGTGTTGAGGATTGTTGCATGGTCAGCAAGCATTTTGGTTTGGTCGCACCATGTAACACTCCTACTAAATAGAATGAAATAGTTCGCGTGTGGCAATGCATGACGCGTTAAGACTTAGTTACGCAGAGTCTTTTGTGTGGCCTTCGAGCCTTATGGCAGTGTTTAGAATATGTGGCATGGCCACTGACTTATGATAGTGTATAACCATAAAAGTATATTATGGTAGTGTGAAGCTGGTAAAATAAATAAATAAATAATGTGTAAGGACCATTGAGTCCGAAGATATAAGTCGGTATTATATTAACCGCAATAATTTATTAGTAGCGTAAGTCGTGAAATGCGAAACGCAGTTACAATATGAAAGGCTGATAGAGCCTGGCGATGGATGCCAATATGAATTAATAATAGGTCATAGTTCTTGAGATGCATATTGGGCAGCAACCCTATGAGAGCTATTAACAGAAAGATTCATTCTGTATAAATAATAATTATTTCAAGTATTTGATTACAAGATATTGAACGTTAATGGAAAACGGTAAACCAACAGGCGTGTAATGTCCGATTGTCTGTGGACTCTAAGACTGTGCTATATCAAGTGTTCTTCAATGTAATAACATATTATTGTCATGATGGAAAGTTGTGTGATGATTAAATTATTATAAGTCGTCAAACAAGACTTGTTAAATGAAAAACGTTCTAAAGTTCCAAATGTTGTAAGCATTTTTGACCGTTAACCTTCAAGGTCGGTTATGAACGAGAACACTTCAATACCAGCTACTTATAATAGCAAGAAATAAACACTATCATTCTTTAATACAAAGTTTAAGAAAGAAACACTGATAAGAAAATTATAAAATAACGTAGATAACCCAAAGTTGCAGCGGAAAGATACTCCGTGATGGCAGAACAGATGAATTTAAAATACATGAAATGAAATATAAAAACAGCCCAATTATCAAAGTCGAAAAGTCTGCAACAGGTGAGTGAGAGATTTACTACCCTAGACGTCATCTTGGCCACATGAACCATCCTGTTACTAAATATTAACATTAATAATATAAAGGACACGTAACACCTGACTACAACTTTTATGTGTGTGTAGGTTTCTTTCACAAGGAAAGCAGATGGAAGAGAGAGGAAGAAATACAGAAAGTGTGTGACCGTATGGTAAAAAGTTTTCATAAAGTACTTTCTAACCAGGAGCATCTGAATGGCAGAGTGGTTATAGCTCATGTCTCTCACAGCAAAGATTCAACATCTGGTAGTGCCAAGTTCCAGTTTACGCAGCAGTAAATGGACACATGACTCTACTCTGAGTTAAGGAAGACAAAGGCAGTGAGGAGAGGAACTGGTCACTCCACCTCATAAAGCTGGGCCTAATATAGTGAAGTCGCTAACACTTTATTCCCTTACCATAGTATCTGCTATGGGTGTACCTTTACCTCACAGAGAGCAAGGATGCCGCACTACTATGCAAGTCATCACAGGTAATAATATATTCTATTTTCCTTATCAAGCATGGAAGCACCACTACAGCTGCTGTATTTCCCGGGGGTTTCTGAAGAGAAAGAAATAATAGGACCTCTGCCCCCCTCACGCATGTCATATCAAGCGACTAATATAAGGTTGTATATGAGCTGGCAGCCTCATTATGTAAAACAACCTGCTACTGAAACCTCAAAGCTTTGATGTAGGCTTCCTAATGGCATACAACTCCTATTAACTGGCAACACACTATAGTTTTTATTCTGATTTTTCAGTTTTAAAAGTTATGAAGAAACGAGATGTAGAAAACAACAAAGAGAGAAGATAAGATCTACAATGTAGCAGGAGTCCAAAAAAAAAAAAAAAACAAGACAAAAAGTTAAGACAAAAAACACATGTAACCAGCAGTATCAAAAGACATGATATCTTATAACTGTCAGTCATCCACTACCAACTTCGAAGATGAAGATTTTGAAAACTATCTTGACATGCAGGATTGGTTGGCACTTAAATTATGAAAATTTTGGAGAAAGAGAAACTCCTTCACATCTAACTAAATTTAAAATTGATTTTTACCAAGCACTGAAAGAGGTTGAGAAATTTGACCGTATTTCTAAACTGAGCACTTAAAATACAATACCCTGCAACTCCAAAATCATTCAAAATAATGCTTAGACTGTCATAGCTTTATCACCCACTCAAGTCACAGTAGAACATTTATTTTCTGCCCTCAGAATAATCAAATCCAATATGAGAGCAGCAATGAACCTGACCTATTAGAATTGATCCTTTTTTTTAAGAGAGACCCAATTCAATTTACATAAAAATTATCATATAAGTAAACACTTTTTGAGTTTTTGTTTTGTATTATTGTATAAATGAATGAACATTAAAAATTCTAATCTATGAAAACCACATATTCATTTATTCACACATATACCATACTTATATATATAAGTCTATATTGACAATTTTTTGGCTGACTCCACAACCCTGGTTAAAACAGATAAAAAACGACGAATGAGCTAGTTCTAGTTTTCAAAAGTAGAATATTTACAGTTTCAGTTATCAAGGTATGTAACTGTCTGCCCTGGATCACTGACATTTTAATGATTGCCTCCCTTAGTCAGCACTGCGTTGTGTGCATTTCTGACATACATAGAAAACTATATGATAAGATTTAGTGATCTCAAGCATAAGAAAAATTACATACCAAGTTGTGATCTCACTTTTGCACAACACGCACTAGATGACAATTTGGTGGTGATATTATTTCAAGACTGAGATATCACATACATTATGGGATAGTTGGTGACAAACAGCTGCACTCACCTCTCTGAACACAAACGCTACCATGACAAAGTGCCTTACTTTAAAACAAAAATAAGATAATTAAAATAAATGAAACAAAGAGGAAAACAAAACAAAATATAACATAAGTCAGTTTAAAGAACGACTGTACAAAATAAAAGTGACAACAAAGGAATGACATAAGTCAGTTCAAGGAACGAGTGCACAAAGTCAAAGTGACAACTAAGGAATGACATAAATCAGTTCAAGTAATGACTGCAAAACATCAAAGTCATAACTAAGGGAATGACATAAGTCAGCTCAATGAACACTGCACACAAAGTGACAACAAAGGAATGACAAGTCAGTTCAAGGAATGACTGCGCACAATCAAAGTGGCAACAAAGGAATGACTTAAGTCAGTTAAAGGAATGACTGCACATAATCAACGTGACAACAAAGATATGACATAAATCAGTTCACGGAAATAAGGAATGACTGCACAAATTCAAAGTGACAACTAAGGAATGACTGCACAAATTCAAAGTGACAACTAAGGATTGACTGCACAAATTCAAAGTGACAACTAAGGAATGACTGCACAAATTCAAAGTGACAACTAAGGAATGACTGCACAAATTCAAAGTGACAACTAAGGATTGACTGCACAAATTCAAAGTGACAACTAAGGATTGACTGCACAAATTCAAAGTGACAACTAAGGAATGACTGCACAAATTCAAAGTGACAACTAAGGATTGACTGCACAAATTCAAAGTGACAACTAAGGAATGACTGCACAAAGTCAAAGTGACAACTAAGGAATGACTGCACACATTCAAAGTGACAACTAAGGAATGACTGCACAAAGTCAGTGTGACAACTAAGGAATGACTGCACAAAGTCAAAGTGACAACTAAAGAATGACAAAGTTGAGATGAGTTGTCCTTCACTATACAGTGCAATGCTTTGGTTTCAATCCATATGTTCATATGCTGCTATTGTTTGAGCAGCCATGGCCGGGAACGCTAAACATCAGGAAAGAAAACCTGGAAGAACACCTTAGAATGACCTATTCAGATGGTCGCAAAGATGAGCCGCTCAGCAGCATGGCAGGTCTTAAATGGCCTAGTAAGCCAGGAGCTGAATTTAACACCAAGCCCCCAACGATGCAAGAAGTAGAAAGCATTGTCCAGAAAGCTCGGTGCAAGTCAGCTCCAGGTCCTAATGGTGTTCCATATGTTGTGTATAAGAGATGCTCTAAGGTGCTCAAATGACTGCTCCATTTACTGAAGAATGCGTGGAAAACCCAGCTTGTAAGCAAGGAATGGAGAAAGGCGAATGGAGTCTACATCCCGAAGGAACAAAATTCCAGACATCAGTCAGTTCAGGCCAATCTAACTACTTAATGTGGAAGGGAAGATATTCTTCTCAGTGATGGCAAAAAGGCTCACTACATACCTCCTGGCAAATGGGTATTGACACTACCATTCAGAAAGGAGGTACACCAGGATGTCTAGAGCATGCCACAATGATCTGGGAAGCAATTCAAAAGGCACAGTCTGACAGAGCAAACCTCCATGTAATCTGGTTGGATCTAGCAAATGCTTATGTATCCGTTCCACACCAGATGTTGTGGCAGGCCCTAGAAATGTATCATGTTTCACAAGAGATTGCAGCAATGCTGAAGCTACATTTCGCAGAGTTCCCGGTAAGATTTTCAACCAGAGAGTACACAACGAAGTGGATTGGCCTTTAAGTTGGAATTGCGATGGAATGTACCATCTCTCCGATACTATTCGTGTTGGCTATGCAGGTGATCCTCAATGTGGCTGAAGGAATTGGTCTAAAGCTCTGGAATGTGTCACATGCCACCGCTCAGAGCATTCATGGATGACACAACAACTCTGACATCAGATGAACATCAGGCCCGGAGGATGTTAGCACGCCTGGATGAACTAGTCAGCTGGTGCAGAATGAGCTTCAAACCCAAGAAGTTGAGAAGCCTATCAGTCAGGAAAGGGAAGATAGTGGAGGTCATATTCATGGTTTCCAACCAAAGAATCCCTACTGTCATTGAGAAAAATGTTATAAGTCCTGGCAGGGTGTACGATGCCTCATTAAAAGACTCAAAGGCAGTGCAACAGACAATAGAAATGGCAGACAGAGGGCTACAGATCATAGACTAAAGCAGACTCCTAGGAAAATTCAAACTTTGGTGCCTCCAGTTCATGTTGATACCTAAGTTGCTGTGGCCACTGCTTATATATGAAATAAGCACCAGTACAGTGAAAGCTATAGAGCAGAAGGTCAACAAGTTCATGAGGAAATGGCTAGGGGTACCACCAGGTCTGTCAAACATAGCACTGTACTGCAAAGATTCAAAACTTGCGCTTCCTTTCAAGTCAGTTGTTGAAGAGTACAAAGTGGGAAAGGCAAGGCTCACAATGATGCTGCACGAGTCAGCAGATGAAGTGGTTAAGTCCATTCAACCCACACTGAAAACAGGGAGGAAGTGGAAAGTGGAAGAAGCTGTTGATGCTGCCCAAGAGTCGCTCAAGCTAAGGGAGGTAATCGGATACACATAGACGAATAGATGGGGATTTTGCCATGGAGACATCCACTGGTGGTCCAAGGCATCAAGCAGGGAGCGCAGAGACATGGTAGTTCAGGAGATACGAGGAGCTGAGAATGATAAGAGGGTGCAAAAAGCAGTGCAGCAGGCCCAACAAGGCCAATGGACTACATGGGAAGGAGCCCTGCAAAGGTCCTTGACATGGAATGATATATGGCATATGGCACCTCTTAGGCTCAGCTTCATTATTAGGTCAATGTATGATCTCCTGTCATCGGCCACAAACCTTGAGTGATGGGAAAAGTCGGATGATGAGCAGTGCCCCCTATGCCAGGAAAGGCAGACACTTGAACACATGCTTTCAGCCTGCAAGGTGTCATTAGGGAAAGGACGATACACATGGCGCCACAACAAAGTGTTAAGTGAGCTGGCTGCGACAAAAGACCTGGCAAGGATGAAGGTGAATAGCAAAGTCAGGCTGAGTACCGCAAATACACTTTCTGAGAGCAGGAAAGTCAGCACACCCCAAACCGAGTAAATCAGGTAGCTGTTTACCAACTCTTCTTGACTGTGCAAATGACTGGGAGATGGCGGTAGACCTACCTGGACGAGGGGCATATCCAGAGAGTATCAGAAAATCTCGAAGACGGCCGGATATAGTGCTGCATTCTTCATCATCACAGCAGGTTATAATGATTGAACTGACCATGCCATTTGAATAAAGATTGGACGAGCAACATTCGTTCAAAGCGGCAAAGTATAGTGATCTGGCCGGATCTGAGACATGATGGGTTCACTGCAAGGGTCATGGCTGTTGAGGTGGGTGCAAGAGGGCTCGTGGCTGCATCAGTGTATGATTTATTGAAACTATTGGGTCTGAGAGGACAGTCGACAACAAGGACACTGAAGAAGCTTAGTGAAACTGCGGAAAGGGCATCATGCTGGCTGTGGAACAACCGCAATGGGCTATGGAACTCGTTACAGTAAAATCTAGCCCCACCTGTGGTATAGGAAACACCCTGAAATTCCGCAATACACTGAGTTTTTCATTGTATTGGTGAAAGGACGGCGGCGTTACAAGAAAAAGGCGGTGCATTATATGGGGCGAAGATAGCTTTCAGAGGCCGGCTCGCAAAGAATTCAAGCCTTGTCTGCGTCATGCAGGCGTGTTAGTGGTGTGCTGCGGAACGACCGCAATAATTTGTCTTCTCTTTGTTACTTTCACAATTGCCTCCTGCTGGTGGAATTGTGGATTTTAAAGCTGCATCCATGGTGGAATAGGTTCATATTCTATACAAGACAACAGGAGGCTAAGACACTTAGAGTGTAAAGGTAATAATGGGCCGAAACACTGCTTCTGATGATCAGACTGCCTCTTGTTGTATGGCTCTGTATAGAGTTTCCTATCATAAAAGAGCTTAACAGCTTAACAGTGTACTTCTTCTAATTGTTTTGTTTATTAAATTGACTATCAAGTAACCTGTCAAAATATGATGGTAAAGAATTATGTGATTTCTGTCTCATGTCCAGAGAATCACAGAGAGTCTGAACTTGTCTTTGGCTGATGCAGGTCGACTTGCCCAGAATCGTGATGCGTTCAGAGCAGCTGTAATGGAGACAACGTTCTGGAAAGAATACGTCACATGATGATGATGATGTCCAGAGAATAGCACCAATTCTCCTCTATTCAATTTCTTTCTTTACATTTCCTTCCAGTGAGCACATAAACCCATCAGCACACACATAAATTGGAAACTATAATTAACACAAACAAACAATAAAAGCTCAAAACAGATACTGGAATTTAATAAAAAAATATCTCTGCTAGGAATCAAATGCAGAACATTTTGCTTGTAAGGCAAACATTCTAACCATTAAACTATCAATATGCCTTCATATAAGGTTTAACTCTTTCATTCCAGAGTTATTTTGCACGCTGTGCCAGACTTTTTTTGTGGGCAGAACTTTATAGAGTGAAGTGTTCATCTTTCAGTCTAAATTTGTTTGTGAATTTTCCTTTGAACATGTACTTATTATATACCAAACTGTAGGGAAATGGATAGAGAATTCAAATATATAATGTCTGTGGTAGTATTAACACAAGTATGTTCGGTATAATTTAATCATTTTGCATGTAAAATTGAAAAACGCTAAAAAGTTGACTGTAGAATACGATCTTACCAAAGACAAATTACTGTCGTAGACAATAAAACTTTCTTTTTAGTCTTCAAACATCAAGTTAATCCATATACAAAGTAAAAAAAACATGCTTATGGCCAAAATTAGTAGATTTAGTGTTATTCGCACCAGTTTGTCCGTGGTTCTTTGTAAGAAAAAAATAAATTATGCAATCGTGCATTACGTAATTTTCAAACAAATAAATAAGAATAACGTCATATAAATACTTTTTTTACTCTTGTTTAATGTTTTAATAGTATCCCTAGCTTCATCTTCTACCAAGAACTAGTGATTAGATGTTACGGTAGGTCTAGTTTTGTTGCTTTTTGATCGGCCAGAATATGACTACGCCCACTCATCAACTAAATCTAGTGTGTCTAGCTTTTCTGCATATATTCCGTATTTTGACAACAAACTGTGACTACCAAACATTCATCATCAATGTCAGCAATGTTTCAAAGTAGTTTGACACAATTATTTGCTTAGGAGACTTAGAAAATGTAAATATAAAGCGTGACATATTTCTCTAGCAAAAACAACGAAAAACGTAAACACGCGAATCTTCACAAAAATTGTGATAATAACATCAAAACACGCACATGTGCTGATTAACTAAAGTCAAATTAGTTGTTTAAATAGTAGCGGAAGTCATTCTACGAGTTTTAATATATGAACTGCATTAAGCGGACGATTTTTAGGGTTTATTCGTGATAAACTAAAAACCACGCTCTGAGCGTTGCTGGGGCACGGCGTGTTGAATTTTGCAACGCTCAGAGCGTTGCTGTGGAGTCAGAGTTAAACAAAAAATCTTGACTGTTTTAATTATTGCCTCCCTTAGCTAACATTGCGTTTGTTACTTGCTGACATGCCATGGAAATCATAAGTGAAAATTTCACACAGACTTAGTTTTACCACAATTGATAATGTCATGGTCTATATACAACAGAACCTCAGTAAGCCGATTGTCATTAATCCAAAATAGTTCTAATTTGTAATGCTTGCACCAGAAAGAGAGGAGTGTGCCTGAGCTAAACCAAAAGTGTCCCTGGCAGTTAAGAGTTATAGTGGAGATGAGTATCTACTTTTAACTGTCACAATCATTCAGTCAGTTTTTCAGATAACCTAGTGTCAGTATGTCTTGTCTAATGTTTACATAGTTTTACTGTAAAACTGAAGTTATGGCATCTTCCTTGTCTTCTAAACAGAAACAATTGAATCAAAGACTGAGATTTTAAACATACTTTCAAAGGCAAAAAACATGTTTTTGTTAGCCAAATTTTATGCTCAAAAGACTGAGAGATCTAGCAGCAAAGAAATAAAGTTTGAAAATGATGTGGTTGAAAGTTTCATTTGCCATGTCACCTATCAATACAAAAATAATTAAATTTTCCCTCGATTTGACGTGGTGTGCTCTGCTCAACCTAGACACAGGGACCGTTGGTTATATTAGTGTCCATGTCCAAATAAAAGACTGCCTGGCCTGGTTAGTTCAATTAGTACCTTAAGTACAAATCAGTGTTATTTTTTATTACCTTGTTTAACAATCTCTTGAACAGTATTTTGAAATGTTTACAAATTCTAACAAATCAGAAATTTGAGCTACCTAGGTCTCAATTAATTAGGATTATCGAGGTTCTACTGTTTATATCAAAGAAGAGTTGGGTACCCGAAGAGCAACAGCGGAGAGACTTTTCAGGCCATAAATAGAGGATTCATCAGCAAAAGAGAGGCTAGCAAGAAGATGATGATGGCTGTATACCGCTCCACCTATGTCCCAGTCTTGACGTATGGATGCAAGTCATGGGCAATGACTTCAACCCACAAAAGTCAGATCCAAACCTCAGAAATTTTAATAGCCCAATTAATTAGGATTATTGAGGTTCTACTGTATTCATCTACCTGTATGTCTGAATAAATAATCCTCACATTTTTTTAACGAGTGGCCAATAAAAATAATATGATTGTTACATACGACCAGACAATGGATGGAATGACAGCAGACGTGTTATGTACAGTGTGGAATGAGTGTTATTTTAAAAGACAAATAAAAGGGAAGCAACTGTGATGCTGACATAACTTGACCTAAACTTGACTCATTTTTATCAGCATATTTTCCTTTGTGCTCCTGGCAGAGCTTGGAACCGCAGCCGGTCCCCCTTGCTGGAAATCTGCACCAAGCAGCCATTTGCTCTTTCAGCGGTGGTTTGGTAGCAATCTGTTATCTATGATGAGGTTTCTAGCCCTATGCACAACCTCATATTAGACGCTGTATACGACATGCATGAGGGTGCAGTAGTCCTTCCTTTTCTTTCTAAATCTCTTCCGAGTCCCCCAGGAACTAAACGGGGCACTAACTTTAATGTCCAAGTAAATCAAAAAAGTCTTTTGATCTATTTTGTTAATACAAAAAAAAAAAAAAAAAAAAAAAACAATATATGGTAGCATAATTACATTAATATTGCTGGCATGATATTTGCCCACCCACATAATCACAACAGCTATTCTGGCGTTTATCTAAGAGCAGGAACAGTTTGCACCATGCCCTGGGTACTGGTCATGAAGCCATCAACCAATCAAATTATTCTAATTGTCATCTGTATTAAAATATATATTAGCCAGGATCATCTTGTGGTTCAAAAACAAAACAGGACGTCTCTGGGGTCAAGATAAGACTTGTGGGAAAGGTCGTGCAAAATTTGCTAACACAAGTTGTGATTGTCAGGTTTATATAAACTAATACATCAAATGCTTCAATAAATGAATTTGGCAGTTTGAAATAAATGAATTTTAGAAGGAGTGAATTTGGGAGTTGCAACCTAATTGAACAGGGTTCAATTTCTAGCACACACAGTCGGGGGGGGGGGGGGGGGCGGGGGGAGGGGGGGGGAGCCTGGTATATGGGAGTTATGATTCAAGTGCCTCAGAGTGTAAAGAAGATAACAATGCCAAACCACTTGTCTGATGATTAGATTGTCTCTTGGTGTAGTGCTCTGTAGAGAGTCTCCTATTACCACCATTAAATGGTGCCATAGGGAGAAATAACATCAGCCATTCATAAGCATAAAACTGTCTTACTACATCAATACTGATCAGTAAAAAATGGATAGACTTGTCCTTATTTACTCTTGTACATTGTTAAAGTTATGGCTCATGTATCCTTGTACATTTTACTAGTCATGACTCACATGAACACAAAATGAACTGCATATAAATACTAAAAAAAAAAAAAAAATCAAACAAGTTAATGAATTCATGTCAGGGCAGTTTTTTTAACTGCAGATTTTCACTTGACATTGAATCTCAGACTAAAGTACAAAGGGACAGTGTTAAAAGTGTTTAGTTAACAGTTTTTCAGACAATCAACCATCCTACTTGACTTGCCAACAACTATATTAATCTCAATATAATATTTCAGGACAACAGGAATTAAAATTAGAAAACAAAAATACTACAAACAAAAGAGAAAGCAACAAGTATGAAACATATACCCATAATAATGCATGGGTGAATAGCTAGAGTCATTCTTGTATGACCACAAGGTAAGCACAATGTTAAAATATACAGATGTGGAAGTGAACCTTTGTCTGTGAGGCTAAATACCCACTCACTGACTCTTGAAACCATCCACACACTTCCAGGGATTCCCCCTGTGGTGAAACATGTTGAGAAAACAGCATTGCACACTAAAGCTTGGACAAGTCTCTTGAGCCCCCTGTGGTGAAACATGTTGAGAAAACAGCATTGCACACTAAAGCTTGGACAAGTCTCTTCAGCCCCAGATGTAACTCTGGCTTTTACCTGCTTGGCTGCATGCAGGAGGACTTCACAGTGAACCCATGACAGGCAGGGGCAGCTGACAAGTGGCTCTGTGTAGGCCAATACACTTCCTTGGGAGAGCCCAGAACCAGAGTACAGTATTTTGGCGTTGCCAATCTGGAGCCCCCTTGAATGGCAGGGAATGCACAGTATGCTATTAGCTTTTTCTTTCTAGCTTGTGACCAGATATGATGATCTTAAAATGCCAGCCAAAATGGAGCTCATGACTTCAGCTCCACACATTTCAGAATGGCAGAAAAGCCTCAGGAAAAGTCTAGATATACACTGTAGAAAATACCAAGGAGTCTTCAATGTGGTATTGGCTGCAAAAGAGCAAAAAGCTCAGTGCCCTAGGTAAACAACAACAAATACCCATAAGAAGAGGTGAAGACAGTTTAACTATAATACAGAAAAGTATAGTCATAATTTGTTCTCACAGAACTGTGCACTCTTCACTGCTAAGGTGAATAATTTTTTTAATCCATCTGTGGTTTGTTCAAATGTAATTTGTTTTAAAATGATCAACAATTTCTAATCAGTGGTAATGCAACGACCAATAAAGAGTGATATAATGATATATCAATTCTTAAAGAAATGACATTATCAGTGTGTATTTCATCTACAGATGATAACTACAACTGTTTACTCTTAACCACAAGATTATGAGCATTAGCCCTGTTGTCCACAGCCATAATGCACATATAAAATGAAACCATGAGATACTGACATAAAATTACTTACACTGATATTTAAATACAAAGATCGATATGTATATACATTAATAGAAATGAAAGTATGACAGATGAGCAAATAAAATATATTTATGTGAATATAGCATTCATATAAACAGAAAGATCCCTGTAATGTAATTCATAAAAAATGACTGCATCTTACAAGTATAAAGAACAGTAATATAGACTTATACATTAGCACAGTAACATTAGTAACAATTAATTTAAGGATAACACAGCAAACACTTCCATATACTAAAAACAGCAAAAATAATATCAACATAAGTAATAATACCTCAGTATCTATGACTAGTATAAGCGTTCTGTTACTTAACCACACTGTTACTTAACCACACTGTTACTTAACCACACTGTTACTTAACCACACTGTTACTTAACCACACTGTTACTTAACTACACTGTTACTTAACCACACTGTTACTTAACCACACTGTTACTTAACCACACTGTTACTTAACTACACTGTTACTTAACCACACTGTTACTTAACCACACTGACTGTGCTAAATCAATATCTGTAGTCAGTTTTGATCTTCATGTCTGCAGACTGATGGTACATCATCTTCCTTATTCCTCCCTATCAACCATGGAGTCACCACTACAGGTAGTGACCATGGGGGTCACCACTACAGGTAGTGACCATGGGGTCACCACTACAGGTAGTGACCATGGGGTCACCACTACAGGTGGTCTCCTTGCAAGAAGCCTGCATCAAAATATCCATGTGCCCTCTCAGCGCTGGTTTGTTATATATAATCATTTCTAATATCACTTCCTTATGTAGATTAAATCTACCATGGCAGATGGTCACCTTCAATAAGTCTATAAGGTAAAGGTAAAGGATCTTCCCGTTACACGCCCATTGAGGCATATTGGGAATATGGTGTTAGGCCCATATTTTCTCGACCATCGGCACACTAGGGGTGATGTGGTCAGCATCACGCCGGCCGCCTTAACCTTCCCAGAGTTGCTCTGGTACCCAATTGGGGGCTGGGTTGACCCAGGAGCCGGTTGCGGTCTAAAAAATCCCACCTTAACCGGGGATCGAACCATGGACCACTGAGCTAGGAAGCCAGTGCACTAACCACTGTGCTACCACAGCTCACAATAAGTCTATGCTAAAGCAAAAACTCTTGCAGAAGTGGTTTCTGTAGCAATTAAGTTTTACATGATCAGGTTATCAACCTCATGCAAAAACTCAAATTAGTCACCTTTTACGATACGACTGAGGCAGCATTCTTTCTCTGTTTTCTTAGAGACCCCTGGGAACCACGTGGTACATGTTATCATGATATTGGCATTCTCCCGTCTGCTAATGATGAAAATCATTGTATACTTCAGTAACTCTCTATAGCCCAGCATTCAATGTAGTGGTTAACCGTCACAGACTCAGTGCTGGGGTGAAGGTTGTGTGTAAAATTAGGTTTATTTATCTCATGTGTGTTCGACTCTACCAAGATAACCTACAGCTTTAAACACCTGCTGCTGTTTTGGTTGGTTTTTTTTTCCTGAGCAAAACTTTTTTTTTCCATGTAATTTTGTTCATAAAACATTTTCTATAGAAACAGGTTGCCTTTCTCCTCTGTGTAGCTTGGGGTGGGGAAGGGGGGGGGCCTTGCTCTGATGCAACAAAGAAAGAATAGTACTACTGTTCCTCAGGCATGTCGTACAAGGTGACTAATATAAGGTTATGTATGCCGACTGGCAACTTCATCTTGTAAAACACACTGCTACAGACACCATCACTGCATGAAACTGCTTAGTACAGGCTTCCTGCAAGGGAAGCAACTGCAGTGGGTGTACCTAGCTCCATAAGGAATAAATAAGATAATGAATGAATGCAGTTACTTTCTCTTTAAAAACAATCAGAGCTGCAGTAATAGTTTTTTTAAATCAATTATCTCACTACCTTGATGATATACCGTCATGTGCAGCTGTCATATGAGCTAACTGAACATATCAATGAGCATATAAAAATAAAAACAGGTAGCGGTATTCGCTAGATTACATTTTGTACGTTAGAAAAATATAAATAAAGAAACACAGAAATCTGTACGGAGATTCAATCCCTCACTGTACGCGGAATGACATAATTAAAACACATTCTTATGATATGCAAATATAACCACCTAAAATAAAAGGTTTATGGGGAAAGACAAATACTGCAAATCTGCAAAATGCTATAAATAAGGAATAATAACACATAATTTAAACCAAAATATGGTTTGATATGAGTATTTGTACCCAATATAATGGCAAAATAGATCACAAAATGTCACAGCGGAACGTTTTATACACACAGCTCTCTCACTTAGCACCACTCAGTAGTAATTCATCAAAGCACACTGAACACAGGTGTTGTTAATATAACCGGGACTGTTGATGAAGTCATTAAAAATAAATTACTTATGGCCAATTCATATTATTTCACACTTCTAAAGTCACATCACACACATAGCAAACACAGTAACAATAATCACTGTTACACAACAGACCAGCCATTCTCAACCTTTTTATCCTAGAGGAACCCTTGAAATAATTTTCAGGTCTAAGCAACCCTTGTGTACAAATTATTATATCTACAGCTCTGGGTACCTTAGCGTGAACAGTAAGTTGTACATATAATAATTGAATAAAAATTGCCAATGCTCTTTTGAGTACACGTTTTTTCTCAGGATCTGTTTCTTTTGGCCAACTTATTAGCCTACTCTGTTTGTGTGGTTTCCCTCCCCATAAAGGATATCAACTATAATGACGCCAGTAGTGTAGGTACAAGAACTTCAGTTTTTTTTCTTTTTTAAAAAATTTCCTACTTGGTTTTTTTTTAACCACATCCAAGTAGGCCTAAAAGTCTTATAAAAAATGTATGCTCTACAACACTGGTGTCACTAGGGTTGGTGTCACCCAGTGCGGTAACTCATGGTAACCTCCTCCCGTACCAGACCATACAGAATCCTTAGTAATGTTTTTTTGTACTAATGTTACTCGTAAATCCTAATTCCCGCATATCACCGAATGAAATGGCAATACTAGTGATATAAACAACTATCAAAATTAAACCTTTAAATTACAATATCATACGCACAGCCTAAATGTATTTACATTTACATAAGTTTCATGTGGTTAAAGTGAAAATTCGGTTAGAAAACAATAGAATTTGAAGTAAAAACGTAGGTATATTGATATAGTACATGTAAGCTGGGCTTACGAAAAATGTTTTTGTGGTTATAACTAAGTACAGGGATATTTTTATAAAAAATAATAAATTTCTGCTGAAACACTGGACACAAATTTTATAGACAGTCATTTTGGTGTCACCCCACCCCCTCTGATGATGTTACCCGGTGCGGTCCGCACCCCCCTAGTGACGCCACTGCTCTACAAGATGCTAATGAAATATGGTAAGTGCAAGAGTGAACCTGGTCCTATTGCGCACTGCCATACGTAGCTGCTTGGTCACTGCCCACCACTGTGAGTGCTAGCATTGCCCGGTACGCAATAGTTTTCAACAAAAAAAAAAAGACCGTTTATTTTTTTGTAAGTCACGATCTCTCGCTTAACCCTAGGGTTTCGTGGAACCCCAGTTGAGAAACTCTGCAATGGACAATAACTGACTTCATTCACACTGATTTAATAATTTACTTCTGTCTACTGAGAAAGAGCGAAAAGAAGAAAGCTATTACTGGGCTCCTCAACAATCATACGCTTATATGGCACCTCCCAACAGCTACAGACCACATGTAGATTCACGCGCTATATGGCACCTCCCAAAAGCTACAGACCACATGTAGATTCACACGCTATATGGCACCTCCCAACAGCTACAGACCACATGTAGATTCATCAACTTAGCATAGGTTATGAAAAAGTGATTGAGTTTAGCAGTCCTAGTTAAGACACAACAAGAAGTTGTCATTGAAAAAAAAGAGTTAGAAAATGAGTAATGAATGTGTTGAGGTAAAAGAGGTAGGTAGTAAACTATGAATGAACTGCACCTAAAAGAGATTGACAGTGAACTATCAATGACCTGCATCTAAACGAGATAGTTAACTAAAGATGTACTGTACTTAAAAAGTCAGACTGTGAACTGTTGTAACTAAGAGTGTTAGAAAGTTAACGGTGGACATACTGCAACTAAGAGAGGTAGACAGTGTACTATGTATTGCATCGTAAAAGCGAGTTAGGCCAGTCCTTGAATATGGCAAAGCAGCATGAGCAACAGAAGCTAAGACATACTTCGATAAAATTAGCAGACTCCAAAATCAAGCAATGAGAATTATAACGGGAGGCATGAAGTCAACACCTATAAAAGAACTCGAAAAGATTACACGCTTCCAGCCAATGTAGGATAGAAGAGACTGCAGAGCTCAGCAACTGGCTGAAAAATTCAAAAGACTAACAGACCACCCAATGTGCCGTAGAATGAATGCTCTTAGAAGGCAAAGACTCAAACGAAGCAACTTTGTAGAATCAACCAAACCACAGATGAGAGCAGTTTCCATAAATGAAATATCCACTATTAAACCCATCTACACTGCACACAAGCTTCCAGTTTGGAAACAAATCTGAAAAAAAATATGATTTCCGAAACATGGCCATCCCTGAGCATTTCAGATTCTAGGTTATGCACCTGTAGTAAACTATGAATGTACTACAACTAAAAGAGGGGGACAGTAAATCAGAGGCGTACTTAAAAGTAGTTGGCACCCGGGGCAAATACTACCTTTGGCACCCCTTCACCCTAATAAGAAACACACCTGGAAGTATACTTTTTACAGTAAGTACTATCATAAAAGTACTGAAGCCTTAAGGTGGATAACTGAAACTTCATTAACAAAGGCAGTCATTGAGCCAGACTCTCAGTCCATGCTTCAAAATGTTTGGCTACGGCGTGAATAGAAAACATTAATTGAAGCTATGAATCTGCAGGAGCTGGTGTGGATCTACTGTCATCAAGAGCACCCTCAGTGGGGACACTGGATATGGATAAGGGAAAGATACTGAGAACAGTTAATGATCACCTGTTAGAGAATGACACTGCAATAGATGAATCTTCACGGTTAAGACTGTTGGAATTTGGCATCAAACGCAAGGCTAGCAGAGATGGATGTATGAGAGGATGCATCTGTTGTGTATACAACCAGCGAGCTACAGGAACAGTTAGCATTCATACTCTTCGACATATACTGAGGGAGAATGAGCACCTACGGGTTTGCCCAGAGTGCAATGATGTCGATTCTGTTTTTTTTTTTTTTTTTTTTTTTTCCGTAACCAGCGGCACTTGGGCTTTCAGCCCTTCGGCCCAATGACATTGTTACGTACATTTATTACCTAAGGAGGTAGTCTTCGGTCCTGCCAAATGTACGCACCAGTTTTATATAGTTATATTATTTGAGCGTTCGATTGATTCACGCACTGACGTGCACAATGCAGTGTGAGTTGCTTTGGACGCACGGGTAACCTAGTTTAGGGATTGTGACGTCATGTTTTGTCGGGGCTGTACGGACCATGTTTATGTCCGATATATATTTCCTTGGAATTTTGCTGGCAAGTTTGGAAGAAGCTATTATGTTGTATGATCTCTACTGGTTCATGGTAAAGCCAACAGTAGTAGGATCAAGTAAGTGTCGCCCCATGTCATTAAATGTTTATTGAGTAAATTAAAGTGTAAGGCCGCTCATAGTTCTGATCTAGCGGGAAATCCATCACTGTATGTTATTTTCTAGAATGGACAGACGGAGTCGGTAGCCTTTTGAATTACCGTAGCGGAAGAATACCTACGAGTACACAAAGTTGATTGAATTATATGCTTCTCATGTTTTATATGCCGTATGTTAGTCAATGCCAAAGTCATGGCATGGATATAAAGAGGTTAGTCAACACAGAACTCTAACCTGGTCGTATTGTTGTGGATGACTTTATTTGGATATTTATATATATATGCTGCCTAAGTATTGTAGGAAGGAAGCCTGGAATCATGGCAAGTCTGATAAGAAATATTACTCATTGAGTATGAATCCGTTGGTCATAAGATACGTCCTTGAGAGAAGGTTAACGGACGTTATTACAATACATATACTATGGCAAAGGAAGGGATCCTTAGACATTTGAATAAGAGGACTTAATTGTTAGAGAATCTTCATCCCTTGAAAAGTGATGATCAACATTGTGATGTATGACCTTTTTGCACCTGTAACTATGACTGTCTTGTTCAACGCCGTATATGTCACGTTCAATAAAATCTATGTACATTCATCACAGCCTTGCGTGCTGCCTATCAGTGACCAGTTGATCACTACTTGTTGGAGTTCGTTTCAACTTAAGAACATTTTCTGAAATATTTTCATTGAGAAAACATTCGCGTAATGAAGGTCTTTACCTCTAGAAGAAACGACCCAACAGTAAATGGTGGGCCAATGTGGTCTGGAATTAATTTCAAAGGAACGTGCCCATTCAAATTATCGATTGAAAAGAAGATTTGAACTTTCAAGGCGCCAACATCTCGAACTTGGAACCCAGTGGGATGAGAAATCAGAAACAACTTACGTTTACCAAGGTCAAGGTCTTCAATCAACCTCCACGTTAAGATTCACAGTGACTGACATCCTGGGGATCACCTTGTAGCGGGAGGTTATTTAAATTTATTTATTATGTAAGAGTATGCCAGTAAATAGTTCTGACCTTACAAGTAATACCCCAGTCTTAGAAATAAGCACTGGTGTATTGTTATCATAACAATAGTCAGACTGTGAAAACCCTGGCCCAGTTGGTAAGAAGTAGTACCAGGATTTAAGGTGTCTCCTCCCTGTGACTATCTTATGATTACTTATATGCTAGGGGATAAGTAAAATGTACATTCACTGAACCCACAAAATGGAAAAAGTGAATAAATCCTCAGGTACCGTTAAATTAGTTTAATGATTACATTAATATTCTATTTCTACTAGTTGGAAAAGAGTATACACATATATATAAAAATATTCACACAATTACTATTATTGTCTGTTTATACTTCAAGATCTTAAATAATAAATTTACTGAAATCACTGTTATTAGTCCTTTGAATTTAAGGATAACTGTCATCAGTTGACTGAGTTTATGTATGGTTACTTATTGTTTTCAACTATTGGCTGTTTCACATGTATAGGTGGTCAGTGTCAAACAGGACACTTATCTTTCCAACTTGATACTGCTGAAACTGTCCTTTGCTGATATCAGACTTGGTAGGCCCAACAGTAGGGATGCCAATGACCAGTTGAAGTTCACTCTTTGGGGTCCTGCACTTTTGTGGGATTGCCTCGGGTAAACTGCACCGGCTTCTGATACTGGACAGTCTGGTTTGAGTTATTTCATGGAACCTGTAACATATCAGCCTTGGCTAGTATCTGGCTAGACTTGTAGCTGACTAGCACAGATGTCAGACCAGTCAGTCATCAGATGTCACCGTTATACAATCATAGTAAGTAAGGACATCATTTCAGTGATATAGCATTAATATTAACATTTCAATTAAGTATAACTGACTAGCACATAAGTCAGACAAGTCAGTCATCAGGTGTCAAAGTTATACAGTCATAGCAAGTAACATCAGTTCAATGATACAGAATTAATATTAACATATCAGTAATAAACATCATCTGGTTTAATCCGCTCCTATACATCCCTTCATATTCTATAACTTGATCCTTCCAAATCATATCAAGTACAAATTCAAATCTGATGCTATCTTAGCAACTACCCAAAATTAATACATAAAATAAATAAAGTGAGTGACCACGTGATCAGGTTGCTTTCTACTGAAACTGGCTGTAGAACACTCCAGTTTACCAGCTGTAAATGGGTACAAAGTTGTGCGCTCGAACTAGGGAAGGCAAAGGCAGCGAGGAAGGGGACTAGTCACCTAACCTCGTAAAAGCGGTATCTTCCATGCTGAAGCTTCTAACAATTTATTTCCCTAAGACAATCTCTGGTCATGGGACTGCCTTTATCTTCGTAAGCGATAATGCATTTAATATCGACGAGATACAGCATTAAATATAATAAATATTTTCTATTTGGCTGTGGGGCTAGTTTTGATACGTTTTTGTACAAGCAACCATCTTCCACTAAGCACATGAATAAATCATATTAAAATAATAATACGTTATATCAATGAATATTATACAGGCATATTTTGTGAATTCTAAATGAACCTGTAATACAAAATAAAAGAAATTATTATACAGGATAGCTATCGTAAATTCGCTTACCCTCAGACTCCAGACACTTAGACTGAAATTTTCTGGCGATCCGCTCACACTTCAGATGGATTTAGAGTCGTGGCGTTATCTGCCCTCAGTCTTGTCTCAACCTCTTGCGTTGTGTATCTCTCTCAGTTTACCGATCCGCTTTAAATACGTATAGCGCGGACGTATCGGAGAGTACCGACGTCACAGCTTAAACCTAACCTGAAAAAATCCTTCCCGAACCGTGATTTCAGCCGATCTGTGCGTCGACTGAAATTTTGCCTTTCTCATTCTCAGCATATATAATATCCATATTGTTCCATCTTATCTAGTTTTATACAGCTGATAAAACTCTATCTTCCTATCCATGTAAATTCCCAAACTGTTATTTGTTGATTTTAATATTTCGAACAGAAGTGGGTTTAGCAGCTGTTAGCGTAACTGTGGGCAGCCGAAATACGCATATATCTCCGTAAATGAGAACTTCCTACCGTTCCATCTTATATGCAGTTATACACCATCCTTCCCTGTACTGAAATGTAAAATCCTTTTCATACGGATTCCCTTCGTTTATTATTTATTGTTGGCGATTCCCTCTGTCCGATACACGTTTCGCTTATACGCCGCCATTTTGAAAGCGGTCACTCGATCGTAGATGGGTTTATAAATCTAACTGAACTCATTTGCAATGACTTGAAACCAATTTCGCGACATAGCTCCCCCATATTTTAAGCTGGATGATATCTAGCTTAACTATTGGGTACAAGACAATTGCAAATCGACCATTCCGAGGTTAGTTTTCCTTCCTTCTATCCTCCTCAAGCTCTGTGGGATGACGACTAAGAAAATCTGCGCCCACATTGTTTTCCAAGAATATATTCATCCTTTACTATCTCTCTCCTTCCTGTTCGGCTTTTCATCCAGGCTCTTACTGCTGGTGAAACGGGGTCGGTAGGTTTCCCATGAAGTTTACCGCCCTCTTTTCGTTGATAGTTGGATGTGGTTTTCCCTCGCAAATCCGTAGGTGTTTGATTTTCGCTACGTGATTTGTTCCTTTTTTCCAGCGCATGGGGTTCAGACTGCAATTGAACCTGTGTGGGATGTTTCCTTTCCCCTCCCGTGCAAATCTCGGGAGTACCCCTGATTGCTGGTTTGCTTGTAGATTTTTGATGAAGACTCTTCCGTCGACTTTCTGAATCTACATAGGTGCACTCTGGACAGGAATTTACATACTGATTTATGTCTTCCGTAATACCTGGCCAGTAGAACTGGGTGGCTATTCTTTGTTTTGTGGCACCATTACCCAGGTGTTCACTCAAAGTTGATATGTGTCCCCAGCCTATAACCTTATTCCTATAGGTGGATGGTACAACAATTTGACCATGACTTTTCGTCCCTCTTCCAGCTTTCCTGTACAAGAGTCCATGTTCCATATAGAAATGTCCTTTCCTTGGAGCTTTATGTGTTTTTGATAATTTGCCAAAACAAGGCTTCAACGTGCTGTCTGCTTCTTGAGCCCGTTTCATTTCAGTTGAATGAAATTTTACGTTGGTGTCCCTCTCTATGTTCCTGGAGTCAGACCTGGTCTGGGTTTCTGCCATAACCATAGGTTTTACAGGGTCTCCTAAGAAAACATATTTACGCCCCAACATTAGGGGGTAAAAGGGATCATCTATCACAGCTGCATTTATCTCCCCTTCCACATAGCGACAACTGACATGAATCTTTGCTATGGGTAAAGTAAGGGGTGATGTTCCTTTTAGTGGCCCTTGAATCTCTACTGTTTCTGTGGTGATTTGTTCAGGGCACACCAGAGATGCACACACGACTGCGTCATAGGACAAACCTGTGTCATACATTCCTGTGACTTGTTTGCCATTCACAGTCACTATCTCCTGGGTAGGTGGGTGATGGAGGCTATTCTGACTCACAGTCAGTTCCTTCCTAACAGAAGTCCTCACCTGTAGACATGCAGCATGATGAAGGGGTTTTTTCCTCCCACATTCATCAGTGTTGTGGTTGCTCATCTTACAAAATTTGCACCACTTAGCTCCCTGTTTGTAGGGTTTATTTTCCTGAGTCTGAGGGTTCTTGTCCTTATTATCAAATCTTTGCTTGTATCTGTATGGTTGATCCATCTGGTCAAAATGGGTATTCTGCGGTGGTGGCTTATATCCTTCTACCTGCTTCCTTTTTGTTCCTACCAATTCAGCTTGAGCTGCTTGGTATCTCTCTGCACATTTCAAAATGTCTTCCAGCCTCTCTGCTCCTTGTTCCATAAGGAATTTCCTCATTTCTTGAGACATGGAATCTTTCACTTGCTCTAACATAACCATTTCTTTCAGATCCTCGTAGGTTTTCTGATACTTACCTAAACTACTCCATTTCAACAAATACGTTTCTAGCCTAGCTGAGAACTGGTTATATGTTTCTCCAGGTAGAAGTTTAGAAGTTCTAAATTTCTTCCTATATGCCTCAGAGTTCTTTTCATACCGGATCAGTAAGGCTTGCTTTAGTATTTCATAATTTTCCTGATCTTCTTTGGGGAGTTTCAGAAACACATCATATGCAATACCTCTCAATCCCTGGGATAACTTTAGACTCCATTTTTCCTTTTCCAGTCCATATGTAGAGGCTAGCCTTTCATACCTATCCAGGTACGACTCAATTGCGTCCTCCTTTTCAACAAATGGATCTAGGTGGAAGTTCATGGCCCCATTTGCTGTGTTCTGAAAAGAGCTATTCGCAGAATGAGGTGAGCTATTACCATGGGTGATAGTCCCAGCCTGAAGTTCAAGATCAAGCTGTCTCATTTTCAGCTCATGGTCTCTCTCTGCTTGTAACCTCCTTTCTTCTCTCTCAGCTTCCAATTTCTTGGCTTCTCTTTCTGCTTCCAATTTCTTGGCTTCTCTTTCTGCTTCCAATTTCTTGGCTTCTCTTTCTGCTTCCAATTCTAATTTCTTGGCTTCTAATTGCTTTGCTTCTCTCTCGGTGTACTTTTCACATTCCGTCGTGACATACCGGATCAGAACGTCACCATCCATGCCAAGCTCTTTTCCCACCTGCAGTGTAGCAGACCTAAATTTGACCAAGTCAGCCATGATGTATCTGTAGTCTAGTAGGGCAAGCGATCTTACTCAAACTAATTTACTACAATATAATTAACTTATATAAAATTAAAGTTAATTAAACTGACTTCACCATATATGAAACAGCTTTCTTTATCTGTACTCAATGGTACTCCTAAAAAAATTATATATTTCCTACTATGTTAACTCTTTCCAAAAAACAAATTTCCAAAAAAGAAAATTTCCTACACAGGAGAAATAGAAAGATGGCTCAGGAATATCAAAGATATATCCCGCAGACGAGCCCCCACTGTAGCGGGAGGTTATTTAAATTTATTTATTATGTAAGAGTATGCCAGTAAATAGTTCTGACCTTACAAGTAATACCCCAGTCTTAGAAATAAGCACTGGTGTATTGTTATCATAACAATAGTCAGACTGTGAAAACCCTGGCCCAGTTGGTAAGAAGTAGTACCAGGATTTAAGGTGTCTCCTCCCTGTGACTATCTTATGATTACTTATATGCTAGGGGATAAGTAAAATGTACATTCACTGAACCCACAAAATGGAAAAAGTGAATAAATCCTCAGGTACAGTTAAATTAGTTTAATGATTACATTAATATTCTATTTCTACTAGTTGGAAAAGAGTATACACATATATATAAAAATATTCACACAATTACTATTATTGTCTGTTTATACTTCAAGATCTTAAATAATAAATTTACTGAAATCACTGTTATTAGTCCTTTGAATTTAAGGATAACTGTCATCAGTTGACTGAGTTTATGTATGGTTACTTATTGTTTTCAACTATTGGCTGTTTCACATGTATAGGTGGTCAGTGTCAAACAGGACACTTATCTTTCCAACTTGATACTGCTGAAACTGTCCTTTGCTGATATCAGACTTGGTAGGCCCAACAGTAGGGATGCCAATGACCAGTTGAAGTTCACTCTTTGGGGTCCTGCACTTTTGTGGGATTGCCTCGGGTAAACTGCACCGGCTTCTGATACTGGACAGTCTGGTTTGAGTTATTTCATGGAACCTGTAACATATCAGCCTTGGCTAGTATCTGGCTAGACTTGTAGCTGACTAGCACAGATGTCAGACCAGTCAGTCATCAGATGTCACCGTTATACAATCATAGTAAGTAAGGACATCATTTCAGTGATATAGCATTAATATTAACATTTCAATTAAGTATAACTGACTAGCACATAAGTCAGACAAGTCAGTCATCAGGTGTCAAAGTTATACAGTCATAGCAAGTAACATCAGTTCAATGATACAGAATTAATATTAACATATCAGTAATAAACATCATCTGGTTTAATCCGCTCCTATACATCCCTTCATATTCTATAACTTGATCCTTCCAAATCATATCAAGTACAAATTCAAATCTGATGCTATCTTAGCAACTACCCAAAATTAATACATAAAATAAATAAAGTGAGTGACCACGTGATCAGGTTGCTTTCTACTGAAACTGGCTGTAGAACACTCCAGTTTACCAGCTGTAAATGGGTACAAAGTTGTGCGCTCGAACTAGGGAAGGCAAAGGCAGCGAGGAAGGGGACTAGTCACCTAACCTCGTAAAAGCGGTATCTTCCATGCTGAAGCTTCTAACAATTTATTTCCCTAAGACAATCTCTGGTCATGGGACTGCCTTTATCTTCGTAAGCGATAATGCATTTAATATCGACGAGATACAGCATTAAATATAATAAATATTTTCTATTTGGCTGTGGGGCTAGTTTTGATACGTTTTTGTACAAGCAACCATCTTCCACTAAGCACATGAATAAATCATATTAAAATAATAATACGTTATATCAATGAATATTATACAGGCATATTTTGTGAATTCTAAATGAACCTGTAATACAAAATAAAAGAAATTATTATACAGGATAGCTATCGTAAATTCGCTTACCCTCAGACTCCAGACACTTAGACTGAAATTTTCTGGCGATCCGCTCACACTTCAGATGGATTTAGAGTCGTGGCGTTATCTGCCCTCAGTCTTGTCTCAACCTCTTGCGTTGTGTATCTCTCTCAGTTTACCGATCCGCTTTAAATACGTATAGCGCGGACGTATCGGAGAGTACCGACGTCACAGCTTAAACCTAACCTGAAAAAATCCTTCCCGAACCGTGATTTCAGCCGATCTGTGCGTCGACTGAAATTTTGCCTTTCTCATACTCAGCATATATAATATCCATATTGTTCCATCTTATCTAGTTTTATACAGCTGATAAAACTCTATCTTCCTATCCATGTAAATTCCCAAACTGTTATTTGTTGATTTTAATATTTCGAACAGAAGTGGGTTTACCAGCTGTTAGCGTAACTGTGGGCAGCCGAAATACGCATATATCTCCGTAAATGAGAACTTCCTACCGTTCCATCTTATATGCAGTTATACACCATCCTTCCCTGTACTGAAATGTAAAATCCTTTTCCTACGGATTCCCTTCTGTTTTTATTTATTGTTGGCGATTCCCTCTGTCCGATACACGTTTCGCTTATACGCCGCCATTTTGAAAGCGGTCACTCGATCGTAGATGGGTTTATAAATCTAACTGAACTCATTTGCAATGACTTGAAACCAATTTCGCGACACACCTCTTCATCATTATTGCGTGCGAGCTGTAATCTAGATACGCAGAACGAAGTATTTTATCCGTAGACGTACATCCACGGAGACGAGGCACATTGATTTTTTACCTGCACGCGAGATGAGTATAACGTGTTTTCGTTATCCATTTTATCACGTTTAGATGTGCCTTCGATACTAATGTCCACATTTGTATTTTCCATGTTATATGTTATATGTTGTGCATTCGTCGTGGGAGGTAGGGAGGTTGATCTGACGAACGAGATCCATCTCGAAGCCAATTCGGGCTCTTCGTCAGATGTTCTGTAGGGCTCAACTTGTAAGTTTCAATTGAGCGATAGTTCCGGTACAAGGCTAGAAACCTTGCCGAAGTTCCGATCGCTAGTTGCTTCTTATAATAGTATCTGTTTAGCTGTTCCGTCAAGTTTTTATTGTTGTTCTCGTAGTTATTTTTATTCGTAATTTAGTTTTATGATGAATTTTGTTTGTATTTTGCGTCCATCTCACCTTTCCTGTCGTTCAGTTTTTTACAAAACCTATGTTTTTACACTGTGTTGTCAATTGTACTGTTAATTATCTGATCGTAGTTATCGTCGTATATTTTTACGATATTCTATTTTAGTTATACATTTTTATTTTTTTGATTTCTACGATTGTGTTCACCCGTCCAGTTTATCATGTCTTGTCGATTATGTTTCTATTGTCTTTCTCGTTGTTCATTTCATGACATTTGATTACATAAATTTATTGATTAATAACATATTTAATAATTATATGATAACATTATACCGTTCTAAGGACAGGAACGAAGAACACTTGTTATAGTAACAAGGTTAACTAATTTATATTGATTAATTATCATTTTAAATATCTAGAGTACTGTGACTACTTATATAGAATAATGTATTCACTCGATTATTTCATTAAGCAAGCAAAAGCTTTGCAAATACCTGCTGAAGAGGTAAGACAATTCGCTATGTCAGAATATAAAGAGGCTCAAAGGTTGGAAGCTCAAAGATTGGAAGCTGAAAAGTTAAGATTGGAAAATTTGAAATTTGAGGCTGAGGAACAAGAGAAGAAGATGAAATTTGAGGCTGAGGAACAAGAGAAGAAGATGAAATTTGAGGCTGAGGAACAAGAGAAGAAGATGAAATTTGAGGTAGATCAAAAACGGATTGATGCTGAGGAACATGAAAAGAAGAGGAAATTTATAGCTGAGGAAGAGGAGAAAAAAATGAGATTAGCCTCTGAATTAGAAGAGAAACGATTTCAGCGAGAGACAGAACAGAAACAAAAAGAAATGGAAGTTAAACAAAAGGAAATGGAAGAAAGAAGATTAATAGCTGAACAAAATACATTACGACTTCAGCTTGAGAGGGAAGAGAATGATAGAAAACGACAGCATGAACTGAAATTAGCAGAGTCAGAATATGAGAGACTTAGGTTAACTCAGGAAGCTAATTCTCAGAGAACTCTTGAAAGCCAAACTTCATCCAGACAGGATCATTTTAAGGAAATTCACCTTAAATTACCAAAATTTAATCCCCCGTCTGATGACGTGATATTCTTCCTAGATAGGTTTGAGGCCACTTGTGGGTCTTATAACGTGGATAAAGCGCTATACTGTACATATTTATCCAGATTACTTACAGGGGATGCATTAGCAGTTTATCATACCACCAGCATTGGTGAGAAAAATGACTATAATGCTCTTAGAGCAGCACTTCTGCAAAAATTCCAAATGACAGAAGACGAATATCGTTTAAGATTTCATACATTACTACCTCAATCTGGCAGAAATTTTAGTGATTTTCTGTCACAGATACGACTAACATTAGAAAGATGGATCGAATTATCCAAAATTGAAAAGTCGTATGAAGGTCTCTTCGATTTACTGATGCGCGATAAGGTACTTTCGTCTGTAAATCCTACATTTCTCGCATTTTTACACGAACGGAAACCTTTATCTATGAAAGGCTTAGAAGAACATGCAAAAATTTTTTGCACTGCTCACCCAACCATGGATCTAAGTAATGCACAGATTAAGAATGAATTGCCTGTTGCTTTTGCAGCACAACAAAACAATTTTTCACGCAATCGTTCTTTTAGTGCTGATAGGTATGTCAATAAGGGAAATAATTACAATTTTAACAATGATAACTTTTACAAAGGGAAGCAATTTCAACAATCTGCTCCATTTAATGTTTCTTGGAACCAAACTCACAGATCGCAAGATTTTGGTAACAATAATTTTAAAAATAATCAAGGACATTATAATAAACAAAACTGGAGATCAAAATCTCAGGGTCCGCAAAACAGACAAGGTTCTTGGAATAAAAATTTTAAAGAACATCATAACTTTAATTATACAAATTATCGGACTCATCCAAATTTTAACTCTAGCAGAAATGACAATTATGGCAATTTTAATGACAAAAATCACAATCGATCGCGCCGACGAGATAGATCGTCGAGTAATACAGGTAGACATTCTAATGTCTCTTTAATTGATACACAGGCTAACATTGAACAGGGTAAAGTAGCTGAAACTCACAATGCTATGTCTTGTTCTCTTGATTGTACCCAGGTGAAAGACTGTCCAGAATGCTCGACTCTTTTCCAGCCTAAGGCGATCACGACGCTGCGTTGCGGACATACCTTGCCTAGTCTACCTGCAGTCTGTACGGCCACTGCTGCGTCAGTACACCAGGGACAGGGCTCTCTTAAGTTTAACAAGGGATTTGTCAACAATATTTCATGCTCTCTCCTATTTGACTCAGGTTGTAGCACTGTGGGCGTCCGGACTTCGCTGATCAACCCAAGTTGTGCCACGGGCAGGGTTGTCAAGTGTGTGACTTTTGGTGGCACCGTTGAAACATTTCCCACTGCTATTATTGATCTTAATACACCATTTTTTTCAGGAAAGATCCAAGCATGTCTCCTTCCGAATCCAATTTGTGATTTAATACTTGGTCGCATACATGGTATTAAAGAGTGTACACCACAGCAAATAGCTGAATGGGAAGAGCGACATATTCAAACTGCAAATGCAGTAGTGACTAGAGCGCAAGCTACTAATATGTCGCATGATACACCTATTGAACCTACAGTTCATACCACTTGTGATGATGATGCTCCTATTTCACGGGAGTTGTTTGCAACATTGCAAAAGAATGATGATTCATTAAAAAAAATTTTTCAGTATGTTAACAAAAAGAATACAAGCAACAAACTTGCAAAATCTAGACATGACTTTATACTTAAAAATGGGATTTTGGTTAGAGTAATACGGGAAAAGGATTCATCCTTATGTTATCAGATCTTAGTCCCATCCTCTATGAGATCTCGTATATTACGACATGCGCATGACTCGCAATGTGCGGGCCATATGGGTTTTTCGCGTACCAAATCCAGAGTGCTTTCGGCATTCTACTGGCCAGGCGTCCATAGGGACATCACTCTCTATTGTCGGTCCTGTTTGATATGTCAGGAAGTTAAGGTACGGGGTCCATTTCATGCGGCTCCTATTCAAGCTGCGGACATCCCGATTAGACCATTTGATAAAATGGCCATTGACATTATTGGTCCGATGCTTCCATCTGCTAGAGGGCATACGCATATCCTTACGTGCATTGATATGTGCACTCGTTGGCCTGAGGCCATCCCTCTCAAGAACACTTCATCTGCCAGTGTAGCAGAGGCATTGATGTTAATCTTCTCACGCATTGGTTTTCCACGGAAAATCTTGTCGGATCATGGGGTTCAGTTCATTTCTGAATCCATGTCTCAAGTTATGAAGACATTAGGTATAGACAGATCTCTTAGTTCTATTTATCATCCGATGTCAAATGGGTTAATTGAGCGTCTCAATAGGACACTCAAGCAGTTGTTGGGTAAGATGACTCAAGACCATCCCCAAGACTGGGATCGGGTCCTACCCGCTTGTCTCTTTGCGTATCGCGAAGTACAAAATCAAGCCACGGGGTTTTCTCCATTCCAGCTTGTTTTTGGCATGCAACCACGCGGTCCGATGTCGTTAATCCACGACTTATTGGTTGACGAGAATATTGAAGAGGAAACTCAATCCTCTTATGAGTATGTGATCTCTCTGAGAAAGAGAATCATAGATGCTTGTAGACTAGCTACTGCATCATCTGAACAAGCCAAAGAAAAAGCTCGTCTATTTGCAAACAAGTATAGACGTCTTCGCCAGCTCATACCTGGTGATGAAGCTTTTGTCTTACTACCTGCGCATAACAATCGTCTTTTAATTACCTGGAGAGGTCCTTTCAGGATCATCTCAAGAATATCCGATGTCGACTACATCGTTGATGTTAATGGTAAACATAAAACCTTCCACATTAACATGTTGAAGGAGTATTACTCACGTCCTGATTATCTACAGTCAGTGTTTCAGGCAACTGACGATCCTACACCTCCTATTCAACACTATTCTAGTTTGTCAGTCATCCAAGAAGAGGAATCTTCTTTCGATGATGTACAACTACCAATACCAGTTGTACCACTCCATTCCACTGAGAAATGGAATGATGTTACGATCTCATCTACTCTTTCGGCTGATCAACGTCAGCAAGTCTCTAATATTCTACACTCGTATGAGGATGTCCTCACTGACATCCCAGGTCATACGTCAGTCATCCAACATGACATTATTCTGACTGACGATACGCCTATTCGAGTTCGCCCATATCCTATTCCTTTACACTTTCGTGATAAGGTTGATAAGGAATTGGATGAGATGCTCCAATTAAATATAATTGAACCATCTTCATCACCATATTCTTCTTCCATGGTAATCATTAGGAAGAAAGACAACAATATACGTCTTTGCGTAGATTACAGGAAATTAAACAAAGTTACAAAATTCGATGCGGAACCATTACCTCTTTTAGATGACTTATTGGAGAGATTATCTCATGCTACATTCTTTTCGAAATTTGACCTTTCAAAGGGATATTGGCAAGTGCCACTCACTCCTAAAGCAAAGCCATTCACCGCTTTCTCGACGCCACGGGGTCTTTTTCAATGGAATTTTATGCCATTCGGATTAATGAATGCGCCAGCTACCTTTGTACGCATGATGCGCCGCATATTGTCTCATCGTCCCGATGTCATTACTTATATAGATGACATCTGTCTTTTCAGTGACTCTTGGGATGAACATATTCAGGGTTTAAAATCTTTACTTTCTACCTTACGGGATTATAACTTAACAGCGAAACCTTCAAAGGCTTTTGTCGGTTTTCATGACATCTCATTTCTGGGTCACCGCATAGGTCATGGTTTCATGTATACAGAAGACAGTAACGTCTCTAAAATTTTAAACATCTCAGCACCTAAGACAAAAAAACAAGTGAGGTCGCTCTTAGGACTAATACAGTTCTATTCTAAATTCATCCCTCATTTGTCTACTATAACTGCACCTTTTTCTTCGTTACTTAAAAAAGGCACATCTAATGTAATAAAGTGGTCGCAGGATCACCAAACGGCGTTAGACTATATAAAACAATTTTTTTCAAATGCACCTTTTTTGAGGTTGCCTGACAAAAATCTCACCTTCATTCTCCGCAGTGATGCAAGTTCTTACGCTATTGCTGCAGTTTTGATGCAGGAATATAACGGCACCTTATTTCCGGTTATGTACGTATCCAGAAAGCTTACGCCGAGCGAGACGAAATATTCCGTTCTGGATAAAGAGCTCCTTGCTCTTGTCTGGGCAATCACTAAACTGGATCGTTATCTCCTCGGATCACACTTTGTGGTGGAGTCTGACCAGAAAGCTCTTACCGCACTGAATACAGGGAACGTTAAGTCATCAAAGTCAGCGCGTTACGCTATAGCGCTTCAACCGTTCCATTTTGAGATACGAGCTATTCCTGGAGTGCAGAATGTGTTCGCAGACTGTCTATCAAGATGCCCAAGTGAACATGTCGAAACTAAACCACTTCCAGATGTTGGAACATCCTCACCGATAACATGAATAACTTTGTACATTGTTATTGATACTATATTAACGTTTTATTAGAACGGGAACATTGGTACTACAGTAACTTTTTATTAATATGGCAACATTGTTAAGAGCGACAAATATACATTTGTTATTCCTATGGAACATATTACACTACATAACGTGTTAGAGAATATATTATATCGTGTATGGAACATTGAGAACATTATCTCGTCAATTACTAACTACTTGTAACGGAACAGTGACATATTGATAGTGATACTGGAATTACTTAGAAATATTAGTAACTGTTTATTTGTTAGTAATTAAGAAATATATAAATTAGATTAATTCAATTTAATCTATTTAATTGATTATGGATCACACACATACTAACTTTCTTAGTTGTCACGTAACACCTGCATTCACGGTCTTAGTTATGATATCTCACTGTTAGATCACTAGTCAACCATACTAGTGTTAGAAAAACATTAAGTGTGTTAATTCTTAATGTGTTTAATTTTGCATTGTTTCATTTTTGCACATTGTATTTTCAATTTCTCTGTTTTATTGATTCTCTTGTCATTGATCATCATCAGTGTTGCTGTTCATTTTAATTTTTGAAATCATATGTTTCAAATTTTTTTGAAAACTTAGTTGAATTTTATTATCATTTTTTAATGGTTTTTTCATTTTTCATTTTCAAAATTGTTTTTACTTCGAATATTACCACATCGTTCCAAAGTAGGTCGATTGTGGATGTGTGCTTTAATGCATACTATCATTTAGTTATATTGATTTCTTTTAATATTCTTTTCTTAATATAGTATAACTTTATGCATTTCATATATCTTGTTGTAGTTTTGACTCACCTCTCTCGGGTACTTAGTTCAAAAAAAAAAAAAAAAAAATTAATAGAATTAATTTTTTTTAAGGGGAGGTGATAAGGGAGCTGTTACGTACATTTATTACCTAAGGGGGTAGTCTTCGGTCCTGCCAAATGTACGCACCAGTTTTATATAGTTATATTATTTGAGCGTTTGATTGATTCACGCACTGACGTGCACAATGCAGTGTGAGTTGCTTTGGACGCACGGGTAACCTAGTTTAGGGATTGTGACGTCATGTTTTGTCAGGGCTGTACGGACCATGTTTATGTCCGATATATATTTCCTTGGAATTTTGCTGGCAAGTTTGGAAGAAGCTATTATGTTGTATGATCTCTACTGGTTCATGGTGAAGCCAACAGTAGTAGGATCAAGTAAGTGTCGCCCCATGTCATTAAATGTTTATTGAGTAAATTAAAGTGTAAGGCCGCTCATAGTTCTGATCTAGCGGGAAATCCATCACTGTATGTTATTTTCTAGAATGGACAGACGGAGTCGGTAGCCTTTTGAATTACCGTAGCGGAAGAATACCTACGAGTACACAAAGTTGATTGAATTATATGCTTCTCATGTTTTATATGCCGTATGTTAGTCAATGCCAAAGTCATGGCATGGATATAGAGAGGTTAGTCAACACAGAACTCTAACCTGGTCGTATTGTTGTGGATGACTTTATTTGGATATTTATATATATATGCTGCCTAAGTATTGTAGGAAGGAAGCCTGGAATCATGGCAAGTCTGATAAGAAATATTACTCATTGAGTATGAATCCGTTGGTCATAAGATACGTCCTTGAGAGAAGGTTAACGGACGTTATTACAATACATATACTATGGCAAAGGAAGGGATCCTTAGACATTTGAATAAGAGGACTTAATTGTTAGAGAATCTTCATCCCTTGAAAAGTGATGATCAACATTGTGATGTGTGACCTTTTTGCACCTGTAACTATGACTGTCTTGTTCAACGCCGTATATGTCACGTTCAATAAAATCTATGTACATTCATCACAGCCTTGCGTGCTGCCTATCAGTGACCAGTTGATCACTACTTGTTGGAGTTCGTTTCAACTTAAGAACATTTTCTGAAATATTTTCATTGAGAAAACATTCGCGTAATGAAGGTCTTTACCTCTAGAAGAAACGACCCAACAGACATGTCATTGCGAGGCTGGGGAACCTGAGGACTTTCCTTCCAACCCGGTCAGGAGCTTTGCTCCTTCCCATCCACAGAGGGTTTATCACAGGAGCCGTTCAGGCTATTCAGTCAAATTTCCAGCCGTAAACATTTCTTCAAACGCCGACGCCCGGGTTTGAACCATGAACACCTGGTCGCCAGTACAACGCCAAAGCCATTACACCAGCGCGGCTCCCATGTCGATTCTGTTCAACAATAACAATAACTATCATAAAAGTGTCCAGTGGCACCCCCTCCCCCCCATTAAGAAACACACTGGCACATATATTTTTAACAGTAAGTATTATCATAAAAGTGTCCAATGGCACCCCCTTCCTGGATGTCACCCGAGGCAGACTGCTCCGCTTGCATCCCCCTTAGTATGTCACAGCAGTAAACTATGTATTGCATCTAAATGAGGTAGTAAATTATTAATGTGCTATGAATACAATAGGTGGGCAGTGACCTATGTATGGCATCTGAGAAATAGCGAACTATGAATGTACTACAACAAAAAGAGGTGGACAGGAATGTACTGCAAACATGTGAAATAAAATGGCATATATGTCAGTTTCACAATAGAATACAACTAATGCCATGGGACATTTCATGGGGAAATGCCTGTTATAAGGAAATGTCCACTGTCATTAACTGTATTGTTCCACTGTAAACTGATATGTATCATTCTGCTTTTATAAACTGTATAGTTTCAATTTAAAGTTAAACATATATTATTTGTTCTATATTTACCTATATAAATTACAGGCTGTATTTTGCACATTTTTACTTGCATTAAGCCACACAAACATCTTTTATGGTAGTTTTTATCCTAAATGAAAGTTAATTCAAAATATGTGCTAAACTCTTACTATTCACATTGTTTGCCCAAAGTTTTATTCCGGAAGCCTACATACTCTTTTAAACGAGATTTTACGTAATCAGCTCAACTGAAACAACCAGTCAAATCATTCTCATAACTAGGGCTTTCCCCACTAGTTTAACGTCATTGTCTTGTTTATAAATAGCACAAAACATGGCTATAAATTAAGTCCTGTATCTGATAAAATTCAAGTACAGGTTGGACCTGAAATACTCTTACGTTTTGTATACACACTTGCACCGCTTTGGCCCTTGCACTTCTGGGTTAATATCATAATAATTAATCCAAGAATAGAACATTATTTTAAAAAATTTCACAAATGACACTTGTGAACTAGAGACATCTGTCTCCCTTATACACGTGGAACGTTTATTGCACACAAGATTACAACAATTCTCCACTACAAAAAAGTTGACAATAAAAACAGTATGTCATTATTTTTCAAACTTCTGCAAATTAAAATAAAACACTGTTCAAAGAGTGAGAGCAACAAAGCAAGAGAAATAGGTTGCAAATACATAATTTTACATTTTCATACAATTCATCTTTTTTTTGTTTTTGCCTCAACACATATGATTTTAATCATAAGCTTGAATGATGACTTAAAGCTCTCTGAAACTTTATGCAGATATAGTAGTTCTTGCAAAACAAAACACGTAGTTTCAAATTTACACTCAATGTCATTAGATAAAATGGCTGGTTCCAAGCCCAAACACTTTCATGTAGTACATTTTCACAAACGTGTTTCACTAATTTTCAACCCCTTCCCTCTCAATTAGGACAACCAAAGATAACTTACTTTCAACCTATACTCCTCATTCACAAAAAAACTAGAAAATCTTCACAAGAAAATCACATATATGGTTCACTGTACGTCAATATTTTACTTCCAAGCTCATACATTTTCATCAACTTGGTTCATTAATTCTCATCCTCCCCCCTCAATCACAACAAAAATAAATACTTTTTATTCACAAAAAACTAGAAAATCTTCACAAGAAAATCACTTATATGGTTCACCGTATGTCAGTATTTTACTTCTAAACTCATAAATTTTCATGGAGTACATTTTCATGAACTTATTAAAATAATTCTCAACTCCACTCCTCTCAATCACAACAAAGATAAATAATTTTTCTCCACAAAAACTAGAAAATCTTCATAAGAAACTTACATATGTGGTTCATCCTATGACAATGTTTTATTTCATTCAGACAAAATATCTATTTTGTCTTCCTTGTATGAATCAAATTCAAAATGCACTGTAACTACACAACATGAATACAAAAAATTACTTACACTTTAAAGAAAGGAACACTGAACTGTTGTGCTTGTGACACTAACTTGCAAGAAGCGGTTTCGAGATATATGGGGCAGAGATGTGGTGAGAGGGATCACACACGGGGATTACTTATCCGCTCCTGCAGTTAAAAGTTATCACCTTGACCTTTTGATGCCTTGGTGACAATGCGTGCCACAAACTTCCCTTTCTGAAACTGCCCCTGTGCTCTGGTTGTCTTTGGGACTGTCCCATCTTTCAGAGGTGATACAGGTTGGCCTGTTTTAACCTGTGTAATGAAAATGAATGACTTTCATGGGAAATAAGGAGTATGATTTTACTTACATGATGATGTTACTGCCAATTCTGAATTCTTACAACACAATGTTATCACTGCAAATTTCCATTTCATTATTGATGTTAATGCCCAATTTTCATTTCTTTATTGCTGTTACTGTCCAATTTTCATTTCCTTATTGATGCTGTTACTGTCCAATTTTCATTTCTTTACTGACACTGTTATTGTCCAATATTCATTTCCTTATTGACGCTGTTTCTGTCCAATATTCATTTCCTTCCTGACACTGTTATTGTCCAATATTCATTTCCTTATTGATGCTGTTACTGTCCAATTTTCATTTCCTTACTGATGCTGTTATTTTTCAGTTTTCATTTCTTTATTGATACTGTTGCTGCCCAATTTTCATTTCTACATTGATTTTGTTACTGCCAAATTTTCAATTCTTTATTGGCATTGTTACTGTCCAATTTTCATTTTTGTTTGTTTGTTATTACTGCTGCCCAATTTTCATTTCTTTATTGCTATTATTACTGCCCAATTGTCATTTCTTTATTGATGTTGTTACTGCACAATTTTTATTTCTGTATCGATGTTGTTACTGCCAAATTTTCAATTCTGTATTGACAATGTAACTGCTAAATTTTCATTTTTATTAATATTGTTACTGCCAATTTTCATTTCTTTATTGATTCTGCTGTTATGAATTTTCATTTCTTATATGATGTTACAGCTGATTATTATTTCTTACACAATGTTACTGCTGTCACCTCGAACACGTTACCACACATTTCCAATGCATCTCACAGAATTTACTCAATAACAAAAATATAACACATTCCATCAACATCTTTCAAGCCAAAATCTGACATTCTCTCCTCATTTTAAAAGAGATGGTATGTTTTATCTTGTCATTCACTTTGATTAAGTTAAGAGTTCTCTCATGCTCCATTCCATAAATTTTACATACCAGGAAAATACTGGAAAACAAACCACACATTTTCATGTTCTTTTAAGATAATTTATAATCAATTACTCTGCTTTCAAATGTTCATGATCAGTGGAAACCAATGCTTTCTTTGCAGACAACAAGGTGCCTGCACGCATGCTGTGTGTAAATAAGGGCATGAAATTTCCTGTCACCAGATCATATTGGTGACAAGAAATTTGAGGTTGTTTGCGAGATATTAAACTAAAGGTTTCATTTATCTATTTTTACAAGGTTGCCATGCCAGAAACAACATTTTATTCTCCATTTTGCCACCAACATTTGCAAATAGCATAATCAGGGAATTGTTCTCATCTGAAGTGTCACTTTGATAATCTTAGTCAGAGACATTCTCATTCATGCACACTAAGTGTGGCGAGTCCAAAGTCTCTTATCTCATTTTATTCTACCTTCTTGTCAGAGTAGCAATTACTCTGAAGTTGAGCATGGGCGGTAGATTGCATCAGGTAATAGCATAATGGAAGAAATTCCCTGCATATTATTTTTTATCAGCCAATCAGATACGGGCTTTCCCTAAAATGCCGGCTTGCTATACAACAATGGAGGACAAGTGAACTGTCAGAAATGTGTAAGCCTATAGTGGAATTAAATATTTATTTCCAAAATGGAGTAATGGAAAGGGATTCCCACATGATCTCAACTTAGGAGCAGATAGAAGGCAAGTATGGACATATTTTGGGTAGTACTCCATGCCCTATTTGCTGAGTAATCGGAAATATTGCATGATTTGTCATAGCAGCAATCACGCAAAGGCGAGGTTAAAATTCAATATAAAATTGAAGAAGGCTCGTATTTGAGTCAAACCTTTACCAGAAGAGAGCCTAAAATAAGCTGACACTAAAAGTATGTGAGTGAAGGCGATGGATACAGTTCATGAATAGAATGGATGGAACCTTTGTTGCATGAAAAGCACAACTACCATTTTTTCTCACTTCTAATAGGAAAAGTCTGAGGCGGGAAATGTGTGACGTCACTTGATTTCTCAGACGCCCGCAAATTGATTATATACTCAGATGAGATTTCGGGACCTAAGACGTGTCAAAAGTGGAATTCAGTCAGCGACCCATAGCTGACTGCTTGCCTCAGGGTCAGCGAACCAGAGCTGACCAAGACGCTACTCCACCTCCAAGTGGTGGTCCTGGAAACAGGCTGCATCACTGCAGTCTGGCTGAGTGAGTAGGGATCAAAGTGGAAAGGCAAACCTGGTCCTAAAAAATGCTGCGCCGAAGTCGGATGTGTGGGGCCGAAAGGCGCAGATATCGCAGCTTTGCTGTAAACGGCGACACAATGCAACCAATGTCCTTTTCAGGACGAACGCAGAAGAAGAAGAAAAAGATGAGATTTCAAACTCCGAACACACGCACAAATCCAGCAGTTTACAATAACAGACGACAAACGAAGAGCTGATCTGCAAGAAGTATCTCGCCCTAGTGCTACTGCATAATATACAGCTTTATTGAAGTCCTGTTTATTGTATTCTGAACGCTAGAGGGAATATAAAATTACAATTAATAAAATTGTATTTTCTATATTTTGTATTAACATGATGTTACTGTACAGTACACATTATTACAGGTTTATAATGTGAATAATATTTGTTGATATATCATGTACGGCTATGTTGCTAAATCGACATGATTATGGAGATTAAGATACCAACTATATAACCAAAAGCTTATCCAGCATGGCCCTGCAAGCAGTCCTTTTCAGGATTAGGACTGACATGCCTCAAGCTATCAGCACTTGTTAGAGCTGGCTTGACAGGTTGGAAATCAAAGGGTTATTAGGTGTATCATACCACTTAACGGTATATATATATATATATATATATATATATATATATATATATATATATATATATATATATATATATATATATATATATATATATATATGGTGTATCATCTATTATATTTATAATGACAGATTGTATCTTTTGTATATTATTGTGCACAACTAGACTTGTATGACACATATGTACCAGACATATAGCCAAATCATACCCATGCACACTCTGAAGACACCAACACACTCACACACTAGGATTTGTGGCAACATGTGGAACGATACTATCCACGTGGCTTATGTTGCAGGTTTGAGTCGACGTTCTATCTGGTAGTGGAGCCTAGCGTGCCCTCCTACGCATAGTGTCCTAGGAACACGACAGTGATTGGTCCACACCTGGTAACTGGTCGCCACATGGTGATGGTAGTCCAGCCGATGATGTGTCTACAACTATACATTATCTGGGTGTAGCACTGCAGCTCCACAGTCAAGGAACTTGTGGAATGGTCTGAAAACCGTTTGACTGAGACATTGAGGATCTGGCTGAGGGATTATTTAAAATCCCATCTTACTGGTTGTTTTGAACCTCAAAGTTTAAATCTGAGATCCAACATGTAAATAGTAAATGCAAGTGAAACTGACATAAGCCATTCATTATACTCATATTTTTAGCACCAAGGCTTCACTTTGCCATAACAAAAGTGAGCATTTGCATTGTTGTAGCTCACAAATAATTCTGTGGCAAATTAAGTCATTAAAAAAGTGATAGTTTACGTTGTCTTAGCTCACAGATAATTCTGTGGCAAATTAAGTCATTAAAAAAGTGATAGTTTACATTGTTTTAGCTCACAGATAATTCTGTGGCAAATTAAGCAGCGCAGTGGTTAGTGCACTGGCTTCCTAGCTCGGTGGTCCATGGTTCGATCCCCAGTTGAGGCAGGATTTTTTAGACCGCAAATGGCTCAGCCTCATGAATCGGTTCCAGGGCAAATCTGGGAAGGTTAAGGTGGCCGGTGTGATGCTGACCACATCACCCCTAGTGTGCCAATGGTCAAGAAAATATGGACCTAACACCATATTCCCAATATGTCTCAATGGGCGAGTAACGGGATCCTTTACTTCCTTTACCATTTGCATCAGTTTAAATCATCATATGGGGGGAAAGAAACCAATTCAATATTTAGTCATTTAAAAAAATCAGGCATAATAAGTCTGAGAGTTAAAAAAATACTATATGTGAAAATGTGAACCGTTTTGGAAATATTCCTTCCAGCAGTTGCTGTTTTTTCATTCAGTGCCAGTCAACGATCAAAACCAAAATTCCAACAATTCATACCAAAAACATTACCGGATCCCAACTTTAGAATCACAGTGGAGCCCCCTACCTGTATCTACACTTTTAGATCACAATCTGTTTTTGTCCTTTCCTGTAGATAACATAGGTATTTGTCTTGTAACTTCATTCACATATAAAAATTATTTTTGGTTGAATGTCTAGCTAAGTCCCACATCCATATCTGTTAATAAAATAATGTGCTCCTTTACATATAAAAGTTAAGGTAGTCCCATAGTAGATACTGCCTTAGGGAAGTGAAGTGTTAGAGACTTCACTATATAAGGTCTCAGCTTTGTGAGATGAAGTGACCCTGGTTCCCTTTCCCCGCTGCCTTGGCCTTCTTGAACTCAAGATTACAGCTGGGTAAACTGAAGTGATGCAACCTGGTTTATAACCTGGTAACTTTGCCTCAAGCAGAAAAACTCTAACCATTCTGCCACTCTCCTTTGCAGTACACACGTCAACGAAAGACTAACCTGAATAATCTTCTTCTTCTCCTGCTTTTCTTCACCATTCTCCTCGGCAATAGTCTGCAGGCTGGAGCGTATCACAGACGGGTTGGCGTAAGCATACGGCAGGGCAGCGTCATACATAGAGGGGGAGCCAGAAGGAGAAGAGATTGGTGTGGAATAAGCAAAACTTTCTCCGGGCTGGTACAGCTGTCTGTATGCCTGGTCTTCACTGAATATTGATCCATATGTTTGCTGTATCAGAGAAATGTACAAAGATAAGTAAACATTTATGTATCAAAACAAGAGAAATATCCCTGTGCAACACAGGCCTTCACTTAGTTCATGTCAACCACTCTTGTCCAGCGTCATACATTCAAGATTTATTTAATTACTTTTCTTCTCGTCAGTCTCTTTTTCTATTCTTCTGATGTTTTTAGGTCTTCCTCTAGTACTTTTAGCTTGGGGTTTCAGGGCAATGACTGCCTTGTATTGCTATTAGCTGGTTTCCTCAATTCTATGTTCCATCTACCACCAACATCTTTACCTTAACTGTTCTTGAACTGGTATTTTTCTGTTTCTTTCTATCAATTTCACTATGGTGATCCTTTTGTACCATTTAAATCCTTCCTGTCAAGAGGAAAAGATGCCAATCACCAACAACTGTCAGGAGCAGCAGCCAAAACCTTTGCTCTTGACAACAGAGATACTTCGTTGTTACCTTGAATCTAGGCACACACAGCAACAACATTGTCTAGGGAACAAGTTTCTGTACTGTATACTGCACATAGAAATTAATAAACTCAAAAATTGTGTACATTCAATCTCTAAACAAAGTAATTTTACAACATTACATCCGAACCATAATATAAGGTATTCAGCTACTGTTAACTGTAAATGAGAACATGACTTTGATCATTGCAACCATTTTCTGGATTGAAAACAAACCTCGATCCTCACAGCATTGACAACTACATAGCAGACAATTCCTCTGCCTAAAATACTGAGCAAACAATCTTGTTCCTTTGTTCACTTTCTCTTCCACACAAAAGAAGCACTCAAACATGTTCACCACCTTTCAAATTTTCCATCAACTCCCCTCTCATAAAATGTCCAACCTTAAAAACACAAGATTTCCACCAAGCAATTACAGTCTTTTGATTTGTCAAATGACGTTAAAATCACTGTTCAATCTCTTTGAGTAAAATACCATGCAAAATCACAAAAGTATTCCCAGTTCACAATGACTACATAAAAGCTGCATGGAGTAAACAGTTCAGATTATCTCCACTCACCTAGTAATCACATATACCAAAATAACACACACAACCAACCCTAGTTTCCTATGGAACACATAACTATTGCACCTTCTCACAATTATGCCTTGATATTTCAATTCTGTGTAAGCATCTATTTATGACAACCTGTAACTTCTTGATCAAGCAATGGATTCATTGATAAATGCTTGCTATATGGATTCACTGATAAATGCTCGCTGTAATAAACACATAAAAGCAAGAAAATAAAATTCTTAAAAACAAAACACAAAATACCTCCCCAGAAAATTGTTTTCCTATCACTTTTACTAAACAAGGCTAACATTTTATTTTAAACTAGATCTTATCTGTCCATTTATTATACCTTCTTCCACCTCCAGTCTTCTTTTCCTTCTTCATTATTTAAGGACAATGGGAGTTACAGCAGAAAGCCTGACCAAAAGAACTACTTCCACATAAGATGAAAGAAAACTTTAAAATGCTCATCAGATTTGCCCTACTAAAAAAAAAAAAAAACTCACCCCCTCTTCACTGTATCCCTGAAGCACATCATCCTTTTCTGTCACTGTCACATGTGGCTGGAACACAACAAGCATGACCCAGATCGGCAAGAGAAGTTTAAGTACCTGGGGGGAGAAGAAAAAAAACTATTTTAAGTTCAAACACAAATGTTATATCACATATACTGCTGCAGAACTCTTATTTATTAAGGTCTATATGCTACTGCTTCTCTTGGGTACACAGGCCACAGACCACAAGCCACAGACCACAAGCCTCCATTCATTTCCTCTGAAGCATCATTCTACTAACTTGTAATGTATCCTCATATTCTGCTCAGTCACACGATCTCTTACTGTATTTGCAGTTTTCAGTTATAATGGTGGTTTGACTAGGAATGCATTACCTACATCTATAAAGTCTTCTAACTTATAATTAGTGGTTAGTCATGTTTCACACGTAGCAAGGCGGTGTTGCTGTTAGGAGGGTCCCAAGCTCAAGTCTCCGATAAGCCTATCACTTTTGTTTTTTTTTTTCAGTTCTCTACTTTTCTACTTCTTTATTTCTCAAGAGTGTCTGCAACATATTTATATGTATTATTTATTTACTGTTCACAGATTTCCCTCTTCATTAACTTTGAAAAGAAATGTTTGCTCCCTTGTTAAAATAATTATGTACTTGATATCCCATAGTCAGTTATGACTGAAGGGGCTATTATTATTATTATGTACTTGACATACTTCACATGGAATGAAAAGAAAACTGAATGAATGAATAAATGAATGAATTAAATCACTCTTTTCCTTTCGAAGATAAGGACATCAAGATTTCACACAAAATCACTGGAAAAAGAATATTTTTGGTGCAGCCAATTAATGAAGATTTCATATAATTTCTTTGAATTACTACAGGAATCATAATGTTCCATATACATTCTTAGTAAAGTAAATGAAACCAAGATTTCACATAAATTCTTTCAATTACAACAGGAATCATAATGTTCCATATACATTCTTAGTGAAGCAAATGAAACCAAGATTTCACACAAATTCTTTCAATTACAACAGGAATCATAATGTTCCACTAAGATGGTTTGGCCATGTCTGCAGAATGGGAGATCGGCTACCACGACAAGCATGGGAAACAAAGAGCCAGGGATCCAGACCTCCAGGATGACCCAGAGTCCGCTGGGAGGACAACATTAGACAATCTTTGAAGGACCGAGGACTAGAATGGAACCAGGCCAGGAAGAAGACAGCTGATAGAATGGTCTGGCGCTCTCTCTTCCAAACCTCTACACCTCACGGTAGAAGGGGAACGACTAAGTAAGTAAGTAAGTAAGTATCATAATGTTCCATATACATTCTTAGTGAAGCAAATGAAACCAAGATTTCACACAAATTCTTTCAATTACAATAGGAATCATAATGTTCCATATACATTCTTAGTAAAGCAAATGAAACTAAGATTTCACACAAATTCTTTCAATTACAATAGGAAGCATAATGTTCCATATACATTCTTAGTAAAGCAAATGAAACCAAGATTTCACACAGATTCTTTGAATTACAACAGGAATCATAATGTTCCATATACATTCTTAGTGAAGCAAATGAAACCAAGATTTCACATAAATTCTTTGAATTACAACAGGAATCATAATGTTCCATATACATTCTTAGTGAAGCAAATGAAACCAAGATTTCACATAAATTCTTTGGATTACAATAGGAATCATAATGTTCCATATACATTCTCAGTGAAGCAAATAAATCAAGATTCCACATACATGCTTTAGGAAACAGATTCAACAACAACTTACCATCAGGGAAATGAGTGCGGGAGAATAAATAACTTGCTGGTGTGACTAGAGGAAACAAAAACATCAACAAGTTCATTAACATTCTTATTAATTGTATTTTAAAACTTAGTATATAGTCTTTTATTTTATAATATTACCAGTTGTAATAAGCACAAATATCTGTTGTATAGGATATTTACAAAGCCTTCGTGCACTTGTTCAACTCGATTAACTTTGAAAACAGAAAGGAAAGTCTTAATGGTATTTGAAATGACAACTCTTAAGCTTCAAATATAATTTATATGAAATATCTGGCAGTGCTTCAAGGTCTCTGAAAAGACAAAGAAAGAATAAGCCTACTGTGCCCTCAGGCACGTTATAAATGACAACTAATATAAGGTTGTCCATGGGCTGGCAACTTATCGTGTGAAACAAAATGTTACAGCAACCACTGATGCAAGACTTCACGGTTTAGCGTAGACTTCCTACAAGGGGGCCATTTGTAATGATCGCTCTATGGTCCATAAGAAGATAAAGTGGAGATGATGATGATGATTAATCTAAGGATTCTGGGAGGAAATAATTTGTCGTTACATATAAATTCTACATGTAAAGTTAGCACAGAGACTTTTTATGATGGGTTGGCCATGTCCTCAGAAGGGACCCTGACACCATCACCAGAACTGCTATGCTATGGACCACAGAAGAACGGTGAAAGACAGGCAGACCAAAGACAACCTGATGGAGAACAGTGGAGGCTGAGATGCACAGCATAAAACAGAGAAGGATGGCCACTGACTGAACAAAATGGGGACAGTTTGTTGCTGCCCTACAAGAGGCAGACCAAAGACAACCTCATGGAGAACAGTGGAGACTGAGATGCACAGCATAAAACAGAGAAGGATGGCCACTGACTGAACAAAATGGGGACAGTTTGTTGCTGCCCTACAAGACGCCACTAGGCGTGATGGCCACTGACTGCTTTGTCAGTCAGGGACTAAGGATCCAGGAAGAAGTAGACTTATAAATTCACAATAAATTTTCTTGGAGTATCTGAGTAAATGTTTCAGACATATTCATTATGAATGCAAAATAGCATGTCCCTGGTTGATAGCATTCATCATGGTTCACTGTTTATTATCATCAAGATCTTTGTTTTTTGTGTGCTCCACATAGAGCCATCACTGTAGATGATATCCTTCAGGAAGACTATACCAAAGCACAGGAAGACTATACCAAAGCACAGGAAGACTATACCAAAGCACAGGAAGACTATACCAAAGCACAGGAAGACTATACCAAAGCACAGGAAGACTATACCAAAGCACATGCTACTACAGCAGTGGTTTCTGAGGAAATTTATTTGACATGATGAGGTTATCAGCCCCATGCACAACCTCATATTACTCAAATATTACAACATGCATGAAGGAGCAGTAATCCTATTCTTGTGTTGTGTCCTCCGTGAACCTCGATAACTACATGGGGTTATAGCCCCTTGCAAAAAACAACTTAATATAAAGTCCAGGCATAAGCTGAGTGAGGTGAAAAATACTTACAAATATTGCACTGCATCCTGTCTTACGATCTCCAACTGCAGGAACAATAAAAAAAAAAAAAATTTACTTGTTCAAATAACTTTGCTCAATGACTGCTTTATCAGTAGGCTGTACTATAGCTCACTGATAACTATGCATTATAATTCACTGCACAGAATATACACTGTAGACCCAATTTAACATGGCTTGATACAATGCGGGATCACTTATACATTGGTCAGCGCCTGTTCCCCAATTTAGTCGATTGCCCCGTTTTCAAAGGCTTCAAATTTGAGCAATTCCAAATTTAGCGATAAAAACACAGAACAGCTGAGTGAAATCTTTACTTTCAGCATCAAAAATATGAGATGTACATGATTAACATTTCTTTTGCTTATTTTCGCTCACTCATGTGCGACGACATTTCAGTGTACTCATGCTAGACGTCCATCAGGTTGCTGATTGCTGTCAATAAACTTAAATCCAAATAAAGAAATGTGACACAATGTAGACTTACTTGAAAAAAGGTGTCAAAGTCTAGACCACATGGTTACATTTGGTCTATAGTGTACTCTAATAATTAAAAAACAGCGTAACACTGATTACACAGCACTATGACTTACTGATTACTTTGCACTATCATTCACTTCTTAGAATATTCATCATGTCCTTTTCCACTCTTTACAGACCCTTGAAAGAAGCCTGATCCAAAGGACATACTCCTGCAGCAGTGGTTTCTGTAGTAATTTTTTTACATTATGAGGATGTCAGACCTATGCACAACTTTACATTAGTTGCTTTTTACGACATGCCTGAGGGAAATGGTCATATTCTTTTTTTGTCTGCTCAGAGACCCCTTTAGAACATCTGTGATGTATCATTCACCTCTTTACCCGAGGATTTTCTTTTGTCTTGGAAAGCTGAATATTTAAGCCCCAATTAAAATAGGAAAAAACTTTTAATGAGCCTATATTCTGACTATCTTTTAGTACATTCTGAATTATCAAGAAGTGCCACTTAATCAAGTGTTGAGTGATGATAACTGAATCACTCTTCTTTAAAAATGCTCCTAGAATGCAATAGAATGATGTGCATCTAACAAGTAATCCACTGATGCTGAAATGCTTTGAACTGCGCTAAACGATGAATGTTCAAAGCAGCACGGTGTCCACTTTTTTGCCAAACCATAATTTTTTTAATGGTTGTTGTTGTTTAACTAGGGCTGCTGAGCTTCTCGCTCTTTTGCAGCTAAAACCACCAAGCTGAAGATTCCTTGGTATTATTTACACTGTAGATCTAGGCTTTTCCTGTGGAATTACTGCCATTCCGAAACGTATTGAGTTGAAGCCATGAGCTCCAGTTTCTCCAGCTTGGCTTGCATTTAAAGGATTGTTACATCTGGTCCCAAGCTAAAAGCAAGAAGTGCGTGGCAAACTGTGCATTCCCCTCCATTCAAGGGGGATCTCCAACTATGCAGAGCTAAAATTCTGTACTCTGGTTCTGGGCTCTCCCAAGGAATGGTCACGTCCTGCACAGAGCCACTTCTCAGCTCCCCCTGCCTATCTTTGGTCCATAGTGAGATCCATCTGCATGCAGTCAAGTCAAAGCCAAATAGTTACGTCTGGGGCTCAAGTGACTTCTCTAAGCTTAGTGTGCAATGCTGGGTTCTCAACTAGTTTCACCACAGGGGGAATCCCTGGAAGTGTGTGGATGATTTCATGAGTCAATGAGGGTGTAATTAGCCTCACAGACAGAGGTTCACTTCCACACATTTATATTGTAGCATTGTGCATAGCTGGTGGTCATATGACTCCAGATTTTTTGATATTTGTTTTCAGTGGTGGTCTTGAAGGAGCAAAAGAGGCAGAGAATAAAGTCTTAATATATGACTGTTTAGTGGTCTACCTTTCCATATCTGTATCAACGCTATACTCTGTATGTTAAACATCATCATCATTACCCGTCTCACTTGATACAGAACATGGAGCCATCTATACAGCCAGCTATAAAGCATTCATGTGCCTTGCAGCAGTGATTTCTGCAGCAACTCTTTTACATGATGAGGTTGCCAGTCCAATGCACAACCTCACATTAGTCACCTCTTATGAAATGCTGCAGTGTATTTAGTCCTATTGTTTTTTATCTCCTCGGAGATCCCAGGAAATTGTACATGATTATAGTCTGTTGGCAAGCCTTAAATACTGTCACAGCCTGGAGTGGAGTTAAGATAAGCTCTCAACTCTGATAAATGTCTCTAAGGCACAAGTAACTGTGCCTCTAACAGTTAAAGTCCAGCTCTGGACCATCTTGTGGCAGGGCCATTCATACCAACAGGAGAAAGGGTGAGGGCAAATTTTTAAGTGCCCTTTAACCAAAATGCTTCGGACAGATCAGACTGAACATTGAATGGCAGCTCATTTAGCTAAAGGAAAACTCAAACCATCTACTATCTTGTGGCTTTTTTGCTTTTTAAGAGTCAAAGGTTTATGAAGTTAACCACATACAAATCTGATGGAAGGTAAACTATCACCATTCATTATCAGATCAATGTATGATCTTCTGCCATCATCTGCAAACCTTGTGAGATGGGGAAAGTCTGATGATGCTCAATGCCGCCTATGTCACTGGAACATGTGCTCTCAGCTTGCAAGGTGTCGTTAGGGCAAGGGCATTACACATGGTGCCACAATAGAATGATAAGGGAGACCTGGCAAGGATGAGGGCGAACAGCAAAGCGAGACCAAATGCCACAGATACGTACTTTCTGAGAGCAGGAAAGTCAGCACATCACAAACCAAAAACAAGTTTACCATCTATTCTTGACTGTGCAAATGACTGGGAGATGGCAGTAAATCTACCTGGGTGAAGGACACACCCGGAAATCATTAGGAGATCTCAAAGATGACCAGACATAGTACTACACTCCTCAATGTCACACCAGATTATAATGATTGAGCTGACCATGCCATTTGAATCCACATTAGACTAACAACACTTGTTCAAACTGGCCAAGTATAATGACCTGGTCACGGACTTGAGACATGATGGGTTCACAGTAAAAGTCATAGCTGTTGAGGTATGTGCAAGAGGTCTAGTGGCTGCCTCAGAGTATGATCTACTGAAACTATTTGGTCTGAAAGGTCAGTCGAGAACAAGGGCACTTATAAGGCTTGGTGAAACTGCGGAAAAGACATTGTGTTGGTGGTGGAGCAACTGCAATGGGCTATGGAATTTAGGATAGTAATTTATATACAACATAATGGTTACTTTAAGTTAAAAGTTGCTACCAAGGTGGAGTGGGTTCAATTTGCAGTGCAGGCAGGAAAGACAACAGGAGGCGGACACTTGGGAGTCAAGACCCAAGTGGGCCCACACCGCATCAGTGTAAAGAAGATAAAGGGCCGAAACATTTGTCTGACGGGGAGTACTTCTGATGATAACACTACTCCTGTTGTATTGCTCTGTACAGAGTTTCCTATCACACCTAATCAAGTCAAGTTTTACCATTTCACTAAGATTTAGCAGAAAATCAAATGAGGCTGTCTTCAGAGGAATAGAAGATAACCATCAATTAATCTACATAACAAGGCATAGACAGTCAAAGTTCTTTGGGCATGTCACAAGAAGAGAAACATTTGAGAATCTGATAACACTGGTGAATTCAATTCAAATGGAAGAAAAGGAAGATAGAGAAATAGCTCAACAAAATGACTACATCACACGGAAAGAGATTAAAGATACAGCTCATTGAAGAAATTAGAGACTGTAGGAAATTGACAAACATGATCATCATTGTCGGTTGAGATGATATTTAATGATTTAAGGAAGTTTATGTTCTACTGGTGGCACTGTTGTGGGGATGGGTCTGTGAAATCAGCAGCATATCCCATGAGTTGTTTCAATAGGGCTGTTAAGCTCAACTCTTTCGCAGCCAATGCAAAGTTAAAGAATCTGCATATGTTCTTCAGCTCTTGGGCAGTGACTGTTAGGGAGCCAGGCAACAGCCTTCTTCTTTCTGTGGTAAGTCCTAAGTATTTCAGCAGCGCATGCTGAACTGCTTTGTATGGATGCATACAGCTGCAGCAATTTGGCTCATGTGAAAGGTTTAATTTTGTTAAAATGTGTTTGCTGAGTCTAGTGTGTGGTGTTCTTAGTATCACATGAGCTGCAGTTCCTAAAAAGCTGACACAGATTATTTGATACGCGCAACTATGAATCACCAACAATGACTCTCAATGACCTATCATTTACAAACAACTAAATCAGGACAACGCTTTTAGCCACTAGTTAACGACAACTAGCAACCTGATGCTAACATACAACTGCCATAAGATACTTACGTATTTGCAGAGTCAAGTCATAAATAAAGGTCCCAAACGCTGACAGTTCAAAGATGATTACGATACTGTAAAGAAAAGGTTATATTATGTGGTTATATTACGTTTCCATGAAAAACAAAAGCCAAAATATGCTTTACTGACTTTATAGATTTTAATTATACTATTGATTACAGTTTAATATTTCTCATTTTCTATTTAACTAAACAATCCTGAAAAAAAAAGTGTGGGTAAGTTATATTAAATTATGTATTTTTTTTTTTTAATTTTATACCAGTGCTCTGCAACCTTTTTCACAACCCGGCACACAGTGCCGTTGAAAATTCCACGGCACACTATAATATTTAAATATTGGGTATGGCAAACATTTTTTAATTCGATGCACTCATAAGACAACATTTCCCATTGTTTTAGTGATGGTTTGGTAGATGAGGATAACTCAACTTATTATATGTAAAATTGTATGTGTGAGATTCTTGCTTAATATTTTACCATCACATATAATTGTGTAAACCACTATATGGTGTATTCTGCCTGGTGTCATGGTACACAAGGCAGACACTGGTGGCACATCAGTGTGCTTTATACTATCATAAAGCACTCAGATTACATGTTGCTGCAAATCAACCAGCAATTTGACTACTATCATAACAGCTTTCGTTATGAAACAACATAAACCTACACAACACAGAATTTAGTTATGTGCTAGAAAATAACGTTCCCAAATGAGTACATGATGACTAACTGTAGGTAAAAAGTCAATCATCATCACTACTCCTTAGTTCCCCATGGAGCACAGGCTTTTTGCAAACAGGAGCCAAGCCTCCCTGCCCTGTCCCACTTGATCAAGATTTTTCCATGACTTCTTTTTCCCATTATAGTTGTGAACAGTGCTTCCTGCTGGGGTGTTTTGCTGATGTCTGAATGGACAGATAAGTCATGGCTGTTCCACCGTAGGAGATGTCAAGATTAAGTTTATCTTTGTTGCACACTACATCCACTTGCATTTCATATGGCTGTTATGACTAAATTCATAACTATTTCGGTCGCTCTCAACTTGGTTTGTGTACTGACTTCCTTGTTGACAAGCGTTACTAGGACTACCCCGGAAGTACGTCACATAGTCTGCTAATTTTAAGCAGACGATCCTTGCCGGTTTCAGATCAAACATGTGAGCAGTAGTTCGTCCTCTTGGGCTGTGTCTCTCCATGTGAGAAAGTCGTGTTTGCACGAGCTCCAAAAGTGTACTCTGGATATAGAGTTTTATGTGTTTCGGATCAGCTAGGTCGTCCTACGTTTGGAGCCTAAGCTCGATTATATTTATACGGACTTGTCAGCGCTGAAAGGAGAGGAATGAGTGAATATTATATATATTAAATACTTCAGCAAGATGACTCTGATATTGTTCCTGTAGTCTACATAACGATAGACTTACTTTATGGACTGGCTAGAGATTGCCATTGTCAATTTAATGGATGCCTTATTGAGCACAATGAAGACCAAAGCTGCGGTATATAATGCCTGCGTCACCAGCACACTCCTATATGGCAGCGAGACCTGGACGACCTATGCTAAGCAAGAAAGAAGGCTCAATACCTTCCATTTGCGGTGTCTACGCCGCATCCTCGGCATCTCGTGGAAAGATAAAGTGACAAATGTCGAGATGTTGTCACGTGCTGGCCTTCAAAGTATGTATACGCTGCTTAGACAGTGCAGACTTCGCTGGCTTGGCCATGTTCGCCGCATGGAAGATGGTCGCATCCCAAAAGATATCTTCTACGGACAATTAGCAGATGGCAAGAGAACAGTTGGGCGACCACAGCTGAGGTTCAAAGATGTGTGCAAGAGAGATATGAGGGCACTGGACATGGATCCAGCAACATGGGAGGATGAAGCTGCCAATCGCACTAAGTGGCGATGCTATTTACGGCACCACCTCAGATTGGGCGAAGAGAGGCTCACACAAGAAGCAGAGGTGAGGAGAAAACGTCGAAAGGAGCACCAGGAAAATAAGCAGCTGAGGGCTGCCTCCTCAGGGGCGCATTCCCATAGTCAGTTATGACTGAAGGGGCTATTATTATTATTATTATTATTGAGCTATGTTTCGTGCATTAAAGTATATATATTGTTAAACGTCAATCAGGCTTATGAAGTTTTCCTACTGCTGAAGACTAGCCTTACGTTTGAGTGAACTTTGCAAGTCGGACTGTATCATAAAATCAACCCTAGACTGTCTGGACACCAGGGTCCAGCTACTACAAATACTCTTAATGAACTCGGAGAGGGAACAAGAATCTGCACCATCCATCAGATTAAAGAATTATTTCCCTAACAATGGCGACAGTGGAGTGTTTGTCCAGTAGCTGATGTATGCCTTAATGATGCTGAATCACTGCCCATTGTGTCTGTGTAAAGTGAATATGCCTGCCTTCATTTCCTTTATCTTTGTGTATTTCGGTCTTCCTCTACCCTCTCCTACCCTGAGAAATCCAGGACAAGGAACTGCCTTGTAATGCTATCAACAGGTTTCCTCAATTTGTGTTCCATCCACGTGTTGTTTCACTGGCACCTGTTTGCATCTTGCCATCAGTTCCACGTTTATAATCTTGTCACACAATTTCAATTCTAATCACACAAGCACCTATTTAGGAATTCTTCTACTACATACAGGTGCAGCTTGCAGGAGACTTATAGGTACCACATGCTAACAGCAAACTATTATTTGCAGTTTATACTATTCAAAAATAATTATGGGTACAAAACAATTTAATATGAAAGAATTCTAAACATAATTGTGAAGAAAACTGATGGTACTGAGCACCTTAAGAAACTATCTCATCATCACATGAACTCACAAACGATAAACAAATAATCGTGATAATGTAAAGTGGGAATTGACCATTCTGAAGCAACTATGTTCAAGAAAGCAGAGACCCTCACTTAGAAACTAGAGTTACTACACAAATTAAAGTAGGGAACATGCAGTTTCAAGTGCGTTAAAATCTGTCAGATTAAACTTTTTAAAGTTTCTTGCTCACTACAGAAAGTTTGAAGAACACAATAATAAATTATTCCATTTCTCTGACATGACATTAGGAATATGTGTGCTTTAATCACACACAGGAGCGCGGTTGCACAGTGGTTAGTGCACTGGCTTCCCAGCTCAGTGGTCCATGGTTCGATCCCCAGTTGAGGTGGGATTTTTTAGACTGCAACGGCTCCGGGGTCGACCCAGCCTCATGAATTGGGTACCAGAACAACTCTGGGAAGGTTAAGGCGGCCGGCGTGATGTTGACCACATCATCCCTAGTGTGCAGATGGTCGAGAAAATATGGGCCTAACATCATATTCCCAATATGTCTCAATGGGCGTGAAACGGATCCTTCCTTCCTTCACCTTAATCACACACATTTTTACCAAATCAGCCGGCTCTCACAGTCGTATGACAAGTGATATGATACCTGAATGATCTTTCATGAGATAAAATATTTCAGTAAATTAAACAAAAAAATAGAAACAAATTTTTTTTTTAGATGATGAAAAACACAGACTTACCACCAAAGATCACGCTTCTGTGACCAACGTACAGAATCAAGGGTGCTTATCTCATTCAGACGTCGAGTTATGTAAAATGCAGACACACCGAACACCTGGACAACTAGAAACTCTACCACGGACAAGGCCAGCCAATAGGGAGCTACAATATAAGATCGTAGGTAAAGTAATTAATAAATTAAGTAACCAGACTACCAGGTCTTTAAAAATTGGACATACATTACAATACAATAACTGATGGACCTCGCGTCTAGGCTAAACTAGGTATGCCTCGCCAATACAAGACAACATTCATTCAAATACAAAATTACAGGTGTCTGCACAGTTCTGGTACGGTAAACCTTACATTAATTTTTCAACTAAAATTAGTAATCCAATTAGAGGGTTAACTACCGCAGTAATATTTTCCTATCTTTGAACTGCTCTGTTTTGTTTAGCTGTTATGAGCCATTTATGTTAGAAACAATTATTCCATCACACATATCACTGATTATGTCTCTCTAATTTAAACAGTAAAACAAAAGTTTATATGCTGCAAACAGAAACTCAGTATTAGATATTCTTCATTAACCTTCCATTCTTTTACAGCTTAATACAATCTGACAGCTTTTTCAGAATTTCATTTGTTGGGAATTCTCAAGTTTCCTCCACAAATGCAGTACAGTTGACATTCAAAAATCCGGCCATCGATAATCCGGTTCCTTCAGTTTTCCGGAATGGATTTCGGAGCGCATTTTTTAATTTACCTCGTTGGCGCGCCACTGTTTTCTGGAGCAGTTTATGTTTTGATGCAGCTGTTGGGTCTTGCTTGCACGTGTTAACAGGCATTCCTGCTCATTTATTTGCTGCTGTATAGCCCCATTATGGATTCAGCAAATAAAAGAAGTGGTGTAAAACGTAAACATTTAATTTTCTTTCTTTAAAGGACTGTACAGGTAGTCATTTTCTGTTAAATATATACAGCATATATAACCAAAAAAAATCCGGCATTTTCAACAATCCGGCACTCCTCAGGTCCGGAGGTTGCCGGATTTTTTAATGTCAACTGTATTATAATTCTTAAAATATTCCAATGCATCTTAAAAAAAAAAAAAAAAAAAATTGAGAGAGAAAATAAATCATATGGTATCATTTACTCAAGTTTAATCAGTTGTGACACTTCTGTCACTTGCAATCTAAACATTTGCATACTGTCTTAGCCTACCAAAGTGAAGGTAGGCAGAGTTAACCACCCCATAACTTCTTCTTTTCCTTTTCATACAGCTAATGGAGCCTGCAGCCATCACTGTAGCTGATCCCCTGGCAGGAAGCCTGTGTTAAAGCACTTCTGTGCTCCTACAGCAGCAGTTTCTACAGTCATCATCATAAGTGCTCTTTAGCCCCCCCAAGGAGCATAGGCCTTCAACTAACTTATGCTAAGTCTGTCTATGTCTTCTTCACCACCATCATGTCTGTCTTCCAGTTTTTTTTTGTCTCTATGTGTTCCTTGATCTCCCTCTACCTCTCTTATCCTGGGTATTCCAGAACAAGGACTACCTGGTAATGCTATCAACAGGTTTCCTCAGCGTGTGTCCTGTCCATCTCCAGAGTCTTTTTCTCATCTCTTGTTCCGCCGGCACTTGGCGGGTTCTTGTCATCAGTTCCACATTAGTGATCTCGTCATACCATTTCAATCCTTCTGTTCTACACAAGCACCCATTTATGGAAGTCTGTAGCTTTTTGGTTGTTCTCCATGTTTCATAGCAATGACTAGACATCTGAATTAAAGATTCTGATTTTTGCGTTAGACAATTTCTTTTGATCTCCATATACTTCCCAATGAATGAAAGCTTAACTTAGCCTTTTGAATTCTTTTTTTTTTTTTTTGATATCCTTGCATGTCCCTCCAAAAGTGAGTTTCTGTGGCCATTTGTTTTGAATAAAGCAGTTGCTAGCCCTATACTCCTCAATTTAGTCACCTCTTATGACATGCCTGTGGGAGCTGGAGTCCTATTCTTTGCCTCGCCAGAATTTGTGAGAATTACACGGGGACCCCTTAACTGTCACTTATCAATTATGAGCTATAATGTAATGTGGGGGTAATCAACAGTAAACACCACTTTCTAGCTAAAATAAAAAGCAAATCTGTAATATTACTGTAAATATTCAACATGTAATTTTTATAACTTCAGTTACAAAGCTACCCAAAATAATGTCATACCTATACACTCAACGTGTGTGGACTCCGTATAGAAGATGCCCAAGGAGGTAATGATAGTAAAGTAAAGCACAGCAACAAACAGAAATGGATACATGACCCTGAAATTAATCACAGAGTTATATTAGTGTTCACATCTGATAAAGAACTCATGTATACATATGTCATATGGAAGGTTAATTGTTTTGTTTGGCCCGTCTGAGTATATAGAATGGATGTCGACAGATACGCGAGAAGGTATAGAAATAGATTTTTTCACAGGTGGTAGAAATGAGGAAAAGAGATCTGTCTCTGGAGTGATTAGATAATCTCTTCCAGCCTATCTGTACGACTGTACTTTATTGCAAGACAGCTTTTTTCTCCCTATCAAGAATAGATAAGTTTACCTTACACACACACACACACACACACAGAGCTATGCGACAAGACACACAAACGTGAAAAACTATGGTTAAATGGGTATGGGTCTGACCAACACACAAAGGTAAGTTTCTTTGTAGTTTATTATCATTTAAACTCGACAACACCAAATATCTAAAGAAAGATCAAATAAAATCATATTTACATACATATGAAATAGCCGAATAGATGCGCCCTTCCCCTATGGAGAAAAGAACCCAAAGTTAATAACCCAAAGGTCGAAGGTTAGCACCATGTTACAGAGTAGGCAGTAAAGTAAACAAGTTCCTACTATATGCTTCCCATTAGTAAACAAGTTTAAGCAAATCCAATGTTGGTAAATTCCCTGAAACAAAGAAAAATACTCACACACTATTTCAAACAGTGGCCACTCACTCACTCTTACCTACTCTTGGTGATATCCCTTGGAAATACAATTGTCCCTGAATATATATATTATCCGGTTCACTTCCCAAATTGGCCCCAGTTTATCCTCTAACAAACAAAGACTAGTGAGGTGAACGCCGAATCTGGTGTTTTTTTTTTCTGGATGAACAAAATCATTAAAATGTCACCGCGAATAGTTGATGTAGGAACGTGCTCTTGGGGTTCACAGTTAAAAGAGGAAAATACTTCCAGTATTGGGAAACATCTGGTTGCAAAAAAAATGTTACAAAGGATGATGATGATAATCCTATCGGACAAATTCTATGTTAGAGCTCCGATTCTGCACTGCATAAAATCTGGATAAATCTGCTTGAATATGACTGTCAGAAGTCGTGAACAATAATGTTATTTTGTACACTCCAGTGGGCTGGTAAAATTGGAAAAAATATCTGGGTTTTGTAAGTCCAGTTAAACTTATAAGTTAAAATGTTTTTCGTGTATCTTTGGCGAGTACACATTTTATAAATGAAAAATCGGTACCGCTCAAACCAAGTAGAGGAACAAGTAACCCAGAAAAACCAAAAGTGAAACAAACAAAAAAACTGCTAGATGCTCTTGTGATCAGGTCTGCGAAGAATATAAGAACAATTCATGGCGAAAAAAATGCTATTATCCTATGAAACTTTATACACACACAGACGGGGACAAGACGATCTCTCCTCCACTCCGTCAGTCCTGATTAAACTTAAAAGGCACACAGTGTTTTCCTTTACGCCTACATGGTCAGACTTCGCTAGCACTGAGTTTAGGTCAGATGGAGTTATGCAAACTCTTCCGCCCCCTGCTCGTGCCGGCAGTCAGCGTACAATGTTAATTATTATTAAATATCCATACGTACACTTACACAAAAATTGCCCGTCTTTAATAGCTATTAAATTGTCGGCGTCTGTTAGTCATCGTATGGTATTAAATAATAGGCACTTATAATAAATACACAAAATGAAATATAGCGTGAATTCTTTACTATCACTATCAGACATTTTATCCTATAAGTCCAGTCAGCTAAAACCGTCTCTTCTCATGTGAGAAAGCGTGTAGCGAAAATTAACAGTTTAATTTAACCTATGGTATGAAATCACTAAGCGTTATTTTATTTCACAAGGTTTTAACTAGCGGGAAAATCTAAGTGAAGAATGATGGTAAAAGCTAACACTTTTAAAAAAACACATTAGTCTATTTCTATTACCAGAAAATCAGAATGAAAAATCCCCATGAATGCGAATAACACATTTCCACAGAATGGTTCTAGAACTGCGTGCTTAGAATATTCAAAATTCTGAGTGACACTGATGACAGGTTTAAGAAAACACAGTTTATATATCATTATATTTCTCTGATCTGTAGATGTTGTTTATTTTCGCACTCCTGTGTGTAACTGTTACGGTTGATATTTGTGACAAGAAGACTGTGTAGTATTTGGTTCTTGTAATGAATGGGGTCAGAGCGTCATGCTGATAACTTGAAAGAATGTCGTGCATGAGATCACATGTATGCCATCAAATTAGTGCAGAACTTCGTAGTTAAATGGGCCCACATAACAGGACAGGTTTAATAACATGTAGACAAATCATGGTTATGGCATTGGCAATAGAGAAGTACATGAATATGCATAAAAATCCTTCCAACAGTCTCGTCTCATCAATTCATTCCTGGTCGCTGTACTCGGAGTGCCTAGCAAAGGTTATCACCCAAGTATTGTGGACCAGATAAATGAAGATGTAATATTCTAAGTAGAAATACTTCTCTGCAATATACGTAGCAGTTTCATCAAGTCTGGAATCTTCTTAACAGGTGGCGGCCTTCACAGATCATTACAGCCACATAAAATTACTTTATTTCTCAACCATTTCAGGAGCTAGAAAATGAACGTCTTCCTCTGATGAATACTATATATGAAAGGCCTCGAGGCAACCGTTTGCATAATTTAGTGCAAAACAGATTACGTCATAAACTCCTAGTGATGTATGAATAATTATGCATTCAATATCAATAAAAAAACCGTGCAAGTACATGATGAACCATAGATAGATATACTACCGCATAGATTAACTGCTAATAAACTAAGTGTGGTCATCATGCAAAAATTACATTATAAATCTTCCTTAACAATTACCCCGGTCGTTTGGGGAGAAAAAAAAAAATCAAGAATTTGATTTTTTTTCCTTCTAAAAAACTAGATAGAAAATCGCAATTAGTGACTAAGGTAATTGCAAAAAAAGTTAAACCACAGCCAAAAATGATTACATAATTATGTCAATGGTCGTTGTCCAAAAAAAACATAAGTCAAAATTAACTACATGTGTATCAAGGTAACTAAGGTTACATAGTAACGAGAAGATGTCAACAGTCAGTAAAGAATATAGTATAAAATATTAGAATTAAACAAAGTAAAGCATGCATGAGAAAGTATTTAAAATATCTTCTAACTATAAGGTCTATTTCTACCAAGAACTATGTAAGAAAGTCAATTAAAGATGTGTGTGTATAATTAAGCCTAATGCAAAGTCTGGTGAACAATATAAGAGTGAGAATTTACAAGAAATTTATAGTAATGTGTAACTTCGGAAATTAGTAAGGTGAGTGTGTGTGTGTTACAAGACACAAGAAATAGAAACAAAATTACTTTGAGACAGCAAACAACCAAAAGCAAAAGTAACATAAAGGGAAGTAACTATGAAAAGTCTATGAGAAATAAATAAAACTTGAGTTATCTACCTGACAAAGGAAAAGTTCTATATAAGAATATATAATATGAAGAATGTGCACGCAATAAATGCAAGAAAAGAAGATTAATTACTCTAACACAATGATAATATTAATCTTAAATAATAAAACAATCAATTAAAGTTCAAAGCATGAAGTATTAAGTAATTGACACTATATATCATGTCCATGAGAGATCGTATAGTTCTGTAACATCCGTATCCAAAGAAATCTCCCCACAAGATGTGCACATCACGAAGTTAGGATCAATAAACGAACAATGCTATTTGTACCAAGGACAATAAAGTCACTGAAATTCATGGTGTACAAAGTTGCAGTCCATTTCAGTATAATTATGACCAGCGATTTGAGTCCATGGAAGGTGTACATTCTTGATACATGGCAGTTCAGTCAAAGCTCGATCATTGAGTAAAGGTAGATCTCATCAAAATAGTCAATCGATCCTTCATATAACGAAATGATAACAGGACCATCAAAGCAAGAGATCTGTATCTCTGAAAGTTTTCAACTATGGGCAAATGTTAAATAACATAGTTCTGTTTGACTTTCCGTAAGCAGAAGGGAATTTTTCAACCGATCCTCAGCGATAGTTCATTCAGATGTCTGGGACAGATGGTGGACAACTTGACAACAAATCTGCCACCACATTAGCTGATCCAGGAATCGATTCAATAGTAAACTGGAAAGGCTGCAGCAATATTGCGAATTGAGCTAGTTTATGATTGCGATGATTAGCTCTTTTTAAGGCTGCTACTGATTTCTGGTCTGTCTGTATAATGAAGAGCGCTCCTAATAGGTAACGCTCCAATTTCTGGATAGCCCAGACAACCGCAAGAAGTTCCTTTTCAATCACCGAATATTTCTGTTCGGTCTCCGTCAGTTTGTGAGAATTGTATAATGTCGGATGCAGGACATTTTCGAAGTCTTGAAGCAATACAGCTCCCAAACTGAGATTACTAGCATCTGTTCGGAGAATATAAATGCGATTTATATCAGGCAACCTCAAAATAGGAGGTGATGAAAATACCTTTAAAATATGATCAAAAGCTGCCTGAGAATCACTAGACCATTGTATTTTGATTGGTAAAACCTTACGTAATAAAGATGACAGAACTGATAACTCAAGTTGCATTGACTGAGCATGAGGATAATAATCATGATACGTAAAAAAAAAGAACGAGTGTATACAGCATGTAACAGTAAAGGATCTAGGAAGTGGCCATTCTGACAACAGAATGAAAAGATATATGTTACATGTTAATATCAGCGTGAAGCAGAATCAGGTACCAATAGTAAATTGAGGGAACGGTGGTGAAAATAAACACCATTGTCCCGCTCAACAACCATACGAGCGTCCCTATGGGTATAGAAGGAAACTAAAGCCTCACTATACTGAATATTGGGAAATGGCAAAAGACGTACAAACTTGACGTCTGCAGTAAAGTGAAAAAAATCGCCCAGTGCCTGCCATGTAGTCCCAGATGGCAGATTGCACACTAGAATGGTGCGTGAATAAGCACCTTTACCAACATAAGTCGTCCCATTGACACGAAGCTGTGAGCAGGGGTGGTGAGCATGTTTAGTCACATGAGAAACATTATGAGTTCTACTTCTCATGGATGTTCTAATTCTATTAACCTTTAGCACGCTGCCGTCGACATATGTCGACGAAGGTAACCTAAGCTCTAACCGCTGTTGTCGACATATGTCGACTGCGGATATTTTCGTTTTCTAGCATTAGCATGTGTGTACACGTGATGTCACAGCCGGATGTTAAGTTTTAAACTTCTTTGGAAGAGAGTTTGCTTTCGTTTCCGATTTTTTTTTTAGTAATGGATGTATTGGCGTTTATTTTCTGTGAATTTTTTCAATCGAAATGAATCGGCATCGAACACGCGGCCATTTTCGCTCTAATTTTATTGGATTCTGACGCCATGAGGTAAGGATGAAATTTTTGTCTTTATAAACGCTGATATCGGTTCTCAGAATATGTTTGATGGCTGAGATGGAAACGAAAGTACAATGGCTTTCCTGGTATGTATCTTTTTAGGGGTTAGGATTAAGTGTGTCGGAAAGGTTTAGGGTTACGGTCGAATATCACGGCTGACGAGAGCGTTTATTCCTTTGCTACTGATGATGGGTGTAACGAAAAGATCGTCATTTGATTTGTATTGGTCTATTGGTCAAATGACTTTCATTGAGATGCAAGGGATATGGACTCTTCGTGTGTTGGTTATTTTTTTTTTTTTTTTAATTTTAAAATTAAAAAATTTTTTTTATATTTTTTTAAAATGTTTTTCTCGTTTTTTTCATCTTTCCTTTCCTCTCTTCCTATCACATCTAACATGAACACAAACAAATTTTATATCATCAGATTCATCATTCATTTATTTATATAAATTCCAAAAATGATAGCAATTGACCAAGAAACACAAAAACTATAGAATTTACAAGTCACCCACTATAAAAATGGGGGGTTGTGAAAAAGAATGCAGCGGCAGGAGCATAGTTTTGGGAAAAGAATGCAGCGTGCTAAAGGTTAAATAATGTATCATACTGTTTCAACTAAGTATGATACATATCACCATGCGAGCATGCAGGTTTGGAGCATATCGTGGAAGACAGCCTAGAAGGCAGTCAAAATATTTTTTCCAAATGTAGTGGTATTAGTTTTACCATGTAAGTTTACACCATCCTTATCACCAAGTCTATGTGTAACACTATTACTATTATCAGTAAAAAAATTTTCACTCATGGCAACCTCAACAGTTTTTGTAATATCAGTACCATTGTGATCATGTCGCCACGACTTACTCCCAAAAGAGGCAGTATCGTTTCGACTGGAAACATTGGCATCAGAGTGATGGCGAGGGAAGTTGTACTTGCCTCGAAATGATACTTTTACTTTCTTAGCTTGTGCTGACCTGTTCTTATCACATTGAGCACCACTTGCATGTCTTACAACAGGATTTGCATAACTAATGTGTGAAAACATATTTTTGTGTAATTCTACATCCAGCAAACCATCAACCCTCTTTCTTAATTTATTAACTTCCAAATCCCTGAGTACAATTTCTTCCTTTTGCCTCTTATTTACTTTCTCTAGTTTTACATTTTTACACCTCTCTTCCGTGAGTAATTTCTCAAAATTAGCCATCTTAGTATTAGTCAACCTTACACGTTGATCATGAAGGCATCTAAGTTCTCGATTTGCAAGCTCAAGTGCTGCCACTTTTGACTCACACTCCATACATTTCAATTTTTCATTATGTTTATCTCCAATTACCACCTCTGGTAATCTCTGCATTTCAGCTTGAGCCTGTGCCAATTTTTTTTTCTCAAGAGTCAATTCTTGAATCTGAGTCACCTGTGCATGACAATCCAATTTCAAAGCTGCATTAAGCTTATTTAGTTCACCACTGACACTCTACTCTTTGTCAAGTAATTTATTTAATGAGCTTACCTCATCCTCTAGCTCCTTTATCTGGCGAGTACTAAGATCATTAAGTTTTAACTTATCCAGTTCCAGGACCTTAACCTTTACTTCATATTCCCACAATTTTTTTTGAAAATCCCAATGTTCCTCCGAGAGCTTCTTTAATTCCCTAGCAAGCTCAGTGGATGCATATGTTTGTAATGCTTCACCCTCAAAACCAACCACCTTTTAAATCCTCATAGAATACTCCAAGGTAGCATTTTTAATTAATGTTGTGACTTACTCAGTCAAAATATAATGACTAATTGCTTTACAATGCTTTGTAAGCAAAGAATGTTGCTATATTATTATTGCAATAATCACAATGCAAATTATATTAATATTATGTAATGAAGAAAAAGAAACAGTACAAGTGAACAAAGAAATTAATATAAGAAAGAATATCACATGACAAGACCAAAGGACACACAGAGAAACATTAGCAGTAAACAACAAAAATCTAATAGTGAAACAAAGTATGAAACAGTAAATAGGTCAAATCTAGGCCTACTGCTAAAAATAGACACAAACAGGACCCTAACGGAAGTATAAACAGCTGATTTGTAAAAACTAAACATAAGGCAGATTATAACTACAAGCACGAACAAACTATTATAAAACTAAGGAAAATATAACTAGACAACAATGCATTACAATACGAATAGACGAAACGTCACAACTAGACACGAATTATCGAAAAAATCCGACAGTAGTCAGAATCTCGGCGAGTTTGCTCAAAACCGGAACACACTACTGCATGAAATTCTCAAAATAGCTCTACAGAACATCTGACATGAGCCCGGATAGCTCAGAGATAAATCTCTTTGTCAGGTCTCCACCGAACCGCCCACGAAAAAAGAACCACAACATATAAATATACATAAAAAGACATGAAAAGCAGTTATTACAAAGGGTTTAACAATTATACCCTGATCTATTGAAACACATTTACAGGTCAACTTATCTTTTAGCAACTGAAACTCCCTCCAGATGCCAGTATGCAGCCAAAAAAATGTCTCGGCGCTGACTGCAGATTGGTGTAATCACAACTTGAAAGCCGTCCTGACACAGACACAGCAGTCCCGGAGATCATAGGAGGACCATGGCAAACTTGAATGAAGACATCTGTAGATGGGCTTGAATTTTCACGACAAACACTGTCTTGTTAAAAAAGTTGACTTTTGGAACCGATGCCGGCAGACACGCGCACTTGGCTTGAAACCATGGAAATGAGGGCTAACGGTGATATGTTCATCTAATGCCCTTGAAAATTTTTTTTCAGTTTCAGTACTTGATAGTATGCAAATATATTTGATTCTCGAGTTCCCCAGCACTGGATCACCAAGAATTCTTCCTGTTACGGTTGATATTTGTGACAAGAAGACTGTGTAGTATTTGGTTCTTGTAATGAATGGGGTCAGAGCGTCATGCTGATAACTTGAAAGAATGTCGTGCGTGAGATCACATGTATGCCATCAAATTAGTGCAGAACTTCGTAGTTAAATGGGTCCACATAACAGGACAGGTTTAATAACATGTAGACGAATCATGGTTATGGCACTGGCATAGAGAAGTACATGAATATGCATAAAAATCCTTCCAACAGTCTCGTCTCATCAATTCATTCCTGGTCGCTGTACTCGGAGTGCCTAGCAAAGGTTATCACCCAAGTATTGTGGACCAGATAAATGAAGATGTAATATTCTAAGGAGAAATACTTCTCTGCAATATACGTAGCAGTTTCATCAAGTCTGGAATCTTCTTAACAGGTGGCGGCCTTCACAGATCATTACAGCCACATAAAATTACTTTATTTTTCAACCATTTCGGGAGCTAGAAAATGAACGTCTTCCTCTGACGAATACTATATACGAAAGGCCTCGAAGCAACCATTTGCATAATTTAGTGCAAAACAGATTACGTCATAAACTCCTAGTGACGTATGAATAATTATGCACTCAATATCAATAAAAAACCGTGCAAGTACATGATGAACTATAGACAGTTATACTACCGCGTAGATTAACTGCTAATATACTAAGTGTGGTCATCATGCAAAAATTACATTATAAATCTTCCTTAACAGTAACGGAGAATCAGAAACAGAGTTACAAGATAAAGGTTTACAGTCGGTCTTCCATCGGGTGTTTTCGACCGGCATCAAGTGACTTATTACGTGTAACGGGTTTCTCGAAGGTTTACCCACAACTCGACATCAAAGTGTACTCGGGGAATTTTGGATTTCCTTTCGTAGACTTCAAAAAGATTCTGTGTTTTTCACGTGCGGTCTGTCAGGTATCGTATGATTGACAGATAAGCTCGCGTGAGAAGACGAGGTAAACAAACCTGATTCGCTACCTGTTATGACGGGCAGGTCATGAAAGTTTGTAAACACTTCGTTTGCTCGTGTTCAAAGAAAAGAGGCAGGGATGAAAAAGTAAGCTTGAGTGAGTAAAGACAGGCAGTAAATGCATGGTTTTAGCCATAAAATCATAGAGCGCTACGAGGTTACAAAGACTGTCAGATTACTGTAGGCTCTTTTTCCATTATACGTCACAACATATAAATATTTTTGTTAAAACAACACACACAGAATTTTTTAAAGAATGCACATAAGAAAGCAACCTTTGATAGGATGTAAGTCACAAAATTTAACCGAATTAGTAAAAAGGAATGAAAAATATATATAAATACAAATCAAAACAAATACAACCTAAATAAAATAAATCTTAAAAAAATATTCACTATACAGTATATATGCTTTAAAAGAAATGCCATAATACGATGGCTAAAGCTGAGTATACTGGGATTAAAAAAATGAAATGACATGAGACAAGAAAGCCGATATGATGCACTGACAATGAAAAAACTGGCCACATGAAAAATACACGGAAAGTAAGAAATGTAACCAATTTGTTCATGACAAACTTTAAAAACCTACCTGTCAGCCAGATTTTCCTTCCTTAGTGCTCGGATTGCCAGGGTGACATAATAATGACACATGATGAGCACTTGAAGCAACTTTATATATTGGAGCAGAAAGTCTAGTTGAGGAACATTCCAAAAAATCCAGTGTATGCCCCTAAGATCAAAGAAGATATACGTATGTTGAACAAAAATTGGCATATACAATTACCTTAGCTAATAATTAGCTTGGTATAGTAAGTAACCACGTTTAACGTAAGCAACACCGTGAGGAAGGTAATCATTAAAATTGTTAAGATTTAAAAAAAAAAACCACATAGACCAAAGCACGTCAGTGGTTTAGTGGTTAGAATGTTTGCTTTCTAAGCAAACATTCTGCAATCAACTCCCTGATGATGGTTTAAAAAAACAAATTAAGTCATCATATTTAAATTAACCATTCTGTCAATTGGACACTCAAGAAGCTGTTGCGCACCATTAACTTCTAGTCTGTGCTATCCTTTTCAGCTCAGTCCACAAGCTTCTATGTATTCTGGCTTTCTTTTACACCATTCCACTTCAGGTTCTAATTCATCTCACTACTTTTCATTTCCACGTAGCATCCAGTCAAAGGCATGTCTGGTTATACTGCTTGGCTATATCCTAAGGGTGGGCCCTGTCCAGCTCCACTATCTTCTTCTTTAATTTCCTGCAGTATTGGTTGTTGTCTACTTCTGTTCCACAGGTCTGTGTTTGTTATTACATCTGGCCATTTGATTTGCAGGATGTCACACAGGCATCTACAAGTGAATGCCTAGAACAGGGGTTCCCAACCTGGTGTACATAGGATCCCTCAGGTATATTAGAAGTTTGCCAAGGGGGTAAAGGAAATATTTGGTAAATAATTACATTGTCCAACTGAAATATTCCAAAAGTAGCAATGTTAGTGAAAGAAGTCGTGAACTGGAGAAAGAACACAATCCCGTTCTGAGTCAAATCCAAAATTAAGAAACAAACATGATATGCACGTATCTCTTGCACAACCTGTACCAAGAATAAAACTGTTGATAGAATCAATACTTACACTAATTTATTTGACCGTGCTCTGATAAACATTTAACACTTTTATGATACTGAAAAAATGTTATGTACTGAACACAATTTTCTTTATAAAAATATAATTTATCTGTTTAATTATTTTCTAATATGCATAATCACAGTAAACTCTAAAAACTTAAAAAATAAAACTACTAAAAATTATGACAATCATTACATAACAACCCCATATCTGAAACCATTGAGGCCAGATGTTTTAGATTCAGAACAGTAGAGCAGTGGGCCATATATCACTTTAACATGCTTATGGAGTCTATGTCGGCACTACTCAAGCGTAAACAGGTTAATATTTCTGTAGCCAACCTTCTGAATATTCATGCTCATCTTCAATGTTCAGTTCTGTGTGGTATGTTCTAGCTTGCTTCATGACCACCAAACCAGCATGTGGCATAAATTCCCTTCTCCAATGCTGAATCCATGCTCTCAGTACACAGTAAAGATCTCTATTTTTTGCCATATAAAATGTTTTCCCATTTCTCATATTTAGTTTGTGGTCATCAGTGTAAACCTTCAAAAACTGGTCTTTCTGTTTCTTTTCAGAGGAGTCTGCAACTCATCTTGACACTTTCAAATTGAAATTAAAGTCAAAAATTTTCTTAAAAAGTACAAAAATATCTGAGCACAGCAGATGAATGTGGCTCACAGCAGTGCTGAGACACAAACAAAATAAATGTATTAGCAGTTTAGTTTGACACTCTAATGCTTTCATTAACTTGTCTAATGTACTGCACCTGTACTAGGATCAGTCTACGCACAAGGACATGAAACATGACGCAACTGATTCCTCACACCTTCTTGAGTTATGCTGTGCACAAGAGTGATACGCCATTAAAATTAAAAATTTCAGTTTTCTGCGTTTTTCAAATTTCGTAGAAGGGATTGCATACCGGAGTATAAATTTATGTAAGAGAATCCCAAATTAAAACTTCTTGAACCTAAATAACATCTAAACTGTTTTCTAATTTCTAAATAATGCAATACTTGACTTTAAAAATTTGGTAACTTACCAAATATTACACTTCTTCCAACTCCTGTAGCAGCATAACACAGTGTCTCAATCTTTACTGTCACGAACAAGCCAGTCAAGTTTACTACATATTTTTCTTCCATGCTTGCTTCATCTCTTTGATTTTCTACATGTTTTCCATATCATTCATTGTTCCTTTTTTTCTTACAGGAGTCACTCCTGGAGTATATTACAGTTTCTGTACCCAGATATGTATTTTTTTAAATAAGTGTCCTAACCATTCTAATTTTCCTTTTCTTTTTCTTATTTTAATTTCATTAGAGATATACTATTGCCTGAGCTTTATGCAATACTGTCACGTATAGTTTCCATACTATATTTTTCAGTAATATGCCACACCGCTACACCATGATCAAGCACCTGCAATAACCCCACTTTCAGCGGAGGTCTCTGAAGAGACGAAAGAACAGGACTAATACACCCTCAGACATGTCATAGAAGGCAACTAATAAGAGGTTGTGTATGGAGGCTGGCAACCTCATCATGTCAAACAAATTGCCACATAAACCACCGCTGCAAAAGCATGTACATGCTTGGTGCAGGTTTCCTGTAAGGGGACCAGCTACAGAGGTGGTTCCATGCTCCACAAGGAGGCAAAAGAAAAATGATGATTATGCTATATCTAGTCCACATTTTTGTTATTATCAAATTCTAAGTATTCTTCCTCGGCCCCGCTTCACTTTTGTTTGTAGCACATCTTCCCATCTTCGACCCATACTCATGACTTTGCAAGCATTTGACTTTTACATAACTGATATTAAAACTGACCATACATCAGACAGGTCTAAGACCAGAAACCTAAATTTATATAACCTCACCCGATGGCACACTCCAAAGCAGCAGCGTAGAAGATGACATACTGATGACATGAGGGGTGATGTGCTGTGTGAAGCCTGATTAGCTTGACCACACACAGAACTGCTGTGAGGATTGCCATCACTGCCAGAACACAGCTCCTATGGACAGAGTTTTTTGTATTACATAATAATTCCAGACAGGACTTGCCAGATGTGGATACTGCAGATAACATTCATGCAATCGCAGAAACTAATTCAACATAGCAATCTTAATTAACTGGTTATTAATATTAATGTATTAACATTCCAATTTTCAAAAAGGGTGACAATCGACAATGTGGAAACCATAGAGGCATATCCCTTCTCAGTGTCCCTGGTAAAATCTACTCTAGAATCCTAGAGCAGAGACTCCGACGCCTAGCTGAGCCACAATTGGATGAGGTCCAGTGCGGATTCCGAGCAAACCGAAGTACTCAAGACCTAATCTTCACACTCAGACAGCTGAGTGAAAAGGCCCTTGAGTATAAGAGTGAGATCCATCTTTGTTTCATAGATCTGGAAAAGGCGTTTGACAGGGTCCCCTGGAGCAAACTTTGGGACTGTTTGGCAAGGAAGAATATTCCAGCACCTCTGATTCATGCTATACAGAGCTTCTACAAGTCTTGCAGGAATTATGTGAGGACAGCAAACCATAAGTCAGAAGAGTTCAGGACCACCACTGGTGTAAGACAAGGTGATATCCTATCACCTTACCTCTTCATACTCCTTATGGACGATGTCATCAAGGCATGTAAGGAGAGAACAAGAAAGTATTCAGTGGGGTACTGGAAGATGAGACAGGTCTATATTTCGGAGCTGGCATTTGCTGATGATGTTGCCCTGATTGCTAAATCAGAGGCACATCTCCAATCCAACCTGCAAGTCTGGAAGTAAGAGCTGGAGAAGAGAGGGATGGTCATAAGCAGCTCTAAAACAAAATCCATGGTGATATCACGAGAAGAAAGAAAACATCAGATTAAGTTGGGAGAACAGGTCCTGGAGCAGGTCGACCACTTTAAATATCTCGGAGCTATTATAGACCGAAAGGGAGGCATCAAAGAAGAGTTGGCCACTCGAAAAGCAGCGGCTGGGAGACTTTTTCAGGCCATAAATCGTGGATTCCTCAGCAAGAAAGAGGTTGGTAAGAAAACTAAGATGGCTGTATACCGCTCCACCTATGTCCCAGTCTTGACATATGGATGCGAGTCGTGGGCAATGACTACAACCCACAAAAGCCAGATCCAAACCTCAGAAATGAGGTATCTGAGGAAAGTGGTTGAAGTAACAAGAAGAGACATGGTCCGCAACCAGACGATCCGTCAAGGCCTAAAATCCCATCCGCTGCAGACCCAAATAGAACAGTCCCAACTAAGATGGTTTGGCCATGTCTGCAGAATGGGAGAAGATCGGCTACCACGACAAGCATGGGAAACAAAGAGCCAGGGATCCAGACCTCCAGGACGACCCAGAGTCCGCTGGGAGGACAACATTAGACAATCTTTGAAGGACCGAGGACTAGAATGGAACCAGGCCAGGAAGAAGACAGCTGATAGAATGGTCTGGCGCTCTCTCTTCCAAACCTCTACACCTCACGGTAGAAGGGGAATGACTAAGTAAGTAAGTATTAACATTTATTAATCTTATTCATTATTAATTACACATTCATAACCATTTATCCAAAATTATGATATAAAAGTTTCTTTGTAGTTCATCACTCGTGCGCAAAAATGATGTAAGCGCTACAGCTTACAACAACAGCAAATGTTATGGATTGAGAGTAAGAAAACATCTGGAATTAGAAGATCGTCAGATTGCTGTTGTGTGTTTCAGTTAATATTAGAATTAGTGGTCAATGATCTGAGATTATTAGTAGGAGTAGCCCCTTCAGTAATGACTTTGGGAATGCGCTCCTGAGGTAATGAAGCTGAAGTGTCCTCTCCAGGGCGCGAGCATGAGCAGTTATATGGAGATCAAGCTGTTGCTCATGCATACATGCCACACCTCTGAGATGAAAAACCTGTACAAAAAATCCCAAAACCCTGCACATAGACCCACAAAACCTGTACAAAGACTTAAAAAGCGTATCAAAAGAGTTAATTTGTGTAAAAATGTTTTCAGCTACAGTGAGCTGCATTATAATGGAGACATGTGGACTTTGCCTATTAAAGCAAGTCTTCACTTGTGTTAAAACCCAAACAATAAATGTCCGAGTTTATTTTACACTGTAAAAAGTGATGCGATAGTGTCATCATTTAGTCTATTTCTGCACTTAATTATCACTAACAGACTTAGGAATCCTATGTTCGATATGACCTTATAAAAGAATTCTGAGACATGGTATTAAGGGGGGTGGGTTAATAATCCTAAACCTAAACCTGAACCCAAACAGTAAACGTTCTGACTTACAAAGATGACATCAAAGAAGACATTCCACTGTTCTCATACTAATTTTACTACGTTATTATTATTGCTAAGAGAAAAATGTAACTAAACTATATTATCCTATTTGAAATTAAATGGGGATGTTTCTAGGGCAATTTCAAATTATTTCAATAAAACTTTGACGTTATTTTAAAAATAATAAAATCACGTTATTATATTAATTTTTTTTTCAACACAAAGTTCATAATTTGCAACGAAAATAGAAACTTGGGCTGGTGTAATTTATTCTCTACCAAACTTCAAAAATGAAAATAGTCATTTTAGCCTAACTGGCAGTTTTACATATGACTTTAGTGTCAATCGTCAAAACGACAAACATTGATAGTAATTAATTAAATTCATAAAAATAACTCACTGGATGATCGTAATAATGATATATCTACCAAAGAAAAATTAGAATGTTTTTAATGAAAGGAAATTAAAACTTAGAAGAGAAGTAACTCCCAAAAAAACTTGTACAGGGGCTCTGATCGGGTTAAGATACAAATTTGGGCACTCCTCCGAATAGCGGTCCCAAATGAATCGATACGGTTTGTGTTCGAAAATATCCCTTACAGGGCCTCATTTGGTAATGCCGGTTCAGGGGCGACATGAAATGGAAAAAAAAGGTAAAGGATCCCGTTACACGCCCATTGAGGCATAGGCCTAATGGGAATATGGTGTTAGGCCCATATTTTCTTGACCATCGGCACACTAGGGGTGATGTGGTCAGCATCACGCCGGCCGCCTTAACCTTCCCAGAGTTGCTCTGGTACCCAATTGGGGCTGGGTCGACCCAGGAGCCGTTTACTAAAAATTCATATTTATGCTGCTGTGAATATTTTCATAAATAATGAACATTGAAAGTTCAGCCCAGGTTATAAACACCTGTCATTGTGTAGCCACGTGAATGTAGTAGACCTAAAAAGGGGAGAAAAAAAAATCTAAAATTACAAGTTTTTTTCCCGCTGTAACATTATCATTTCGATATTCCGATACAGTAAGTGAAGTCGACCATTTCTTTTCTTTCAAAGTTGTGAATAAATTTATATGATGATAGGAAACTCTTTACAGAGCGATACAACAGGAGGCAATCTGATCATCAGAAGTAGTCCCCCCATCTGACAAGTGTTTCGGCCCAGTATACTCCTTTACACTCTAAGGAAGGCGGGCCCACTTGGGTCATGACTCCCAAGCGTCTCAGCCTCCTGTTGTCTTGTATCGAAAATGAACCCATTTCACTTATGGTAGCAACTGTAATCCACAACTCCGCCAGCCGTGGAGGCAATTGTGAAAGTAACAAAGAGAAGACAAATTATTCCGTTCGTTCCGTCGCACACACTGAGACACTCACAATTTTTACTTTCGAATTTGTGCATTTGAGATAAAAATATTAATAATGCCAGGTAGACCATCAGCTCCGACACAGATCAGCAACAATGTTCTACCAGTTCAACAACTAACAGCTGTAGATGTCAGACCTAGTTACTTGTATACGTTAATGAACAACAAACTCCAATGGTTACAGTGGCTTGCTACACACCGATTAATAAGAAACTCCGATTCAGTCTACCCAGCTGTAAATGGGTACCTGACTTCTCACTTGAGTTAGGGAAGGAAAAGGCAGCAAGGAAAGGTACTGGTCACCCCACCTCTGTATGCATGACCTAGTATAGTGAGGTCTCTAACACTTCACTCCCCTACGGTAGTATATGCTATGGGACTACCTTTTTACTCTCCCACTGAAGCAAATGACTTTACCGATTCAGACATTACCATCTAACCCGTACAGTCAGGTACTAAATACACGTAACTGGCTATGGAACTCTAGACGGTAAAATGTTTTCAACACAAGGGTTACTTTCACAATTGCCTCCAGCTGGCAGAAAATAAATTCAATCTGTCTGCTCAACTATAACTCTATCAATACATTGATCAGATTGGCAATTTCTATGTTTCAAGAGTAGTTTCCCATTCATTTCTACTCGTATATTTTTTTTTAAATTATATGTCAAAATGAGGCCCTGTAAGGGAAATTTTCTATTACAAAACGTATCGATTCATTTGGGACCGCTATTCGGAGGAGTGCCCAAATTTGCCTTACTTTCGTGATTTTTTTTAATCTTCCAGTTTCATAATTCTTGTTGCATTATTTTTAAAATGTACATTTCTAACGCAGATTCTACAAGTTTTAGGGAATCAAGTAATATGTAGTGGTATCCACTTTTTTGAGTGATCTTATAAGCAGACGTAAATAATAAATTATGCTCAATGCCACGTAATCGTCAAAATAATTAGTAATGTGCTGGCTGCCATCATCATTGGCGAAACATTGATGAATGAACGACACACCAAGCGGATTCTCGCAAATCCCGCATCAATCTAAAAATAGGCAGCTTGATTTCATTGGTTGATTTTTTATTCATGTGGCCTAACATCTTGCCAAATCTCACAACGCAAATATCGGCTAAGGTTTGGCACAAGTCGATCGATTTATACATATATTTAATAATTAGGCGAAAAAACCTGTACAAAAATTATGTACACATCTGAAAACGCAAACATCTTATACAGATTATGGGTAAACCATAGCGTGTGGCATTTATGCCCATGCTGCATATTCCCCATCTTTACATAACCTGGTAGGTCCAAAGGAAAGGCAGTAGCCAATACAGTTTGGTACCAGCCACGTCGCAGGAGTTGCCAGAATAATGTCAAATCAACATGAGACTACCTTAAGGACTCCGACTCTGGATTTATCCTCAGGGTTTACTCCTCTAGCCTTTCCTGTAAATGGATATTCCTGCAAGGCAGCAGTGGTTTGAAATCAGAGTTTTACTTTCTCTTAGATAGGCTACCAACCAAGGATCACAAGTCCTATCTGTCCGAATTATCTGTTTTTATCCACGGCTGTTTATTTTGTATTCACAGCTAACCCCTACATCTAGAGCTTCTTCAACCATCCTCAACACTGTTGATGCACCTGGTAGGACAGTTTCCACCCCCAGAACTGCGTTTAGTAGTCGCTTATTATTTGCAAGAAAACTAAATGCTCTAAACAGGGATGCAATTAGCAATTTAGCATATTGATTTAGGCTAGATTTAGGATGCAGACCCAGAAAAATAGTATTTCATGCTTAAGAAAAATCATAAAGTGTGACAGACATTAAAAGAAAAAGAAAATGTTATGGATCAGAAGTTGAGCGACTTTTGAAAATGCTAAAAAAAAGGGGTAAGAGCTACAGTTAATATCCGCATTAGTGTCATTGTTCTGAGATTTGTAGTTGCTTATTATTTATAAGAAAACTGAACGCTAGAACCCGGGTTACAGTTAACTGTTAGGATTTAGGCCTAAACTTAGGATGTGGAAATACAAAAACAGTACCCCTAATTCTATTTATTTTGCGCTTTAAAAAAATAATAACATGCGACAGACACCAAGACTGGACATTTAAAAAAAAAGCAGAGGCAAAGATAATTGATCGAGAGCTGGGCTACTTCTGGATATCGAGTTGGTCTTTTCTTGTGTTACAGTTGGGCAACACCTGAAATTCTAAAAATCCAGATTTTCAAAACATATTTGTCCTCAGGCATTTTGGGGAACAAGTTTATGGACCAGTATTAATAATTATCTTAAGACTGCTCTGTTGACTGGGAACTACTCAAACAAAATAGGATAACCACACGCAACTTGAATATCTCAGAAAGGAGGAATTTCCACAGAAACAGTGCCAAGAGATGGTCTGACAAATGAAAACTATAAAGTCTGCATTAGAGCTGTTTCGTACAAAGAAGACATAAAAAATGAATTAGAAAGTAGAAGGTATCCTTAAAAAATGCTATAGCAAAGTTTCATGAATACTGGAAGTAACTAATGTGGACAGGAACACAAAATTTACACATAGATAATTAAAAAAGATGTTAACCTAAAAACAAATGAAGCAGATCCAGCACTATTATCGGACATCACCATTAAACTGGAGAGATAACATGGCTGGGAATAGACTAAACTTCAATACAACACTGGAAAAAAAGGATACACAGGAATAGAGAAACAAACCTTAAAAGCAGATGTGAAAAAAATTAAATGCCCAGCGTAATTCCAAGGGGTCTATGAAGAGACAGATAGGATTACTGCACCCTCAGACATATCATACATGGTGACTAATACTTGTATGAGATTGTGCATGGGGCAGACAACTTCATCATGTTCTACAGAAACCACTGCTGCAACATCATGTGACTTCTTGGTGCAGGCTTCATGCACGATACTAGCTGCATTGGTGGCTCCATGCTCCAATAAGGAGTAAAATGGAAAATGACAAGAAATAATGACAAAAGAAAGGGCACCCAGACCCAGAAAAGCAGCAGGCTGGTAGTTGCCTCCTTCCCCCCCCCCCCCCCCCCCCCCCCCCCCTTCTTTTTGTATGAATCTTTGGGGGTGTCAAGTGGATGATAATCATGTTTTCAACAGAATAGGAGACTGACAGCTTGACAGGATTAGACAGTTCATGAAAAAGCTGCTCAAAGAATTTAAACCTGTAGAAAAACTAAAAAGCAGTAATATGATCATTGCATGTGAACAGAAGAAAAGATTCAGGTAAATAACCATAAAACAAAAGGTCTGGAAAAGACACAGAGACAGAATACAACAAAATCTACACGAATAAGGAAAACTAAACTAGACAGGCATACAATAAATGAGAGAGAAAGGACTGAACAAAAAACTGAAATGGTCTGGATTACTGAAGAAAAAAACAAAATAACACAAGAAGTGTTATCAAAGTTTTAAGAGATACAGTGGAGTTGCAACAAATGTGGGGATTATATTCTTAAGTCCAACTGAGGGACAAGCAGGTTCATGTGCCTCATCTCATGCCCACTCTGGTGCTGAAAATTGGAAGGCAGAATCACCTGCTCTATTTAAATGGTTATTTATTTCTTTCTTGTTCTTTTTCCCTTGCTGAGAGTGCACAGTTGAACTTGCGTAAGTTAAACGCACATGACATGACTCCATTGTACATGATAAATAAGAAAATAAACATATACACACCTGACACATGCCACTGTATCAAAGTTTTGCAGACAGCTGGTTTCCATAATGTTCAAAGCTGTCATGTTGGTGACATTTGGCGCTGGACTAAACTCACCCCTCCCATCATGTGGACCATATTTAGAAAATCCCTTCATTTTTTTATTCCAGCTGTAATCAATTATGACAGCCTGTGAAGGCATGATGGCAGCTGGTGGTTACATCAGCTTCTTCATCAGACATTCTTTTATTCTTCTTCATGTTTCTGCTCCTTGAACCTGTAAGCACAAAACATGTCAATTCTCTCTAACTCCATATATCACATAATTAGTTGCCAGTTAGCTAGCACCAAAATAGGAAAATTATTGAAAACCTTTTGAGAATGAACAGGCAAGAGCATTCTACCACCTAAAAATAAAAAAAATTGGTAAAATATACACTTAAAAAAAATATGTAAAATTAACTATATTTGAAAGCAGCAACTCCTGCAGGCATATTTTTAAAACAACACTTAAATGTAGTGACTCGTGGAGTTTTTTTTTTAAAATAAGAGAGAAAAACCAATATGTCAAGGGGTGTTCTGAAGTTAGAATATAGATTGCTGTTGACTGTTTATGTTCCATTTGGAGCTTTTTTATAGTTAATGTTTGTGAGCTGACTGACATCTGAGAACAACCGTGAAATGTTTTCATTGCAGAATAAAAGCTGATATGAGCTGTGAGAGTTTGTTGTGAGTGTACCTAATGTTGTGAGTTCTGGTTACTTGTGAGTGGATAAGCGTGAATTGGATGGGGCTTGTGGACAGAAAGGAGCGTGTGAACCAAAAGAAGCAGTTGAACGTTGGTTTTCAGACAGGCAGATTGGTTGTGAATAGTGCTTCCTGCTGTGGTGTTTTGCTGATGTCTGAATGGACAGATAAGTCATGGCTGTTCCACCGTAGGAGATGTCAAGATTAAGTTTATCTTTGTTGCACACTACATCCACTTGCATTTGATATGGCGACAGTGTTTGTCCAGTAGCTGATGTATGCCTTAATGATGCTGAATCACTGCCCATTGTGTCTGTGTAAAGTGAATATACTAGATTGTATTGGAGACTAGAAACACAGAGTTGTGTAATTTTTCCAAATACGTGTGAAATGTAGCAGATGTGTTGTGAGCCTAAATGTAGTATTTGTCACTCTAGATAACATAGCCAAGATCACAGCCCATTCTGGCAAACGATTGTAGAATAGGATCGTGACATTCTGGGGACTTATCTGGGATTTAAATCAGGACCTCTCACGTCCCAAGAGAGAATCACACCCCTGGACCGTACTCATAAATTCTAGAAATATGAATATTTGAATTAATTCAATGATCATTCCAGTAAATACAATGTTGAGTGCAATATGCAAGTATCACATGACTATCTGTTACAGCGTAATGAGATTTTCAAAAAGGTGCAACTAACGCCAGTTGCCGACTGAGCTTTATGTGCATGTGGCCAGCAAGCAACGTGCAACCCACCATCACAGAATAGTAGATGCTGCCATTTTGCCCAAGTGGCTAGTGATAAAGCTACTGAAATGATGGCTGTGTTGCTTCTTCTTCTTTCTTCTTCTTTGATCCTTAGCCGCCGACCGTCAAAGCAGTCAGTGGCCATTACGCCTGGTGGCGTCTTGTAGGGCAATAACAAATTGATTCCACTTTGCTCGGTCGGTGGCCATCCTTCGTACAGTGCCCCAACTCTGGTTCATTCTTTGCATCTCAGCCTCCACAGTCCTCCACCAAGTTGTTTTTGGTCTGCCTCTCTTTCGTTTTCCTTCAGGGGTCCAAAGCATCGCTGTTCTTGTGATGGCATCGGGGTCTCTAGCTTTGTTGCTTAATACGATTAAACTATCTGTGAGGGTGTCATTACAGATTGTTAGGAATGTTCGAAGTGTACGAGAAGTACGAGTCTGGTTGAATGGAAGCACCATAATGATGGGTTTATATGGATTTCCAGAGTTTGTTGACAGTAAGCTAATATGTCATTGTTTTTCTTACCGGACAGCCTCAATGTTTGTGGAACGTTATTATTTTTTAAGAAACAAGATTTGAGTGATGGTTAAGGTTATTGCTAGAGGTTACTGTTTAATCAGTCCAGGAGAAATGGCCAACACATCAATAGCTTCTTGGACAACATGGTGACTTGTGTCTACTAATCTGTGATTCTACCATCACAAATTTTACCACCTCTTGCTAGTGTTGATAACAGGTTCATATCAAAAGATCCTCTTTAATTTTTGAAGAAGAAAAAACCTAATGAAAAAAAAAAAAATCCAGAATGTGTGTTTAGGTTCCGTGATGAGAGATGAATTTAAACTTGCCTGCCATCTCAATCTAGCAACACCAAAATACTTTTTCTTCAAGTGCCATGCCTGGTAGTGAAGGCAATCATGTCGCTCTACAATTTCCTATCTCCAGTACTGTTTATTAATTCTGCAGCTGACTTCTTACCATGATATCAAACTTTCCAATATCTTCCCTCTGTCTTCCTCTATCTTTTGTTCCTGTTGTTATGACATATTCCAGCTATTTTAATCCATTAACATTTCCAAAGAAAGTTGACCTTTTCCTTCTAATGTGAGTAATCAGCTTCCTTTGCATACTGGCCCCTTCCTCTTTTTAGCTGCCCATAATATTCTTATCATTCTTCTGGAAAACCATATTTCTGGTGTGTAGCGCTTTTCCTAGTTTTTTTAAATTAAAGGCCTAGTTGTCCATAACTCACTTCTATATGTCAGAGTTAGTTTTGGTAGATGGGAAAGACAGTGGAACAAGGTCTGCCAGTTTGCCCAAATGCAGCTGAACCAGCAGCATAACCATATCGTTTGGCAACTCATTCACACTTTTGTTTTTTAATGAAAGAAAAATATCCCATTCAACATCTGATAGGTTACAACTACAATATATAATGCCTATTATTTCTAATTTCACAATAAATTATGATCACGACAATTTCTGTTACGTGCAAAAACAAATCGAAATCACACAGCACCATGACCTAATTTATCGGCTAATGACTCATAACCCTTTTTTTTTTTTTTTTTTCGTACGCCCGCTAATACTTGAGGCGAAATCTCAGGTTATTTATGTCTAACCTGACATTGATTTTACGTGAGTATCCCTTTATTTCTTGTACAGAGACAGGTGTCCCTCGCCATTCAGGCAAATACTCGCCGATTTCGGAGGTACCCATTGCAGCTGGGTCGGCTCAGGAGCCGCCAGTCCCTGGTCGATGACACTCCTTCAAATGTCCTCGCCAGGTCTCGAGTTAATCCAGTCCAAATCCCGGTCGACGAAAAATCCTCAAATGCCGTCACCCGGGTTTGATCCTGTATCACCCGGTCGCCAGAGCGGTGTTGTAACCACTACGCTAGCGCGGCTCCCACTCATAACCCTAAACTGTAAAGATTTTTTTCTAACGAAAATGCAGACATAGACTTAATACCAACCCCCTTCTCCAGCACCCTAAAAGAAAATGCATACAAAAACCTATCCTCCAACACCCCCTCTCCCCAGTGCCGTCACCCACCCCTGAACCCTAACTGATACTCTCCCCTCACCTCCACCAATACCATAAAAAAATGCAGAAACTATATACCTTCACTTTTACATATATCATCTCGTATGTAACCATATAGTGCTGCAATTATATACATTGTTAGTGGTTAGTGCACTGGCTTCCTAGCTCAGTGGTCCATGGTTCGATCCCCAGTTGAGGTGGGATTTTTTAGACCGCAAACGTCTCCGGGGCCGACCCAGCCTCATGAATTGGGTACCAGATCAACTCTGGGAAGGTTAAGGCGGCCGGCATGATGCTGACCACATCACCCCTAGTGTGCAGATGGTCAAGAAAATATGGGCCTAACACCATATTCACAATATGCGCAATGGGCGTGTAACGGGATCCTTTACCTTACATAATTTTAATCACTTGACCAAAATGGCAGTCTCTAGTCCACTGACATTCCCATCGACTTTAGTTTTATATAATACTGAAGAGCTCTCTTTCTTACCTCCGGTGACAAAGAGTTGTTGCATAAAATACTTTTCATGTTAGGTAATGCTGCTTTAGCCTGTGCTATTCTTCACCCCTGAGGCGCATGTTTTATCTAATGTTATTAACATGGCTAGGTATTGGAATCTAATAACATGTTTTAATCTCTTCAATTTACTTTGAAAGTACATTCTAAAGAAGTCATTTTCTTCAAGATGACCATCACTTCTGTCTATTTTCATTTTCTGTCACTACTGTATCAATCATTTGGCAAAGCCATTAACACAACAAGAAAAGGTTGAAATGAAGAACAGTGGGCTGTATGTTTAATACACCCTTAAAAAGTAATTCAGAGACGCAGTAAAATGAGATAGGCCTAAAGGTTAGGGGGTTGAATTGAAAAACTGTGGGTCGTGTTTTCTGATGTCATACTAATCGCTCGATGATGTCGTTAGGATTAGGATTAAGATACCGGGTTTAGGATTCATAACCTTTATTAACTCTTAACGGCCAGAACGACGCTTGGAGCGTACATCCGCAAAACCCCTAGAAGCCAAATCGACGTTGGTAACGTCACTTTTGTGTTCCGTGAAATCTGTTCCGTATTTTCGTAATTTGGTATTTTAACATAACGGAAGTTACTCTTTTTTTATTCAGAAGAGCGCTATCTTTGAGTTGTGATTCGGAAACACGCTTGTTCTAGCTAATTTCACTGTGAAAAAACGGTAAATCTGTCAGCTTTCGATAGGCGATTATTGTTGTTTATACAGACAATGTCTAGCGAACCAACCACATCATGTTTATCAAAACGTAGGTCTTTTTTATCTGTAGAAAAAGCTAGGGAACTGTGTATCTTTGACGAGTTTAGCGAGAATGATGATTTCAAAAGTGAAAATGATGATTTCGAATTTGAACTTAACAAAGAAGCTAGTTCTAATGAGGAGGGGGCGTGGTCACAGCCAGGCCCTAGTGCTACAAAACGACAAAAAGTTTTGACCAAATCATCGACAAAAAGGGGGAAAAGCATTAGTACCAAGGAGCAACAAGGGGCAATTAGTAATGAATGGATTTCAGTACCAAACATCAGTATTACAGAGACCCAAAACGCATTCAGATTTCTTCCCAAATATGGTCGCAAACCAGGAGTACACGATGACTTAGGTCTTAGTGAGGCATCAACTCCTTTTGACTGCTATAGGACATTGTTTACTGATGACATTAACAAAACATCACAGAAAGCTGAAACTTGTAATTAATATTCATATATGGATTAGTGTTATTTAAAAAAAAACCATGGAGCACTTTGGATAATATTTCAGTCTTTATGCATGTGTTGGTGGGTACATTTTTCATTCACTAAAATTAATTTTAAAAAAAAATTGTTTACATTATTACTGATAATTGAATATAATATGAAGAATAGCACTTAAAAGCCCCAATATTATAATTCTAAATATATTTATCTTTACTGTGAAACATAATTTGTGTGTCTTTTGTTGTGTAATATCAACACAATATATGATTTAATTTAAAAGTTCACGCGGCCTTGAATATCTTCTTTTTTATTTTAATGATGATGGTACGGTCTGCTGGATGGTCTGTAAAGCATTAACAAAATATCACAGAAAGCTGAAACTTGTAATTAATATTCATATATGGATTAGTGTTATTTTAAAAAAAACCATCGAGCACTTTGGATAATATTTCAGTCTTTATGCTTGGGTTGGTGGGTACATTTTTCATTCACTAAAATGAATTTTTAAAAAATTGTTTACATTATTACTGATAATTGAATATAATATGAAGAATAGCACTTAAAAGCCCCAATATTATAATACTAAATATATTTATCTTTACTGTGAAACATAATTTGTGTGTCTTTTGTTGTGTAATATCAACACAATATATGATTTAATTTAAAAGTTCACGCGGCCTTGAATATCTTCTTTTATATTTTAATGATGATGGTACGGTCTGCTGGATGGTCTGTAAAACATTAACAAAATATCACAGGAAGCTGACACTTGTAAATAATATTCATACATGGATTAGTGTTATTCTAAAAGATGCTGGAGCACTCTGGATAATGTTTCAGTTTTTATGCATGGGTTGGTGTGTACATTTTTCATTCACTAAAATGAGTTTTTATTAAAAAGTAGTCTATAAAATATGTAGAATATCACTAACATCCTTCATATTCTAATTCTACATTCATTTATCTTTACTGTGATGTATAATGTGTGTGTCTTTGTTGTATAAAAACAAAACAATAGGCCCTATATGATTTAATTTAAAAGCTTCATGCGGCCTATAATGTCCTTTTTCTTTCCAAATGTCTATAATTTTTATATGGTTCGCTGGATGGTCTGTAAAACATTAACAAAATATCACAGGAAGCTGACACTTGTAAATAATATTCATATATGGATTAGTGATATTTTAAAAGACCCTAGAGCACTCTGGATAATATTTCAGTCTATTGCATGGGTTGGTAAATACATTTTTAATAGACTAAAATTATTTTTTCTTGAAAGTGGTCTATATTATTACTCATCACTGATTACTATATGTAGAATATCACTAAAAGTCCTTCATATACTAATTCTACATTCATTTATCTTTACTGTGATGTATAATATGTGTGTCTTTGTTGTATAATAACAATACAATGTATGATTTAATTTAAAAGCTTCACGCGGCCTCTAATGTCCTTTGTCTTTCCAAATGTCTATAATATTTATATGGTTCGCTGGATGGTCTGTAAAACATTAACAAAATATCACAGGAAGCTGACACTTGTAAATAATATTCATATATGGATTAGTGATATTTTAAAAGATGCTGGAGCTCTCTGGATAATATTTCAGTGTTTATGCATGGGTTGGTGAGTACATTTTTCATTCACTAAAATGAGTCTTTTCTTGAAAGTTGTCTATAATATGACTCATAACTGAATACTATAGGCCTATGTAGAATATCACTAAAAATCTTTCATATTCTAATTCTACATTCATTTATCTTTACTGTGATGTATAATATGTGTGTCTTTGTTGTGTAATAACTCAGTAACTTTAGAATTTATAAAGGTACTGCTTTAAGGTACAAAAATAATTCTGGCAAAACTGATGAAAAAATTCCGGCCTGCAAGAGTTAAGCTACTGCGTCTCTGAATTATTTTTTGAGGCCGTATCGAACACATGGCCCTCTGTTTCTCATTTCGTTCGTTCGTCTTTCGTCGACTATATTGCTGTTGTACCCTGTTCAACCAAAGCGGTTATAATTGGGGTATATTGTGTGTTTATCATTTTCAAGCGGGTTAGGTTTAAGTAGGCTATCAACTGTTTTCATTTCATCCCAACAAAAAACAAAAATTACAATGTTGATTAACGCTCGAGCATCGCAATAAAAATTTAACGGAACCAACATCTGTTATAAAATTTAGATTCAGAAATGTAAAATATGCAATTATATTTACCTGAGCAAAGAAGAGGCCAAGATTTTACTGAAATTCTGTAACATACATGTTGGTATCTAACTATAATCAATTTACAATGTTAATTTTTACCGGAAGAGGAATGTCGTCGCGTCGCAGAGTTGCCAGATAGTTCAAAATTTCAGGTCCAAAATGACAGAAAAAAATCAACTGTATAAGAAACAAGCTACAGTACGCTTTATGCTAGCAGGTAGATAATGTTGGTCCTTATCAGGACTTAGTATCTATCAACGCTGATCGGGTTAGCAGTCAACAGAGTTGACTTTTTTTGTGGATGGTAAATAGGCTATGATATAACGAAATAGGTTGAATGGAACGCTCCTCACCAGAAGAAGGCAAAAACCGAATCAAAAAAAAAAAACGTACACAGGTTACGTCTTCTTCTTTCTTCGTTCATCCTGAAAAGGACGTTGGTTGCGTTGTGTCCGTTTACAGCGAAGCTGCGATATTTGTGCCTTTCGGCCGACACATCCGACTTCAGCATGACTTTTTTTAGGACCGGGTTAGCCTTCCCTCTTCGATCCCTACTCCTCAGCCAGACTGCAGTGCTGCAACCTGTTTCCAGGACCACCACTTGGAGGTGGAGTAGGGTCTTGGTCAGCTCTGGTTCCCTGACCCTGACGCAAGCAGTCGCTTACTGCATTCCTCACTTTTGATGCGTCTTAGGTTACATCAACATCATCATTATCGTTCTGTTTTTTCGTCCCACATAAGTGGGCTGTTTAAAATAATAATAATGTTGCAGTGTAAAACTGAGACCAAGCTGAAATGTCTAGTTGCATATTTGTTATGATGATAACAATACAGCCACGCAACGTCTGTAAATAAGTTCAGAGAACTGCCTGTATACAGTACAATACGATTTATTAACGTGTTCCAATTTGACATTGCAGCTCCATATTTACAAAACAATATAATCCATATCGATATTCAGTCCACAGGGCCAAGATATATATATCTCAGCAACTGAGGCTTTCACATAATCGAATATACAGCAAGGATGCCCCCCCCCCCTTTTTTTCTCGTGCACGCGCACTCACGTCATAATTTTTACGCGTCATACTGTGATTATCAACCTTCTTTTTGAGCACCACAAAGTTTCAATATAATGGACGCGTTTTGGGTGCAAAAAGAGGTGTAACATAATAAATATGTGGGCAAGGGGTTAGGGCCAGATTTAGGCATAAGCTAAAGAAGCTACAGCTTAGGGCCTCACAGTCTGAAGGGGCCTCTCTAACACTGGTGTAACGAGGTTGGGGAGGGGGGGCCTTAGCGGCACAAAAAGTTATAGGGTAATTTCCTATCTTTCGTACTTTTTTGCTACGCAGTGAATATGTATAGTTAGGTGTTGTTTCGTAGCGCTTAGGGTTAGAATTAGGGTTAGGATTAGGGTTAGTGTTAATCATAATACTAACCCTAATCCTAACCCTAATCCTAACCCTAACTGCTACGAAACAACACCTAACTACATATATTCACTGCGGACCAAAAAGGTACGAAAGATAGGAAATTACCAGTTATAGAAATGGTTACAGTACGAGAAAGTCTATAATGTTAACTTCCACCTAAAATTATAGAACCGCCGTACATCATACATGACATGCCTCAGTGGATTTATTATGCATCTTGGCGGCATTGCTGCCAAATTTAAATGTTTCACGGCCTTATTCTGTTACCAATAGCCAAATAGGGCCTCTACAGCTTCCTATAGCTAAGGGCCTCACCATGGCTAGATCCGGCCCTGCAGGGAGTAATTGAAAAATGTATATTTAAGCAACGAAATCAATGGAAACTTAAAATTAGTATGTACTTTAAACTCCGAATTAATCAAATTCCAATTGTTCTTTTGACATTTTCGTTTCTATAAAAGTTTAAAACACATTTTAGCCAAGGAGCCGGCTCTGTGTCTAGTTATATTGTTTTGTGTGGTCTATCCATCTCCTCTTTCTCTCTTTGATATCCAGCCGTGTTGATTGTCTGGTCTATTCCGCAGATCTGTATTTTTTAATGGCATTCTGAAGTTTGATATGGAAGACACGACGGGAGCATCTGGCAGTGATTGTTTTGGTATGAGGCATGATATTATTGGCGACATCGTACGTTTCTAAGCCATAGAGAAGGACAGGGTCTACGCTTCTATTGAACTGTCTATATTGTTTTCTCGGAAAAGAAGTGCAGAATTCCATATTGGTTTAAGAGGACAACGCAGATTTTGTTTGATTTATCTTCGTATTAATGTCCTGCCAAACAGTCCCAAAGTTTGCTCCAGGGGATCCTGTCAAACGCCTTTTCCGGATCTATGAAACAAAGATGGATCTCACTCATACTCAAGGGCCTTTTCACGCAGCTGTCTGAGTGTGAAGATTAGGTCTTGCGCACGTCGGTTTGCTCGGAATCCACACTTGACCTCACCCAATTGTGGCTCAGCTAGGCGCCTGAGTCTCTGCTCTAGAATTCTAGAGTAGATTTACCAGGGACACTGAGAAGGGATATGCCTTTATGGTTTCCACATTGTCGATTGTCACCCTTTTTGAAAATCGGTGTTATGATGGCAATCTCCCAATCCGTTGGTATGGTCTTGTTGCACCACGCTGCCTGTAGGATCCTTAAGAGTAATAGGTCGCCTGCTGCTCCCATGTACTTAACCATTTCTGGTGTTATACCAGCATGCCCTGCTGCTTTGCCCATCTTGATTTTCCCCAGTGCTGCCTTTAGGTCTTCCATCTTTATTTCATATTCACCACCTCTTCTGTGCTAGTGGTTATCATTTCTGATGCTTGGTTTTGCTCACCATCCAGGAGTTCTGAGAAATATTCCTTCCATTACTTCCTTCGGGGCAGTAAGAAATTTGCCTTACTTGTCCTTTATAAATTTAAGAGGGCACTGTTTTTCCTTCCTCGTGTTCTTTAGGGTCTTATAGAACAATTTCTGGTTTTCTAGCTCATCTTTTTCTAGCTTTTCTCCAAATTCTTCCCAGGACTTCTGTTTTGCTGCTAGCACCTTGTTCTTTGCTTCTGTTCTGAGTATCACATTTTCTCTATATTTCTGTTTTTCCTGCTGTGCTTTTAGCTCCTAAGTATTGTTTCCATGCAATTTTCTTCTCTCTTATTTTCTCTTTAACTTCCTCTTAGCACCAAGGTGTTCTCTTTCTCTTGCTCCCAAGTCGAATTTTACCACATGCTTCTGCAGCAGCTGTCTTTATGATGTCCTTGAATTTAAGCCACAGGGTTTCCAAGTCATCAGGAACATTCCAGCACCTCTGACTCATGCTATACAGATCTTCTACAAGTCTTGCAGAAATTATGTGAGGACAGCAAACCATAAGTCAGAAGAGTTCAGGACCACCACTGGTGTAAGACAAGGTGATATTCTGTCACCTTATCTTTCCAGACTCCTCATGGACGATGTTATCAAGGCATGTAAGGAGAGAACAAGAAAGTATTCAGTGGGGTACTGGAAGATGAGACAGGTCTGTATTTCAGAGCTGGCATTTGCTGATGATGTTGCCCTAATTGCTAAATCAGAGGCACATCTCCAATCCAACCTGCAAGTCTGGAAGGAAGAGCTGGAGAAGAGAGGGATAGTCATAAGCAGCTCTAAAACAAAATCCATGGTGATATCACGAGAAGAAAGAAGGCATCCGATTGAGCTAGGAGAACAGGTTCTGGAGCAGGTCGACCCGACCACTTTAAGTACCTCGGAGCTATTATAGACCGAAAGGGAGGCATCAAAGAAGAGTTGGCCACTCGAAATGCAGCAGCTGTGAGACTTTTTCAGGCCATAAATCGAGGATTCCTCAGCAAGAGAGAGGTTGGTCAGAAAACGAAGATGGCTGTATACCACTCCACCTATGTCCTAGTCTTGACTTTTTGGATGCGAGTCATGGGCAATGAAACAACCCACAAAAGCCAGATCCAAACCTCAGAAATGGAATCCAGTGGAATCTGACTAAACAGCTTGATGATCTGGATTTTGCTGATGACTTGGCTCTTCTGTTCCATAACCATAATCGGATGCAAGAGAAAATGAAAATTCTCGATGAGAGGTCACAACAAGTGGGCCTGAAAATACACAGGGAAAAGACAAAGATTATAAGAATAAATGCAAGAAATGATAACAAGATTGAACTTGAAGAAACATCACTAAGGGATGTAGAATCGTACACATATCTTGGTAGTAATATAGACAAAGTTTGAGGGACAGACAATGATATCAAAAGAAGAATACAAAAAGCAAGAGGCGCTTTCATTGCATTGGGAAACATATGGAGGTCAAGAGAAATCAAGTCCAACACGAAAATAAGAATCTTCAAATTTCATGTCAGTCCAATTGTATGGCTCTGAGACATGGATAGCAACAAAATCAACAACTAAAAAACTACAGACTTTTATAAACGGGTGCTTGCGTAGAATAGAAGGACTGAAATGGTATGACAAAGTCACAAATGTGGAATTGATGACAAGAACCAGACAAGTGCCAGAGTAACAAGAGCTGAGAAGAAGACGCTGGCGATGGATAGAACACTGTGACGTGGAACGGAAATATTGATACAGTAATCTGACAGCCTTTGCTTTCCCATTTAGTGTCTACCATTGGCTAAGCCAAACCACGCAATTTTCTGTTTGTATGACTCACCTTTGAATCCACGCCCTTTTTCTGGGAATATAACAAAAGAGTTGTTTACCAACTGTTCGCAACCCGCCAGTTAACAAGGGGAGTGACTCACGTTTGTTTACCTGAGTTTCTCACGCGAGCTGATTTGCCAATTATCGGTCATTAGACGGATGCACGTAGAAATAACGGATTGTTTGAAAAAATACAGAGGCGCTAATATTTTCCCGACCACCTTTGATGTTCATACGTTTCAAGGGTAGGTAAACGATTGATCTGCGGAAAGGGGACGTAATCTGAGAGGCCCGTGCAAGGCCAGTCTGCTGGTGTCGATCAGCATCGCTGAGTAGAATGAACGAAAAACCTTTGATCCGGGAAACGTAGTTTCCTGATTCTCTGCTATACAAAAGGTGTGAATTGTAACATCTTCTAGTGATAATAAAACCACGATCTGTATATATACCGCGCTCTCTCAAATTCAGTTATCAGAGTCGCTCAGAAATTCTTGGAGAATCTAAACATGCCGGACTAGAACCATTCTTCGTTAAATGTGTTAAATTGTCCCGTGGGGATTTCATTTTCTGATTTGTGGTAATAGAAATTGTGCTTAAGTGTTAAAATGTGTTAGGTTTACCATTTTTATTCACTATAATTCCCTAGCGTTTAAAACTAGTGAAATAACCTAAAGCATTGATACTTCTTGCCAGTCGTTCAGAGTAATGTAATTTCAAACACCCCATTTTTCTTACACAAGGCTTAGCTGACTGAGATTATTAAGCGTGACGGATGAGTGACCGAATAGAATTCGTATTATCTATCATTGTGTGAAATTACTAGAAGTAACTAGAGTTAATGTTATGAGACAAAACAATAGACGCCGACAAATAGCTAGTAGTGAAGGCGATTTTTGTTAAAGTGCGCGTATGGATAAAGTAAATAATAATTGACTTTGTGCGCTGTGCATTTTCTCGCGGGCAATAACGGGAGAGGGCGCATACTCTTTTTCCCGACATGCCATAGCGGAAAACGTACGGGTGGATAGAATAGTAGCAGTTTTTTAAAATGTTCTTTTCTTCCTTATTTAGCACCTGATCAAAACCAGCGGCCAGCGGTTTAACATTACCAGTACCATTATTATTATTTTGGGTCTTCGATAGTTGGACTAGTTCGGTCCTCCTTCTTCATTCAGTGAAGGATTAATGGTGTCTTCTTCGTGGCTACCAGTCCCAAGTTCCTTCGTGAACCGGTTGGGCCCAAGAGACCAATAAACATTAAGATTAAATCGCAACTGGAATGTACATTACCCATAATTATTTATCCAATTTTTCCAGCCCACTGGGCATACGAAAGAACATATATTCCTGACGTTTGACAGCCGTAGCAAGGAGTGATCCAGAAAACTACGCTGTTTCAAAATCGGCACTCACCATAGAGCCAGCCGATAGGATTTACCATCATCATCAATTTTACATATTGTAACATTTGTCTTAGCAACCAGATGCTTAGCAATACAGGAAATACTTTTCTCCTTTTGCAAATGTGAACGTCCCGAGGACGTCTTGCTTCAGTAACTATTTGCGGTGACCCATGATTCATCCAGGAAAAATTAAACCACCAAATTTGGCGTCCACCTTGTAATTATTATTCGATATAGGCTGGACTGGGGCCATATTTGGGCAACCCACCTGACAGTATAGGTTCAGACTGTTGTAATTTTTCAAGGGATACCAACACCACTATTAGGTAAGCAAGAGTGGTTGTGGCCACATATGACAGAGTGAGAGATAGAGAGAGAGAGTGAATATTTCCTTTGTTACAATCATTGTACTAACTTCTTTTTTTATTTCGCTAAACTGAGTACTTTACTGAGTAGTAATTTAGTGGGGGAACTTGTTCTTCATAGTCTATTCTGTAACGTAGTGTTTATCTTTGACCTTTCGGTTATTAACTTCTTTTGGGATCCTTTCTCAACAAGGGGAGGGCACTTATTCGGTTATTTTTATATATCTGTAAACATGATTTTATTGATTTCTCTATATGTTTGATGTTGTAAAAAGTTTAATGATAATAAACAACAAAAAGAACTTACATTTGTGTGTTGGTCAGACCCATACCCAATTGACCATAGTTTTCACTTTGTGTGTGTCTTGTTGTCACATAATTGGGTGTGTGAGTGTGTTTAGTTAAACTTATCTTTATAGAGATAAGGAGTTGGAAGAGTGTCTTACACTACAATATAGTCGTATAGATAGGCTGGACTAGAGAAACTATTCAGTCCAGAGACAACTTTTTCTCCTTAACTATTCACTCGTGAAATCTATTTCTTACACCTTTATTCTCACCTATTTACCACAATCACCTCTGCTCAGACGGGACCATACATATCTTCTAACCTATCTAAAAATATACGACAGACACACATTGAGGAAGCCTATTGATAGCATTACAAGGCAGTCCTTGTTCTGGAATCCACAGGGAAAGAGAGGCAGAGGTAGACCAAAAAACACATGGAGAAGAGAGCTGGATACAGAGGTGAAAATGATGAGGAAAACATGGAAAGAACTGGAGCGGATGGCGCGGGGCGGGAAGACTTGGCATGTGTTTGTTGAAGGCCTATGCTCCTCGGGGAGCTAAAGGGTATTGATTGAAACCTCAGAAATGAGGTATCGGAGGAAGGTGGTTGAAGTAACTTTATTTTAAGAAGAGACATGGTCCGCAACCAGACGATACGTCAGGGCCAAAATCCCAACCCCTGCAGACCGAAGTAGAACAGTGCCAACAAAGATGACCTGGCCATGTCTGCAGAATGGGGGAAGAGCGGCTACCACGACAAGCATGGGAAACTAAAAGCCAGGGATCCAGACCTCCAGGACGATCCAGAGTCCGCTGGGAGGACAACATTAGACAATCTTTGAAGGACCGAGGACTAGAATGGAACCAGGCCAGAAGGAAGACAGCCGATAGGATAGTCTGGCGCTCTCTCTTCCAAACCTCTACACCTCACGGTAGAAGGGGAACGACTAAGTATTAATGTCCTGGTATGTTCCTCCCTCTATGATGTTTCCTACCAAGTAGGTAAAACTACTTGCACTTCTTCAATCATCAGGTCATTGATCTTAATCGAACCAGTTTGCCTATTATTTACTGTCGCTTTATTTTATGTTTACATTGTTGTATCGCCTTGGTTTTTTTTTTTCTTTTTTGTGTGTGTGCTGTTTGTACTGTTAATCTGGTTGTACTGTCCTGCATATGTTTGATGAGACTACCTTCTCCAACTCAAGAGCAGAGTCAGGTATCCATTTACAGCTGGGTAGACTGAAATGTGACGCTACATGGTTTCGACCCCGGAACGCGATAACTTTGTCACGAGAGGCAAGCACTCTAACCGCTGAGCCAGTAGTTAGATAAAAGGATCCGAGGCAACTTAACAAATCAAAATCTTCTTCTTCATTGTTAGCCTTTCAAGGCGGTTTTCGTTGCACTATGTTGTGCGCCTTGCGGACCAGTGCATCTGTCTTCAGCATGCATTTATTTGGGACGTTTCCCTAGTCTTTGGTTGTCCGTGACCTCCATGCAAGGTAGCAGTAGTTTGTCATTAGAGTGTTCCTCTTAGTACAGCTGTCTTTCCGGACTAACGAGACTTTCCTACCCTGGCTTGTGTGAAGTTTTCCTTCTCTTAGGAGGATTGTCAACCAAGACTATCATGCTCCTCCTGCACTGATTTTGTGCAGGGTTTACTCCCAAACTTAATTAAAGGGATTGCTCCTTCGAGAGGTTTCTGTAGTGTCCCCCACTCATAAACTATTGTTTTACCCTGTACACCGAGTGGACCATTTTTCTGGCGCCAGTTTTCGACACTCGCCATAGCCTTTTGCAAAAGCAGGAGTCACCACAAGCAGACATCTTGAAAATCAAGATTAATTACTTTTACAGACACCGAGGATATAATATTTTCTTCCTTAACTCCCTTCGCATATCTGGTAGATGACGTTCTATGCGACTGATAGCGTTTTGTCACAAAATTTACTTAGGAGGATTGTCAACCAAGACTTTCATGCTCCTCCTTCACTGATTTTGTGCAGGGTTTACCCAAACTTTAACGAGGGTAAGTTCCCAGGGCATGTCCTTGGTGGGAATTTGGGACACGTCTACACGCCGGTGTGCAGGGCCAGATAATCCATTAGGCTAAATAGGCTGACGCCGAGGGGTCCGTAGCTCTTGGGGGCCAGTGCATAAGCGTAAAGTAAATTTTTGTATGCATAGATTTTGCAATAAAATGTGTTTAAATTACTAATTTTAAAAAAGAATACTAATAAATATTAATACAAATTAATTAATAATAAAAGAGGTAAGCAATGCTAAGAAACTTAAACACCAGTCTATTAATAATACTAGTATATACCATCACCATGCTAAGGGGTTTGAAGAAAAAAATTATTAAATTTGTTGCCTATTAGGTGAAGGGGCGCCCCAAATACCGAAATGTCATCTCTTGTTCACTGACACTTGTCTAGTTCTTGTCATCTCTTGTTCACTGACACTTGCCTAGTTCTTGTCATCTCTTGTTCACTGACACTTGTCTAGTCCTTGTCCTCAGTTCCACTCTAGTCTAGTCACTTTAATCCTTCTGTTCTGCCGCAAGCATCAATTTATGAAAGTGTGTAGCTTTTTTTGGTAGTTGTTTTTGATGATCTCCATGTTTCAGAACCAGGGCCGGCCCTAGGAATTTTGCCGCCCCGTGCAATACCATACCTTGCCGCCCCAGCCCAACCTCAAATTAACGTTTGAAATTTTTGAAACCATTATGTTATTAAACAAGCTTCAACATTAATTTCATGACCATTAGCCTAATTTTAAATAGTACCATTAATAATAATGTATTGATAATTTGATGAAAATAGTGTATAGTCATAAAATAAACCATTGACTTTATTAGAGACAATTATATGAAATAAATGTAGTTACATTACTTACATATAGCGGATGCTCTTCTCATGTGGAACGATGAACTGTTGAGTCACACACACACTTAACTATAGTATGTACATGTTATAGATTTTAGCACTATTTTCACATTATTTGAATTTATATTGTTTGAAGTATATACTGCTTTAAAAGACACTTTTCTTGCTTTCATATTTGCAAAAGCAGAAATAAGGTCTGCGTAGTCTAATTTTTGACCGATTTCATGTTCAATTGAAATCATGGCAAGTCCTTCCAGTCTAGTTTCGGCCATTGTTGAGCGTAAATAAGTTTTAATAAGCTTCAGTTTTGAAAAACTACGCTCACCACTTGCTACCGTTCCCGGCAAAGTTAGAAATAATCTAAAGGCTATAGCGACATTTGGAGCAATGTTATTTTCAATAATGTAACGAAGAACTTCAACTGGTGGTGTATTTTCTGGTACTAATTTGGATACTACTTTCAGTTCATCACATAGCTCAATGGCATCAATGTCTCTATTTTCTTGATGTGTTAAAACGCTTTCTAGGTTTCTACATTTGTTTAAGAGCTCATTTGTCGTCTCAGATTTCAATTTAGGGATGTTATATAAAAAGGAGAAATGTGAACTGTGATGTTCCAATTGCTCGAACCTTTCTTCAATAGAATTAGTTGCAACATCAATAATAAAAAAGAAAAATTCAATTTTGAATTTAGTTTTGGGATCCAAAATAGGTCCATCTCTTGCTTCATAGTTGTGTTGCTTTTTCTGCCGACGCACTCTAGTACATTCAAACGTTGGTATCAAATCAGGATCAGCTTCAACTTTCTCAGCTAATGTTGTAGCATCAAGAAGAAAATTTTGAAATGATTCATCATTTCTGAGATTCTTAAGGCTTTGGAGAACATTTCTCAAAGTTGTTATGGCACTAGAGAATTCCATTTTTATGCTTTGCAACAGTTTACTAGCAACATTAATTTCGTTTAAAACAAAGTGCCATATAACCAGACAACATAAAAATTTAAAATCTCTAGTTTTAGGGCAAGGGTTTCAGCTTCATGTCTCGCCATTTTGTCTACTGACTCGTCATCAGCAATTTCTATCAATGCATCATAAAATTCCTCAATATAATATTTTAAAGGACGAATGACCTCGATTCTAGATTCCCAGCGAGTTGTACTTAGTGGCTTGGGCGTTAGAGTTGTATTATGTTTCTTAAGGATTCCCCAACGCAGTGTTGACGCTGAGAAAAATACATACAATTTCTGAACCGTTTCAAAAAATAAAACCCCTTCTCTAGATGACATCGCAGCATCATTGACCACCAAGTTGAGAGAATGAGAACAGCAAGGGATATAAAAAGCTCTCGGGTTCAAGTCCCTAATACGTTGTTGAACTCCTGAATGTTTTCCTTTCATATTTGATCCATTGTCATACCCCTGGCCACGCATGTTTGCGATTGGAATATCCATGTCTGACAATTTTCTTAGAATGCATTCGGTTAACGCTGAGCCTGTAGTGGCTTCTACAGCAATGAAACCAAGAAAATGCTCATGAATGTTGATATCATCTGGATTCGTATTAACAAATCTTACAATTAGTGTTAATTGTTCAATGTGACTTACATCGGGAGTACAGTCTGCAACTATGCTATAATATTTAGCTTTCTCCACCATAGAAATTATTTCTTTTTTTATGGTTCCAGAGAGAAGAGCAATTAATTCATTTTGAATGTTTTTCCCAAGGTAATGTTGGGCTGATCCACGAGCTACTCTCATTAAATGTTCACACATAACACTATCAAATCTGGCAATCAGTTCAAGAAGATTTAAAAAATTTCCATTGTTAGGATCATATAATTTATCAGATGTTCCACGAAATGGCAAGCATTGTTGGCTCAAGAACTGGACAATAGCAATTAGGCGTTCTATTATGCTCCTCCAGTGTCGAACTTCTGAATTTAATAACTTTTGTTGCATTGAATCAATTGTCTGTACTGATTTAAGCCTGGACGATAATTCAATCCACTTTGTATGGGACTCCAAGTGGTTTTTAGATTTTTCGTGTTCATTAAGATACACATACAAATGACCCCAATCATTATAGCCATCAGTAGTGAGTGTCATTTTATTACAGGAAAACAACTTACAGCAGAAACAAAATACAGAATCTTTTTCTTTTGAATACACTAACCATGATCGATTAATATGTTCTCCATTGCTTAGCTCCCTGGTGTAAAAATTTAGCGAAAATTTCCGACCATTAGAGCTGCGCGGAAAAGCGAACTCATTTTTTGGTCTCTATGGCAGGCCTTTTTTTACGATTTCCAGTCTTTCGGTATCGCTTAAAGAAGGACTACATCTTGCCGGATCAGTGTACCTCTTAAGTTCATCACTTAAATCTCTGGAATTGGAAACAGTCAAATCAGTCTCATTTTCGACATTGTTAGTAATATCTACGTTACTGGGGTCCGAGTTAGAAGTACTTGCCATGAGCTCAGAATAATTTGTTTCGGTACATTTGCTTATTTTCTTCTGTCCTACATCAGCTGTTTCAGTTTTTATATATTTATGTAAAGCCCCGCTATGTTTTTGAATATCGCGTTCTTTTTCCAGTTTCCGTTTCCGATATTCAGCACCTGATAATTTTTTCTTTTATCGGACATTATATCTATTTGAATATTAAAACTGTTTTAATAAACCCTACAATAAAATGTATTATTTAGTAATGAATGGAGGGAAAAGCACTGTACTAATTTCCATAAAACTTTTAAAAAACTTATTTATCACTGTAACTTCCTTGAATGCACACTCCAAAACAACTGAAACATTCGAGCCGCCAACATAGAACAGTCGATAAAAAATAAATTCCTGATTCCCACGCCAAGTTAATTAATTCCCGTTTCCCGTTCAGCCATGACGGAAGATTTATCGTGGCGTTCTTCAGTTGACCACTGAACACGGAAATATAATCCTCTTGGAACAACTGTGGTTTCGACCAAGCGAATAAATTGTACTGACGTCTCTAAAGAAATACCTTTTACTGCTTTTGTAGGAGGAGAAGATAGCATTAGGATCGTCTGGCAGAACTATTAGTGAAGACTTGAAAAACAGCTAAAGAACAGATCGCAGGTGCAAATATTTCGTAGAGAAAACAGACAAAATGTGAAGGAATAGAAAAGTAAGGAATTTTTAAATAATCTAGACGAAACCTTCGAACACTCCGCGACACCATCCACAGAGGGTTTATTTCAGGGGCCATTCAGGTTATTCAGTCAAAATCCCTGTCGATGACCCTCTTACAAATGCCTGCGCCCGGGTTTGAACACCTGATCGCTAGCGCAGTGTGGTAACCATTACACCAGCGCGGCTCCCAGGCGGAATATTTTGGCGGGATTGTGAAAAATAAGTAAAACGATTCCCCCCCCCCCCCCCGCCCCCCCCCCCAAAGCTTGCCGCCCCGTGCAAATGCACGTGTTGCGCCGTCGGTAGAGCCGGCCCTGTTCAGAACCATACAATGGGACTGACATCAAAACTTTCATCTTCCGTAATTTTCCTCCAACCTGTCACTCTAACCCTGTTCAAAATCCTGTTCCTATGTCCCACCCCCATCCGCCCAAACTCTGCACGCAGGAAACGTCTCGTTTGAAATTTTACTTCGCTTGTCTTCACTCTGATGGTTTCGCAGAGAAACTTAGGTTGATAGTTTTTCATGAGGAAATAAAGCTGATATAAGTTCTACTTTTTTAAATTTTTTTTTTTGGGCAGCTCAGTTTGCATATCACACCGCTACCGTAAAACACCGGTTATGTCAAAGAAGTATTCAATTTTAATTGAAGTAATTTCAATTAAGAAGAAGTAATCAATTTTAAGATGCCACATACAAAACGAGGTAGACTTCGGTGCCACATTTGACGCTTCAGAAAGGGAAAAAAGGGGGAAAGGGGGGGGGGGGGGGTTGAAGGGGTGAGAAAAAAGGAGGGGGGGAGGGTGTGTTCAGACAAGCAGTCTTGTGGGATTTTTTTACAACCTCGTACGTTTGGTGAACTGCTGACATCATCTGCATAAGAGTGCGGGCGAATGGAGGAAAAAGCGAGTGTGTGTCCTCCTTCGACTCACGTGTATAGCACATTTGTTCAGTAAACACACTCCAAGTCTTTTTGTCCCCTGCCATCCGTTCAAGACCTTGCCATATTTTCTTTATCTCTTTTGTGTCTATCTCCAGTTCTCGTTTCCATGTGCCTGTTTGTTGGCCTTCCTCTATTCCTCTTACTCTGTGGATTCCTGAACAGGAACTTCCTTGTAATTCTACCAATAGCTTTTTCTCAGTGCATGTTCTATTCAACGCCAGCTAGGCTTTAGCTGGGTTGCTTAATTGGCCACATTACCAGAGGACCTTATTCTCTCTAGGGTGGCTAAATATTATTTAAACAAGCAACAACCCGCCAAAAGTGGCGGTAAGTCGACCAGGGCAAGATTTTAAAAGATGCAGACTGGCGTTTAGAAGTGTTCAGCTTTATGTTAGATCAGTGCTCCAAACCTTTTTCATTTCGCAGCACACTTAAAGTAACTTTCATAATTCCACGGCCCTCTACAGTATCTAAATAGGGTAAGGCAGACATTTTAAAATTCGATGCAATCATAACACAACGTTCCCTAATTTTTCGTAATGAATTGCAGGATGATGATAACTTACATTATCATTTGTACAATTTTACGTGTGAGATTATTTCGTAATATTTTACCATAACATATAATTTGTTATACCGTTATATGGTTGATTATACTTGGTGTCACGGCACACCAGGCCTTCACGGCACACCAGGCAGACATCGGTTTAACACTAGTGTGCCGTGGAATATATATGGATGTCGAAGAATTTATTGAAATATTAAATAAATGATGATAAATGACAGTGGATCTAAATCTGTCATTGTATCAGTCGCTTTGTGACTGAGGAAAGTCTCACGAAATAGGTTCGTTCTCTTTTTTTTTCTTTTCAATTTTCTCTGGTCTTACTTACTCGAACCATCCCTTCTAAGCGCAACTTTTCATTCTTAATTGTTTACGTTGTCATCGTTTCACGGTTATCTTATATCTTATCCTACTTGTCACTCCCTTATTATTAGCTGACCTCTTGACCTGTTTCTGAAACAACATTGAATTCCTATTTGTGCAGGGGCAAGTTGTTTGTGTACAAAGTAATGTAACAGCTTTCGGCCAACAAAAAAGAGGACCGTAAGAAGCGAGACGGGTTGATGGAATAAACGTTTGATATGGGGACATCTGTAGCAGATCATTCCCCCAAACCACGTTGTACAGGTTTTCCAATATAGATGACAGACAGTATTTTGGGATAAGGCAGCAGTTCGCAAACATAACGTGCCCAAATACACGGACGATTTCACTGGAATGTCAGAAGTTGACAATCGCGTTAAAGATTAAGACACGGACAGTGATGTAATACTTCCGGCAGATGGAATTTGTTGTGATAATCAACTACGAGAAATTAACATGTTGGAAAATATTATCAGTGATAGATTTGTGTAGTAGAGAGTTTGTAAACATGACAAGTACCAACAGAAGTGGCAAGACCTTATATGATTGTGAAGTTGGAGAATCACATATAATGGGCAATATCTTGTATTGTCATGTAGTGATTTTCTACATTAGGGTAATGGGGGAACCCTACCGAAATCAGACACTAATTTGCAATTGATTTCGCGTTTGAAATGCTAAGATAGACTGCTCCTGATTGGACTTCTCCTCAAAGTAGCAATCTGGGTGTGTAGACGAAAAATTTGCTTATATTCTGCAGCAGTGGTTCCCAAAGTGGGCGGTACCGCCCTCCACCCTGGGTCGTTGCAAAAATCCAAGGGGGCGATACGAAAAAGGGGGCCACAGGGGGCGTTCAGTAGTAAGGGGTGGCTGAGGATTTGACAGGCTAAATGTGGTATTTATTTGATAAATAAATGCATTATCCTTTCTAAAAAAAAGGAAACAGTGTTTGCGGAGGAAGAGCAGTTGTGGATTTGAGAGACAACATCAGTGAGGCAGGGATGAGATAGGCAAGACGCGGATGGGTGTATTACAAGGATCTTTAAGCAAGGCATAGTCTCGTATCGACATGCCATCTTGAGCTAAGGTAGCTACAGCTGATCATAAATTGTAATCGGAAACTGCTACGGAAGCTGGAATAACGAGACATCTATTGTTCATTGGGACACTCCCGAAGAAAGAGAAAGGAACAACGAGAAGTCAGTGGTTGGCTCATTAAGATTTAAACAGAATCTTTGAAAGATGAAAACTATTTCTAAATAGTGTTTACTAGTTTCATATGGCAGTGAATGACATCTATCATGGCAAACCTTTACTCGTGGCCATTCATTTCAATAGGCCTGGCTATTCAGGTAATTCTGATATTCATGTCACTGCTCTCCTTTCATGTGTCGGTGATGACCGAACTCGCTTTTCGTTGGAGAATCGTCTCATTTTTCAAATGGCCGTTTTATCTCCTGCGGGCCTTAATGTCCAGAATCATTTTGCACAAATTCTGGTGGCTTCTCTCTCTGTTTCATACTTCTTTATTTCTTCTGTAGTTGTTTTTCCGATCTATCTTTGTTTTTGCTTTGGTTCGTTTCGTATCCTTTTGTATCTTTTTAGCCGTCACTAGCTCGCTCAAACGTCACTTCCGCGTGACGCTTGTTTTCGCAGCCATCTTAAGTGTTTCATTCTTGGATCCAGCTAAGTGACTTTTTACTTGTTTTAGTAGAGTTGTTCATTCATGTCTTCGTTTCGTTGATTATTTACGTTCGTGTTTCGATATGTCTTTCTGGTTTTACGATTTTCTTGCATTATCATTGTTCTCGTTTCGCTCAGCCCAGTTGTTCCATCTGCTTGTATCGCTCATTTAGTGTGTTCTTCATCATTATATATTTATGTAGTACCTATATGTAATTCTCGTCCTTGTCACCTGTTCGTAACTGTGGCTGACGAAGGGTAAAACCCGAAACAACCCTTTGTTTCCTGTGTACCGTTAACTTGTAAAACTGATATTATACCATTTCATTTTTTTAATTTATACATTTGTTTTTACCAGTTTTACAGCAGCCTCATCATTCACTGTCAAATATTATACCTAATTCATTGCTGCTACCCTGTTTTTGTTTGGTGATTATCCTATATTGTCCACGTCTCTTTTTTCATTTTTATTGGTGGTGTTTCTTCAATATGCCTTATTAGAAACATTTGATTTCTTATCTTCATGCCTTTATCACCCATTCATTTTCTCTCATGTTTTCTGACATATCTCGGACTGCCACTGCCTTAGCCTTCACTACATACAAATAAAAACACGCTTTACATGTCACTCTAATTTTCTTAATAACCGTCTTCGTGTTAGAGTTATCCCTAAAGGTTTTTTTCCCACTTCCATCCTTCGACTGGACATTGTCATCCTTCTGTACTGCACCGCTTGGAATTAGTTGAGAAGAAGTGTTCCTTTCAACGTATGAGGTGTGTTATTGCTATGCATAAACTCCTGCTTACTGACTTGGAACTTTAGAAATCCAACCTCACTCACCAACTTCGTCTACTGACTTCTTCGTGCCCGACATCGTTGCCTCTTATTCGTACTATTATTCATGACACCAATAAGGAGCTCTACACTCGGCTGAGCACGCATGAAAAAAGAAAAATTGCGTAGCCTCCGTCCTCATGTTCCTTCTGAATCTTCAGCGTCCTCTATTCAAACTTCTACTAAAGTTTTTTGCCTTCCTCCTGATCTACAGCTATCTCCTGGTAAATTGTCTGTCCTGAGTAAAGGTCTTAAGTTTGTTCCTCTTCGTTCGACTTTTGATAAATAGTCTATGCTCCAAGATGTCTACCGCTTCCATCGTCGCATGAGTCTCAAATATTACCACAGAAAGGGTAATTATTCCAAGCCTTACGGGGGTATCTTTCGTCATTTTGACAAACCCAAGCAGGACTGGACTACTGCTCCAGGTGCCTCTGCTGCTCTGGATTTGTACAAGGTATATAGCCAACACTTTGCATGATATTAATCAACTTTCTCTACCCCGTCTCCGTCGATCTAACCTGACTGCTTCTGTGTGGCGGGCATTGTCACTCCTTAAAATACGGGATGACATTATCATCAAACCTGCCGACAAAGGTGGTGCTGTGGTAGTTTGGCGAAAGGACGTACATTCAAGAAGGAGTCTCACAGCTCGGCAACTCCATCTTCTACTCACCTAGTTCTGGTAATGCCACAGTCCGCAACAATCTTACTGTTCATGCTACTATTCGTGATCTCATCCATGATGACCTCCTTCCTTCTAGTGCTTTGTCTCTCCACATTGTTGACAGTAGTCTTGGTAAACCTTCCTTCTACATGCTTCCCAAGGTGCATAATATTGGTAATCCGGGTCGACCCATTGTTTCAGCCTGCTCTTGTCCCACTGAACATATCTCTGAATTCCTGGATAGTATTTTGCAACCCTTAGTGGCCAATCTACCTTCTTACTTGAAGGACACCACCCATGCTATCACTACCTTCGATTCCATCAAATTCACGCCTGACCACACTTACCGTCTTTTCCTTCTGTACGTTTGTTCGCTGCATACTTCTATTCCACATTCTGATCGTCTGAAAGCACTACCATTTTTTCTCGACCGACGCACTGACCTTACTATTAGCATAAGTCCTCTTCTTCGCCTTGCGGAATTGGTTCTTAATCTCAACTCTTTTGAATTCAATGGTCAGTTCTTTAATCAAATTAGTGGCGTTGCTATGGGCACCAAAATGGGCCCGAGTTATTCTTGCCTCTTCATGATACTTTGAATATTTGGTGCTTCAAAGTTACGATGGACCATTACCTGAGTTTTACCGTCGCTATATTGACGATGGAATTGGAGTCACAGACATGTCTGAAGTTGACCTCTATAGATTCGTTGAATATGTTGGCAATTTCGATCCTGCCATCAAATTCACTTCCCAAATTTCCACCACTTCAGTTAACTTTCTTGACCTTACTGTCAATATTACTCCTACTGGCCTTGCTACTTCTGTCTTTTATAAACCTACTGACGCTCATGGTTTTCTTCTTTACACCTCTTCTCACCCTCTCAGTTGTAAAGATTCCATTCCCGTCTCTCAACTTCTACGCTTACGTCGGAAATGTCACGATGAAGACGATCTCCGTGAACGAGCTCTAGAAATGCTTGAGTTTTTTCGCCGACGTCACTATCCTGAAAAAGTATTATCTGATGTTCTTAATCGCATTAGTCACGTTACTCGTCAGGTGGCACTTACTGCCAAACCTTCTACTACATCTGACAGACTCAAACTTGTCTTAACTTTTCACCCCCACTGTTTGGCGGTGAAATAAATTCTGTTTCGTCATCTGCCTATTTCCACGCTGATCCTGACACCAGAGAGTTGTTTCGTGATACTCATTTGGTGGCATATCGTAGAGATAAGAATTTTAGGGATATTTTTGGACACAGTCACTTGAGACGAACAAGTCCTTCTCACTCTGGTACTAAATGGGCAAACATTAGAAGAAGTTAACACCTTTAAATATCTCGGGTCCACTATATGTAGTGATGGAAGATCAAGTAAAGAAATCAAGACAAGACTTGAGATGGCATCAGCTGCCATGACAAGGTTGAATGTGATCTGGAAAAGTAACATCAGTTTTCCTGTGAAGATCAAATTATACAAATCACTTGTATTATCTATTCTCTTGTATGGGTGTGAGGGCTGGACACTCACTGCAGATACGGAGCGAAGGATTCAGGCTTTCGAGCATAAATGTTATAGAAGAATTTTGCGCATTTGCTATAAAGAGCACAAAACAAATGTCTATGTTAGAGAGAAGATAAACACCCATGCAGGCCACCAAGAACCACTTTTGTCAATAGTGAAACGTCGAAAGCTTGCCTGGTTTGGGCATGTAACTCGTCATGACTCCCTTTCGAAAACGATCCTCCAGGGAACAGTCGAAGGTAAACGGAGAAGAGGAAGACAAAGAAAATCCTGGGCTGATAACATCAAAGAATGGGCAGGACACGGTTTTTCCACACTTGTACGCATTGCTGAGAATAGAGAGCAGTGGAGGACCCTGTCTGCTGATGCTTCCACCATGGCACCCCTACGACCCATGACGGGTTATGGGTTGAGATGATGATGAAATTTGTCATTAGAGAGTCTTTCACGTGCGAATCCAGAAACTTGATTTATGCTATCATCTGCAAGAGGTGTGGCATTATCTATATTGGTGAAACTGGCAGACGTTTGGCAGACAGGTTTCGTGAACATATAAATGACATCTATCATGGCAAACCTTTACCGGTGGTCCTTCATTTCAATAGGCCTGACCATTCAGGTAATACCGATATTCATATCACTGCCCTCCTTTCGTGTGTCGGTGATGACCGAACTCGCTTTTCGTTGGAGAATCGTCTCATTTTCAAATGGCCGTTTTATCTCCTGCGGGTCTTAATGTCCAGTATAATTTTGCACAAATTCTGGTGGCTTCTCTCTCTGTTTCATTCTTCTTTATTTCTTCTGTCGTTGTTTTTCCGATCTATCTTTGTTTTTGCTTTGGTTCGGTTCGTATCCTTTTGTATCTTTTTAGCCGCCACTAGCTCGCTCATGCGTCACTTCCGCGTGACGCTTGTTTTCGCAGCCATCTTAAGTGTTTCATCTTTGGATCCAGCTAAGCGACTTTTTACTTATTTTAATAGTGTTGTTCATTCCTGTCTTCGTTTCGTTGATTATTTACTTTCTTGTTTCGATACGTCTTTCTGGTTTTACGATTTTCTTGCATTATTATTGTTCTTGTTTCGCTCAGCACAGTTGTTCCATCTGCTTGTACCGCTCATTTGGTGTGTTCTTCATCATCATATATTTTTGTAGTACCTATATGTAATTCTCGCCCTTGTCACCTGTTCGTAACTGTGGCTGATGAAGGGTAAAACCCGAAATGTCCCTTGTTTCCTGTATACCGTTAACTTATAAAACTGATTTCATTCCATTTTATTTTTTAATTTATATATTAGTTTCATATGGGCTCTGGAATTGCCAAGGTGTGTCCGAGTGTACTTTCCCTCTGGCAGCGGACAAAATTAGATATCTGCTGGTGTTTCAGAAACGATCAATTTTGCTTTAGTGCAGATTTTATTGTCTCAGTATTTACGGGGGCTATTGGTAACCAGATTGTCGCGGTACGTTAATAAACAAGAGAAAAATGTTCAATTCAGCCAATGGTTTAACGGTAGTTGACAGTAGAAATCAATCTTTCAGCCTCTGAACTGATTTGCCTACCTTACATTCAGACATTCATAAATGACGCTGAGCTTAAGCCAATGCTAAAAATAAAAATCATATCAAGACTTTTGGTTGCAGAAAGAAATCTCTGAACGCTATTGTGCAGTGTGGGGAAAGGTTAAGATTTTCATTACTGATTTTTCCAACATTGTATTTTTTAGAGCGCGGTTATCCAACTTCTTTCGAAGCAAAGAAACAGACTGCAGATTACTGAACGTGGGGATCTGAAACTCCTTCTGAGTAACTTTCAGCCTGATGTTGAGTTGATATCACTGCACCAGGCACATCCATCTCACTAAATGTTAAAAGAACAATGAAGTAGTTTGTTACTAAAATATTCTCGTATACTAACGTTTGTTATGCTGGATTAAGTATGAAGTTTTTATTTTTAAATTAAATTAATAAGTAATATGTGTAGCTTTATATTAGAATGTAATAAATAGAGCAATTAGTTGTCACTGTTTTGAATTAACAGTTGCTCTTATCTTTCACTCTTTATAGTTTTTTTTAATGTACTGTGGTGAAATGCAGGGGGCGAGGGGAACATGCCCTGAGAGCTAAGAGGGTGGTGACCCGAAAAAGTTTGGGAAACACTGTTCCATTGTATGACTACTCCACTGTGGCGGGGTGAACTATTAAATGTGAATTTGGAAGGCACAGGTTTCCACATTGAGTGCACAATTTATTTCGTGAGATGCAGAATTGGTAGGAAAGACAGAATCACTGATTGTGATCCGCCTTGCGTGCCTTACAACAACCAAGGTTACAGATTACTAAGAGACTTCAATCGTAGTTTTCACCTCCGCTTTTGTTTTGGTTGCAGCCTCACATTCTCCCTATTTCCCGAGTATACAGAAAGAGAAGACAAAGAAAAATACAAGAAAACTGCATGTCTGGTATCAATCTTTTGTCTTGATTTAAAAGATATCCAAATCGTACAAGCCAATGAAAAATAACCAAATCAAACATCTAACATGTTATCTAAGAAATACATGCAACAAATCAAACCGAAAAAAAAGCTGTTTGGCATCAAAAATCACATATGAAACAACAACAATTTGCTTGAGAAAAAAAAAGAATAAACAAACAAGCAAAGAAAGTAAATGACAGAAAGAATATGAAACACGCAGTTACACAGAGTCTCGACACTGGACAGGACAGTACTTAGACATGAGGGACAAGACACTAAATGATATGAGCGTTTGATAACCAAGTTGGCAGCGCAGGTGGATTTCCTAGAAGGTGACCAACTAAGTCACTCCCAGTTGGAAATGACCATGCTAGATGGGGTGGAGTTATCGGAAGATATGGAGAAGATACTCTCAATGACAATGGAAAGCGACTCCTTAGATTCTGCACTGAGCAGAATCTGATCATTACAAACACAAAGTTCCCCCATAAGCGCATACATGCATACACTAGATGTGAACCAAAAAAGAATGAGAAGTCAGTGATCAACTATGCCATAGTTAGGAGGAGTTCATTCAAATATGTCCGGGATGCTAGAGTCTGGAGGGGGCCAGTGATTGGAAGTGATCACTACTTTCTTACAATCAAAAGAAGATAGAGTTGCTCAGCCTAGGACCTGTCTAACATCACGCAAGAAATCAAGTAAACAAACGGGAGAAATGAGCATTAAGACCTACAAGCTGAGAGAGCCAGAAAGTAAGACCAGATATCAGGGGCTTATTGCTACAGCGGTGAGAAACACAGAAGAACAACCTGATGACTTGGAAACCCTTACTTACTTAGTCGTTCCCCTTCTACCGTGAGGTGTAGAGGTCAAACCCTCTGGCTTAAATTCAAGGACATCATAAAGACAGCTGCTGCAGAAGCATGCGGTGAAGTCCGACTTGGGAACAAGAAAAAGAGGACACCTTGGTGGACAGAGGAAGTCAAAGAGAAAATAAGACAGAAGAAAATGGCATGGAAACAATACTTAGGAGCTAAAAACACAAGAGGACAAATAGAGAAACATAGAGAATATGTGATACTCAGAACAGAAGCAAAGAACAAGGTGCTAGCAGCAAAACAGAAGTCCTGGGAAGAATTTGGAGAAAAGCTAGAAAAAGATGCCCAAGAAAACCAGAAATTGTTCTATAAGACCCTAAAGAACATGAGGAAGGAAAAACAATGCCTTCTCAAATTTATAAAGGACAAGTAAGGCAAATTGCTTACTGCCCCGAAGGAAGTAATGGAAAGATGGAAAGAATATTTCTCAGAACTCCTGGATGGTGAGCAAGGTCAAGCATAAAAAATGATAACCACTAGCACAGAAGAGGAAACCAATGGTGATGAAGATGACATAAAGATGGAAGAACTGAAGGCAGCACTGGAGAAAATCAAGATGGGTGAAGCAGCAGGGCATGATGGTATAACACCAGAAATGGTTAAGTACATGGGAGCATCAGGCAACCTATTACTCTTAAGGGTCCTACAGGCAGCGTGGTGCAACAAGACCATACCACCGGATTGAGAGATTGCCATCATAACACCAATTTTCAAAAAGGGTGACAATCGACAATGTGGAAACCATAGAGGCATATCGCTTCTCAGTATCCCTGGTAAAATCTACTCTAGAATCTTAGAGCAGAGACTCAGACGCCTAGCTGAGCCACAGTTGGATGAGGTCCAGTGTGGATTCCGAGCAAACCGAAGTGCTCAAGACCTAATCTTCACACTCAGACAGCTGAGTGAAAAGGCTCTTGAGTATAAGACTGAGATCCATCTTTGTTTCATAGATCTGGAAAAGGCGTTTGACAGGGTCCCCTGGAGCAAACTTTGGGACTGTTTGGCAAGGAAGAACATTCCAGTACCTCTGATTCATGCTATACAGAGCTTCTACAAGTCTTGCAGGAATTATGTGAGGACAGCAAACCATAAGTCAGAAGAGTTCAGGACCACCACTGGTGTAAGACAAGGTGATATCCTGTCACCTTATTTTTTCATTCTCCTCATGGACGATGTTATCAAGGCATGTAAGGAGGGAACAAGAATGTATTCAGTGGGATACTGGAAGATGAGACAGTTATGTATTTTAGAATTGGCATTTGCTGATGATGTTGCCCTGATTTCTAAATCAGAGGCACATCTCCAATCCAACCTGCATGTATGGAAGGAAGAGCTGGAGAAGAGAGGGATGGTCATTAGCAGCTCTAAAACAAAATCCATGGTGATATCACGAGAAGAAAGAAGACGTCAGATTAAGCTGGGAGAACAGGTCCTGGAGCAGGTCGACCACTTTAAATATCTCGGAGCTATTATAGACCGAAAGGGAGACATCAAAGAAGAGTTGGCCACTCGAAAAGCTGCAGCTGGGAGACTTTTTCAGGCCAAAAATCGAGGATTCCTCAGCAAGAGAGAAGTTGGTCAGAAAACGAAGATGGCTGTATACCGCTCCACCTATGTCCCAGTCTTGACATATGGATGCGAGTCATAGGCAATGACTACAACCCACAAAAGCCAGATCCAAACCTCATAAATGAGGTAGCTGAGGAAGGCGGTTGAAGTAACAAGAAGAGGCATGGTCCTCAACCAGACGATACGTCAAGGCCTAAAATCCTACCCAATGCAGACCCAAGTAGAACAGTCCCAAGTGAGATGGTTTGGCCATGTCTGCAGAATGGGAGAAGATCGGCTACTACGACAAGCATGGGAAACAAAGAGCCAGGGTTCCAGACCCCCCAGGACGACCCAGAGTTCGCTGGGAAGACAACAGACAATCTTTGAAGGACCGATGACTAGAATGGAATCAGGCCAAGAGGAAGACAGCCGATAGGATAGTCTGGCGCTCTATCTTCCAAAACTCTACACCTCGCGGTAGAAGGGGAAAGACTAAGTAAGTAAGATGCTTACTATCTTCTTATACCATAATTGACACATCCATTCCTGAGTAAACCAATCAACACCGAAATTTAGTCCCAAACTGAACACTGTATTACGGACATGTCATGAAACACAAACATTATATGAAATACAAATATCCAAGGTAATAATTCGTAATTCTTCCTTCAGAATTAAACAACAAGATTCAACCATAACATCTAGCCATGTTCTCCGCTCTACACGCAACCTTAAAGTTTACCTTCCAGTCAAAACTAACCACCTCGCACCTTGAACTATTCTCCCGTGTTTTGACCCACAATCCGCACGAGACAAATTTACGTAAAAACCAGACTGACCACTTTTCATTCCCACTTAATATACATACAGGCCTACGCAATTTACTGTTTACGCAAAGAACCCCTCTTACTTTATCATTTGCTTACACACACACACACACACACTGACCATAATCATCATCATCAGCGTAATGATGATCATCATCATCATCAATACAATATACGATTGATAATTGTATTACACTGATATCATCATCATCATTACAACATATGCTCGATGTTGTGGTGAAGTGGGATGTTATAAATATTTATAGGGGACTTAGTGTACTGACTGAGATCAGCTGTGAAGGTATCTATATCTAATAAGAGTAGTGTATTATAGATAACCTTACTTGCTTCCACATATGTATACCTCAGTCAGAATTATTCTGGAATAGTGTGATGACTACGTTATATGTCTAGGGTATGTGTATGATGAAGTGTAAGTCATAACAACAACAGACAGATAAACAATTTAATTTATTCCACTACACTTGACAACACTGTGACACTCACATACATATAACACTCTATGAGAATATCTTCAAGGAGTCACTGATAACTTTTCAAATAACAATATGTATTCAGTGCTGTCATGAATGTATATGTGTCCTGATTCAAATACAAAGGGAACCAGGAATCACAATCAATTTTAATTACAAGTTATATGTACATAATTTATTAATATGAATCTTGTAGTGACATATATTATTAATAGTATCCTATGTGTGTTAGTTGTGTAGTAGTAATATGAGGTAATACTGGTTTTGTTCTGTTCAAGCTCTGTTGGTATTTGTCATCATGACTTCAATAGTTTGTCTTTATTGGAACTAGTATTGGAGATGTTCTCAGTTCCTGATATTAAAACAATTAATTCCCCTCTTAATGTTATTTTTACAATGTCATTTTAAGATGGGGGTACATAATGTTGAGCTCCATGGCCACACTCTCTTATCTTGCGTGATGACTGCAGAAAAAGGCTCCTCTGCTCGATTACTTTAATGAGTTCTGGAGCCACCCCACTGGTTGCTATATGGACCAAGGAGTATGCTGTCTACCTCTGGCTTCAGCAAAGCTCTGACCAGGTGCTGCTCAATAACTTTAAGACCACGGTCCCACAATTCATAGAATAATAAACAGTTTCGTTGACTGGCAATGAATATAGCACAACTCCGATCTGCCGATGTCCCAGGCTTTATTTTATAACAAATATACACTGGTGCTCAACGCACTGCTTCTTAGTAGGTTTATTACAAGATGTGGCAATGAACAGACGCTCTGAATCGAGTATATTCGCAGCTCTACCCAATGAAACCACGTCCACACATCTTTTCAAAAAAGTACCCCTTCTATTCGTTTCCCATAACAACACAAGATAGTATTTATAGCCCGACCAATCGTGTTTAGTCTTATATTTGTTGCGCTCCAATCAATTAGGAGTTAACATGGTAGGCTATTTCCGTAACGTAAGGTTTTTTCAAACACGTTATAAAAAAATTTTATGAGCAGAAATGATTTCATGCTGTCAGGCACCCCCACTATTTTATTTTGGTTATAATTTGGTAATTCCTAGACTATTTGCGTAACGTTTTACATATTCTTTGTCAGCAAGCCCTAAGGAACCCAAATATACAAATTTAAAAGAGCTAAGTGGCTGCGTTCAAAATATGCAATTTCTTCTACCTCCTCTTTCGAAGATGTGCTGTCTGGGTACTGTAATGTTTTCAAACGTAAACCCATCTAATGTCATCTTTTCTAATAAGCGTTTTCCAGGTTTTTTAAAACCTAACTCTGGGAAGGTTAGTGTTTTTATCACTGTCCGTCTGAAAAAAAGTTAGTGCATGTGGCCTTACACGCGTGATGGCAGCAATTGTGTATCGCGCGACGCGTGTTTAGTGTTGCATGTGTCCTGCCTTCATTCGCCCCTCTCTCTCTCTCCTGCTTATCTGTCTTTTAGTTACGCCGTGTATAAAATGGAATGAATGAGATATTAAATTTAGGTCATTGATCAGTTTGCGTATCTCAAGTTTAGTACACGTTTCATTGAAGAAAGCGGGTAATAATATAGTAGGCTTTTACTATCAACGTGAAAGCGTTACAATTTGCAGACGAAGCAGAAAACAAGGGGGATTTCGAGTACAGTCATTGTGACAGCACTGTTTCTTTTACCATTTCTCTTTCCTTTTATTAAATTTATTTGTTAGGCTTTACATTTACCTTTTAATTTATATATGTGGATTAGAATATTTCATGACAGATGTCTGTATTATACTGACACCATCATCATTACAACATTTGCTCGATATCTGTATTACACTGACATCATCATCGTCGAGTGACATTTACCCCCTTCTCCAGAAGAAAACACAGTTTTCTCATAAAGTAAGGCAAATATCTGGAACAATAAAAGAGTGTATTACATCTAGTTACAGGTAAATTAGCATAACATAATATTATCCAAAATTGTCTCATGAAAAATCTATCTGTAAACATATTATAAGTTATAGACGGGATAAAGCATCCGCCAACACATTGGATTTTCCCCCAAGAGGTATTAAAGAAAAGTCATATTGTTGCAGCAGTAGGTACCATCTTGTTAACCGGCTGTTTGGCGATTTTGCCGTCCTCATATATGCTTAAGTTTTATGATCTGTGTTAAGAAAAAATGAGCTCCCATCAGATACTTGGAAAGCTTAGCAACACACCATACTGGCAAGGCATTCTCTCTCGATGGTAGCACATCCGGTCTCTGCTGGTAATAATTTCCGACTTGTATATAAAACCGGATGCAGAGTGTTTTGGTGTTCTTGCATTAGGCAACCTCCCATGCCCACAGAAGATGCATTCGTCTTGAGGAAAAATGGGACATGTGCATTAGGCAGCATAAAAATTGGATGTTTGAAGAAAATACATTTTATCATTTTAGTGCCACATCGCACTTATCTGTGGTATCTCACTATATGGCATCCTCCTGTGCATCAAATACCAGAGGATAGTAAGCAATACTAACAACTGGGGAATGCAAATGTGGTAAAGGATAATAAAAATAGCCCCTTCAGTCATAACTGACTATGGGAATGCGCCCCTGAGGTGGCAGCCCTCAGCTGCTTATTTTCCTGGTGCTCCTATCGACGTTTTCTCCTCACCTCTGCTTCTTGTGTGAGCCTCTCCTCGCCCAATCTGAGGTGGCGCCGTAAATAGCATCGCCACTTAGTGCGATCGACAGCCTCATCCTCCCATGTTGCTGGATCCATGTCCAGTGCCCTCATATCTCTCTTGCACACATCTTTGAACCTCAGCTGTGGTCGCCCAACTGTTCTCTTGCCATCTGCTAATTGTCCGTAGAAGATATCTTTTGGGATGCGACCATCTTCCATGCGGCGAACATGGCCAAGCCAGCGAAGTCTGCGCTGTCTAAGAAGCGTATACATACTTTGAAGGCCAGCACGTGACAACACCTCGACATTAGTCACTTTATCTTTCCACGAGATGCCGAGGATGCAGCGTAGACACCGCAAATGGAAGGTAGTGAGCCTTCTTTCTTGCTTAGCATAGGTCGTCCAGGTCTCGCTGCCATATAGGAGTGTGCTGGTGACGCAGGCATTATATACCGCAGCTTTGGTCTTCATTGTGAGTTTAGAGTTTCCCCAAACACGCGATGTGAGGCGGGCCAAGGTAGCTGCAGCTTTGCCAATGCGGCTGTCGATTTCTGTATCCAGTGAGAGTTTGTCATTGATGGTAGACCTTAGGTATGTGAAGTGGTGCACCACTGCCAATTCATAGTTATCGATAGTGATAACTGGTGCAGCACTCACATCCTGACTCAGCCCATTCGTTTTCTTTAGACTTATTGTGAGGCCAAAGTCCTTGCATGCTTTAGTGAAGCGATTCATCAAGCTCTGAAGCTCCTGATGGCTTTGAGTGACGACTGCAGCATCATCAGCAAACAACAACTCTCTTATAGTGACCCTTCTGATTTTTGTTTTTGCCTTCAGCCTTGAAAGATTAAACAGACGGCCATCTGACCTAGTGTGAGGGCATATTCCTTCAGTTGCATCTCTGAATGCATGTTTCAAGAGTAAGGCAAAGAAGATTCCGAAGAGGGTCGGAGCCAGAACACAGCCTTGTTTAACGCCACTTCGTATATCAAAGGGCTGTGACGTGCTTCCAGCATATTGGACTGTTCCCTTCATGCCGTCATGGAATGACTTTATCATTTTCAGCATTTTAGAAGGGCAGCCTATTTTCAGGAGGATTTTAAAGAGTCCATCCCTACTAACCAGGTCGAATGCTTTTGTGAGGTCTATAAAGGCGATATATAATGGTCTTTTCTGCTCTCTTGATTTTTCCTGAAGCTGGCGGAGAGAGAAGATCATGTCTGTTGTTGACAGGTGCCATCACATCTGATGAAGCATCAAACCAGTCATTTGACTTTGCTGTTTTCTTACCAAAGGTGGCAAGTGCAGTACTTTGAATGGTGTTCCGTAGATGCTCCCAGTTCTCTGTAATAGTATCACCATGCTGAGGGCTACTGAGCACTTTCTCGAAGGTCGCAGTGAATTGAGCTATCATGAAAGGGTCTGACATCTTGCTGGTATCAATGCGTGGTTTCCCTTCATGTCTGACACGATAGAGTTTTCTTGGTTGTGCTCTGATTTTGCAGCAAACCAAGGAGTGATCTGTATCACAGTCTGCACTATGGTACGAGCGCGTGGAGAGCACAGACCTGAGGAGTGGCCTTCTGACGAGAATCAGGTCAAGTTGGTGCCAGTTCTTGGATCGTGGGTGTCTCCATGACACTTATGCTGGGGTTTTGTCTGAAAGTAGGTGTTGGTCACGCAGAGGTCATGGTGGACGCACAACTCTAAGAGCCGTTGTCCATTTTCATTCATCTTGCCAATACCAAACCTGCCCAGACATGAAGGCCATGAAACATTATCGGCACCCACTCTAGCGTTAAAGTCACCAAGGAGAACAAGCTGTTCTTGCCTAGGTATGCTTTTAATAATTGCTGTTAGATTCTCGTAGAACTCATCTTTAGCTTCTGAGGCAGAGTACAGAGTAGGAGCATACACACTGACAAGGGTGATGGGACCTGTGCTAGTTTGCAGGCGGAGCGTTAACAGGCGTTCTGATCCATTCTCGCCTGGTTCAACCATTTTAGTTAGCGATTTTTTTTACCGCAAAACCTACTCCGTGTTCTCTAGCTTTATTAAGATCTTTCCCTTGCCAATAAAATGTGTAGTCCTTCTCGTTCACCGTTCCAGAGCCCGCCAGGCGTGTTTCCTGAAGTGCAGCTATATCCACCTGAAGTCGTTTAAGCTCATCATTAATTATGGCTGTCTTCCTTACATCGTTTACATCCTGTAGGTTTTCGGATAGTCCAGTCAACATAGTCCGAACGTTCCAGCATCCCAATCTGAGAGTTTGCTTATTTCTATTTTTTCGATAATTGCTTGGTGCAAAATTTTCTGTCCACAGTTCGGGTTTGACCCTAATCCCCATGCACCCAATGGGGAAAGCAGACAGTGGCGGGACAACACCTTATTGACTGGGGGCTGCCCAGCTTGAAGCGGGCGGTAGCTGTCCAGTGAGATCCTAGAACCTCTCCCACTGTCGGAAGTAGCCCCTGGCGCCATGCCCTACGCCAATTGGGCAAAATGCTTATAACCGGTAACTGCTACTTCCCGTGTTTTGCCGACACCTATAGGGTGAAGCTGGAGTGTCCTCTCCAGGGCGCAAGCTTGGGCACAGTTATATGGAGATCAAGCTGTTGCCCATGCAGCATGTTCCCCCTCTCCACATAGCCGGTAGATCCAAAGGAACGGCAGTAGCCGATACAGTTTGGTACCAGCCATGTCGCAGGAGTTGCCAGAATAATGTCGAATCGACATTAGACTGCCTTAGGGACTCCGACTCCGGATTTATCCTCAGGGTTTACTCCCGAAGCCAATTCCATAAATGGATATTCCCGCAAGGCAGCGGTGGTTTGAATTCAGAGTTCCTTCTCTTAGATAAGCTACCAACCAAGGATCACGAGCCCTATCTGCCCGAAGCTGCTGGTTTTAAGGCGCCAGTCGCCTTCCTTTGCCCCTTCTCCCGTGAGTGGAAACAGTTCCGCCGGGCTCAAATTGAGCCACACGTGAAGGCCGGGAGCTGGACTTCGTTGTCAGAGGCTGTTTGAGGCGCGTGCCATAGAAGTATTTTATCTGCAGTGAGAGCTTATCCTCACTACAACTCCCGGCAATAACAACCTTTGGAACCGGTAAAGGATAATGACAATAAATGCATGAGACATCATCAAGATTGCATCTGATGAACCACGAGATGTAGAATCGTACCACCATCTTGACAGCCGTATAGACAGCATTGGATGGACCAATAGTGACGCCAACGTAAGGATACAAAGAGCAAGATGAGAATTCCCCTCACTCGGAACTACATGAAAGTCAAGAGAAATCCTGTGTGCACTAAAGACCAGAATCCTAAACTCAAATATTAAGATAGTTTCCATGTATTTTTATGAAACATGAAGAACCTCAAAACCAACTATTAAAAAACAACTGATTCCCAGCATTAATAGTCTTCGAAAGTGAGAAAGACCAAAATGGCATAACAAGGTCACTAATAAGGAGCAAACGACTAGGACCCGACAAGCATTAGCAGAAAAATTGCTAAGAAGAGGGCTCCACTGTTGGGTTAGACACACCCTAACGAAATTCGTCGTCAGCGCCATGAGACAGTTCCAGCTCTGGAATACCAAAGATAAAATAATCAGTGACTTATTCAAACACCTCTGGAGAAGTGGACACGCAATCAAACCCAAAATGACAAAGAATACGCAGAAAGAGCTTGTGCTGATGACATTCGACAGTGGGGGGTAGCCTATGTCTGCCGAAGATGCATGCTCCATGAGATGTTGAATGGTATATCTGGTAAGACTGAAGTCCGTCACACGACTGATAGGCCCACGAGTAGAAACTCCATTTATGTTTTCTAGTGGTGATAACCCTTTATTATCTTGTTCTCTTTCATTACTCAAGTCTAATATGGACTGTGTCCGTGTATCGGATAATATTTCGCCCAGAAACCCGAACCTACTGAATAACATTTGGAAAGCTTCTATTACAGCCGCGGAAGTGATTAATTTCATATGGCCTGCCTCGGCCCACCTAGAGCAAAGATCTACGACAGTAAGAATATAGCGATGTTCTCTGTCAGACATTATGGGAAGGGGACCTACAATATCTACTGCAAGTTTCTTAAATGGTCTACTAGATATGACCGTAACCTGCAATGATGCTTTTAGGACCCTGTTTTTGTAAAACGTACTTCGGCATACCACACACGAAATACAATATGCCCGAATGTCTTTATTATAACCTGGCCAATAGAACTGTGATAATACCCTATTTTTGGTTCTAGCTTTCCCATGTGGCCTGCGAACGCGCAATCATGTGCGGTTTTAAGCACCATAGTCCTAAGTGAACTGAGCAAGACAATTTGCCGCATTAGAGAATGATTTTTGGCAAAACATCTGATTATTTTTTCATTCTTTAATTGAAAACAATATCTCGTTGATTTAGTGTGTTTAATATCAGCCTTCTCAGCAAAATCGAACAAAGGTCGAAGAGATAAGTCAGCATGCTGCTGTTCTATAAACGACGTACAACGATCCTCGGGATCTTTGTTTGGCTAAGCAGCATTATTATTAAGTAACAGTACCGGATCCTTATCCATCTGTTGATCCTCAGCCTTTTTCTGTGCCCCAGTAGTGACTGCGTTTGTTACAAGTGAGTGTTGCTGATTCCAGCCATCTATATCTTGCTGTGTGCAGTTCTGCACTTTCGGTAAATTGCCTATAATTAAATCCGCGACGGGAGTGTCGAGGACGCACGCGCGAACTGTACCTGATATGAGAGGGGTATCTATTTCGAAAACCGCTAGGGGGTAGTACACTACTCTGCCTCCAAAGGTAACGCATCTGGCAGTTTTCCCGACGAGACACGACTCGTCAATGCATGAACTTCTTACTCCAATCGTCGTACATCCAGTGTCTCGTAGCACACTTACTAATTTACCGGCTACCAAGCCCCGGTGTAAAGTCAAAGTGTCACCATCCTCAATCGATATCCACGCAGGCAAAGCGTGACCACAGATCAGTATTGGCTTACCGTTAGGTTCGAATAAAGGCTTACAAACTAGACAATCTTCACTGTTAAATGTTTCCATTACCGATGTAGCGTTTGCATGCTCTGTGTTCTTGGTCGGACATTCTTTTTGGAAATGATCAATCGCATTACAAAGGTAGCAGTGAGCTTCACGACGGTAGTTATTCCTTGGACTTCCTTTTTGGGCTAGATGGTGGTGTGTTAGTAGGGCTTGGACCTGATTTGTCACAAAATTTGGATGCGTGGCGCCAGGAACCACAGCTATGACACCCCCATTTAGAGCTATCTGACCTACGCTGAGGAAAACGCTTGGGCGGGGAATAACGCGGTCTGGAATCGTGGTTAAATGTCCTATCAAATTTCGACCTCCTGTCGTATTGTCTGTTCACATTATCAAATTGCGGTCTACGATATGGTGCTTTGTTTACTTCCCTTGCAGAGCATACCGGAAAATTATCAGGTTCCACCTCCTTATGTACTGACGTCCAAGAATGGGCTGTCATATCCTGCCTCCCTAGCTCTAACATGATGTCAAGATTCTTTGGGTCACGTTCTTGAAAGAACGCAACTAAGTCCGAATTACAGGCCGAGAGGACTTTATCTCTCAAGATGAGATCTTTGAGGCCTTCAAAATCTTTACTGATCCCAGATCTGTCCAGCGTGTAAATGCTAGTTTTATGTTAGCAATAAAGTCGCCAAAATCCTGATCTTTACTGGGTTTCTCGTTTTAAAAACGCATAAAATAACCATGTGAAGTAAGATGGTATTTGCAAAGCAATGCTTCTTTTACCACTTCATAGTTGAGCCGGTCATTTACAGGTAATAAAACAAAGTTTGTAACGCCGGGCCCGTGAGCAGATCGCATAACATGGAACTAAATTGTTCTTTCTTAATCTTCAGTGATATCATCTTTCCTTCAAAGCGTTCTAGGTACACGTCAATCAAGTCGAAGGAGTCCGTAAAATTTGGTAACTTTAATTTATATGTATGGAATGGTTCCTTCCCCGAGGACTCTCTACCAGAGGACTCATGACTAGAAGCTTCCAATTCTAATTTCTTTAAAGCAATGGCCTTTTCTTTTTCAATTTCCATTTGTTTGGTAGTTTCCTCAACTTCCCTTTGTTTCGCCTCAACTTCCCTTTGCTTCGCATCAACTTCCCTTTGTTTGGTAGTTGCCTCAAATTCCATTCTCTTTAACAGTCTTTCATCATATCTTTCTTTTCGTTCCTCGTCCTGTTTTTGCTTTATTTCTGTTTCTTTGAACTGTTCCATTGCCCACGTTTCCAGTTCGAGGCCTGTTTTGTCCAACAGTTTTCCCATATCAATAAAGTCTCTGAGACTTGCCATCTTGCCTTCGACTAATATTGAGGTTACCCAAACCAGAAAAAAAACTATATTTATACAAGGTAAACTGCTCTGCAAACGGCAGTATGTATACGAATTACTAACTATTCAGTGAAATATTCGATATTCATGACACAAAATGATACAGTTCATAGATGAAGAAAACAGACGCTACAATAAGTACAACAAAAACTAGCAGGCAGGTGATGGATAGTAACGTACAGAAAAGAAGAGAAAAAATATAGATTGATATGCAGCACCAAACCTTAAAGACAACCAACCACAATGGGACTAAAAAAAGAACTTATGTACAATGACAGCAAGAAAAATAACTGAAGAATACAACATGTAAACTGGACAAGAGAGAGACTTTATACGATTGCAACGCTTTCTACGAACTAAACCAACACAACTAACGTGTATTATGTTCAAAGAAATCACTCAGGGCGCTCCATATCACCCGATCCAACACAGATGTGGTCCCTTAAGGGATTAATTCTAACAAAATCCTAATAGATTAACCCAACATCATTTCCTCTACAAAGAAGACAAAACATTGAATCCAAAACATAATTTAAGCAAACACGTAAGTTACGCACACTAACAACAAGCAACAGATGAGGTAAAGACAGGAATGCCAACAGTGTGGTACGCACGAACAAGAGCAATGATAGCACAAAAATGACTAATCTGTTTAGCAGCCTGCCACTGTATGGCGCCTTGCTTAGTACGCGGTGTAGACTTCACTGTCTAGAAGTATTCATGCACAAGGGAGGAGGCAGTGAGCTGTACTGACGAGTCATATTGCTGTAATGATGCCTTGGTTTTCAAATGATCAATTCCACTGCGCAGGATGTGGCAAGCACCGTAGACTCTACCGTAAGGATGTCTTGAATTAGAAATGTTTCTTGATACTGAAAAAAAATGTGACAAGCAGCGAAGACTTTCTTGAAGTAGGAATGTTCACTGATACTTCACAAGATGCGGCAAGCAGCGTAGATTATCTTGAATTAGAAATGCTCACTGATACTGCACAAATTGTGACAAGCAGCGCCGACTTTCTTGAATTATGAATGTTCACTGATACTGCACAAGATGTGGCAAGCAGCGCCGACTTTCTTGAATTAAGAATGTTAACTGATACCTCACAAGATGCGGCTAGCAGCGTAGATTTTCAAAGTTGAAATATGTTGTACATATCACTGATGGTAGTCCTGACACTAAGGTAAGAAGTACGTCAGTAAGGACCACAAACAAGACGATAACAATGGATGTATAACCGTATGTAAGTCCTCGAAAACAGCGTGCAGCTGTGCAACTGGCCACCTCTCAAGCGTTGATGAATGTCAACAAAGCGTATAAATTCTTGAAACAGAGTGTAGCTTCCTCCGTTCGACACAAACTCAAGCGTTGATAACCGACACTAGTGGCAATACATTCTGCTCTTACATGCAAATGTCTTGAATATTACGTGTTGCGTGGAACCAGTAATTTAAATCGATAGTAAGGTGAACACGGCTTTGTCTTTGAAATTCAGTGTTGTGTGAAGAACACGCCAACATACATGAGCGAAACTCTCAGGAATATAAGTAGATATTTCTTGACTGGCAACCGTGATTGTAAAATGGCTGAATACTTTTGGCACTGCTGGCTAGATTCTTCTGGCGGGTATAATTTCCACCAAAGAGTCCCCAGAATGACACATGCTGGGTGATGCATGCTGTCACATTAACTAATCCTCAAAGATGCTTACTATCTTCTTACACCATAATTGACACATCCATTCCTGAGTAAACCAATCAACACCGAAATTTAGTCCCAAACTGAACACTGTATTACGGAAATGTCTTGAAACACAAACATTATATAAAATACAAATATCCAAGGTAATAATTCGTAATTCTTCCTTCAGAATTAAACAACAAGATTCAGCCATAACATCTAGCCATCTTCTCCGCTCTACACGCAACCTTCCAGTTTACCTTCCAGTCAAAACTAACCACCTCGCACCTTGAACTATTCTCCTGTGTTTTGACCCACAATTCGCACGAGGTAAACTCACGTACAAACCCGACTGACCACTTTTCATTCGCACTTAACATACACACAGGCCTACGCAATTTACTGTTCACGCAAACAACCCCTCTTACTTTATCATTTGCTTACACACACACACTGACCATAATCATCATCATCAGCGTAATCATCATCATCATCAATACAATATACGATTGATAATTGTATTACACTGATATCATCATCATATTTACAACATATGCTCGATGTCTGTATTATACTGACATCATCATCATTACAACATTTGCTCGATATCTGTATTACACTGACATCATCATCATCATGTGACAGCTTGATACCACATTAGGCTTTTACTCTAGAGCCAGATAAGATCTGGGCGATAACGGGTCTAGTCACAATGTTGACTAAATACCACACTATGTTGCGACCAAAGATCTCGGCATTTATCCAGCTCACTGAGAAAAATAAAAAGACGCTAGCACAGCTGAAGAAAGGTACCAGTTGTTTGGGGTACCTTTTCCCGTACATTAAAGGCGATGCTGGCTGTCTGACTAGCAGCAAGTCTACCAGCTGTCGTCTCAAAATAGACATACACCCACATACATATGCTTAACACCCGTAAGCAAGTTATAACCATCATATATATATATATATATATATATATATATATATATATATATATATATATATATATATATATATATATATATATATATATATATATATATATATATATATATATATATATATATATATATATACATATGTATATATATATATATATATATATATATATATATATATATATATATATATATATATATATATATATATATATATATATATATCTGTATGTGTCTGTATATATATATGTATATATATATATACATATCTATATATATATATATTTTTATTATATATTTATATATATATATGTATATATATATATATACATATGTATATATATATATATATATATATATATATATATATGTATATATGTATATATATATATATATATATATATATATATATATATATATATATATATATATATATATATATATATATATATATATATATATATATATATATATATATATATATATATATATATATATATATATATATATATATATATATATATATATATATATATATATATATATATATATACACAAGCAATCAACTTCCAGCTCCTCTTGTTAACACAAAACACCTTCTTTCACGACTTCCAGCTGGACCCCTGAAGGAAAACGAAAGAAAGGCCGACCAAAAACAACCTGGCGGAAGACTGTGGAGGCTGAGATGCAAAGAATGAACCAGAGTTGGGGCACTGTACGAAGGATGGCCGCCGACCGAGCAAATTGGAATAAATTTGTTGTTGCCCTACAAGACGCCACTAGGCGTGATGGCCACTGACTGCTTTGATGGTCGGTGGCTAAGGATCAAAGAAGAAGAAGAAGCTGGCTGGCCGTACTATGGCCCGACACAAATGCATATCAAGCCCACCGCGTGTATGCCTGCTATGAAGGCCTATTTAGGCTCTTTTCGCCAGAAGAATTATATAAAAAAAACGATATCTTGCTGTACGCTTCGGTGATTGTTACAAAAGAAAGCGCTCCCGTACTTTTTATTCTGTCATGCTCTCACATTCACAAATACATTATATATTTATATTAATATTCAGGCTGCTCCTTTAAAGTCCTGTGATAGTGGCAGGCCCCTCGAAGCATTTACCAAACATTTACAGTGTTATTGAAATTATACAATTTACAAGGCCTTGGGGGTTTTCAACTTTGACTAGAGACCTGTCACCAAAAACACAACTCCTTCACTTTACATAACGACCTGGGAGGCCCAAATGTATTACGTATTTACGAATGTATCTCAGATAACTTTTTGATGTTTTTCCCTTCTGAGAGATTATCTACACCCTGCGATTAAATTGCTTCACCTATTAATTTATGAATATAATCACTCTAGGTCTAGATCAATTTCAAAAATTATTTACACGATAACCCATCTTAAAACTAGTGTTACTTACCCCAAACAGAAACATATCTGTTGGTTTTTTAACAGAAAAAGTTATCTGCGGATTTCTACGACTGAATAACTTCAATAGAGTAATCAACTTTACGTGACCGATTTCGGTTCTGCAAGTATAAATCCACTTCGGATAGAGTCAAATTAATTTGGACTTATCACCCTCACAGTACTGCAGTCAAACAGATCCTTTTCCGCCACTTACCTATCCTCCAAGCAGATTCTGTGACCCAAGAAGTATTCGGTGAAGCACCTTTGGTGGCATATAGACGCGACAAGAACCTGAAGGATCTTCTTGTTTGCAGCCGTCTCCCAAAGGAGAACGCCACTCACTTTGGCACACTACCCTGTGGTCGGACACGATGCAACACGTGCAAGCATGTCATCCAAACCCACAAGGTGTCTTTTCCTGAGGGTACGTACACCATCACCAGTAGCTTCACGTGTGAGTCGCGCAATGTCATTTATACGATCATATGTAAACGTTGCTACAAAACCTATATTGGCCAAACAGGCAAACGACTTGGGGACAGATTCAGTCAGCACTTGAATGACATCTCTCAGCGAAAATCCACACCAGTTGCCATACACTTTAATGGTCCTGACCACCATGGTCCCATCGATATCCAGGTCACGGCGATCAGATCCTGCTCCTCTGACACTGCTAGCCGAGAACAGCTTGAGAACCGTCTTATCCACCGCATGGGGTGTCTAAAACCAGCATGTCTTAACACCCTACACACCTTTGTCTGAGGTCACCCTTTCCTCTCTTGTTCTATTTTGATCCTTTCCACTCTTATCCTATTTTTCTATTTTTCTGCCGCCCTCTAATAATATGTATGAATATATAAAACAATGTTTTTAATATGTCTTGATTTTTATTTCACATTTATTTATCTCCAACTCATTCTGTCTTCTTCTATTTGCAGTCCCCACTAATATTACGTTTGGGTAGTTTATTGTTCAGTTTCATTTTTTAGTTTCTTAGTATGTATTGTGTACATCCGGTGGTGGCAGTCATTTCCTTTTCCGGGCACGCTCGTCTGTTCGCGGGCATCAAACGTGTTAGGACTTCGGTGCCTTTCGGGAAGTACCTAAGTTTTATTTTTATATTGATTTAGGTTCTTATGTGTCCTATCTAGCCTTCACTTTCTTTCCTTTCCCTGACGAAGGCCTTGTGGCCGTAACGTTGGCTATTTTCTTTGTCTTTTGTCCTCGTAAGTCAAATCACCCTTTTTCGATTTTTTTTTCCCCCCCACACCCATCTATTGTGCTGCAAGTAAAGGATGGTTTTGAGAAGTAAAGGATGGTTTTGAGAACTCTCTTATATATATATATATATATATATATATATAAAAATTGTCCCAGCTACGCTTCTGATGTCGTGCAGATGGCCACGAATAGGCAGCAAAACTAGCCCGCGACAAAGCCGTTGGGAAACTATGCTTTCCCCGAAGCTACAGAGTAAAAGAATTACCGTCTCTTGGTTACGGGGACCTTGCAGGCGATCGTTATCCTCACAAGACTGTGCGTGGTCCCGGCTGCTGGGTCTTCCCAGTTCAGATGAGGCAGAGCTATGTATCCGTTCAGATGACGTCATTCGGCAGTGGTAAAGGCTCGGCAGTGGCTGCGCCACAGCCTCGCCTCGCCTGTTGCAGTGGCTGGCTGCACTGCTAGATGCTGCTTATTCGTCTCGGAAGTATAACCCCCTTTGCAGGGTAGAACACCACCTTTCTCAGCTCATGTCCCTGCAGACGAGCCCTGCCCCAAAAAGACTGTGCGTGGTATCGGATGCCGGGCCCTCCCAATCCAGATGGGCCAGAGCTGCGTGTCCGTCCAGATGACGTCCTTTGGGCAGACCGGTGAAGGCGGTGGCGAATGGCTTCGCCACCGCAGCACGTCCACGGGCGGATAAAGGCGGTGGCTGTGGCGCTATAGCCCCCATGCAGGGTAGAAAACCGACCCCCTCGTGGCACAGCACACACGCCAAAACAGTACAACAAAGCCCATAACTGGCCGTTGACTGACCGCCTCTGAGGCCCCCTGTGCAGGTTCGTGACTGTCTGGCGCCTGGCTGCTCGTGTCGGTGCATGTCTCGGTGGTTGTCTCGGTGATCGTCTCGGTTGTTGTCTCGGTGATCGTCTCGGTGGTTGTCTCGGTGATCGTCTCGGAGATACAACCTCCTCTGCAGGGTAGGGAGACTCAAACCTCTTGACAACGCACGCACGCCATAGTGGGCCTGGTGTAATATGTCGCTGAGTCTAGGAGGCTCTCTGGGGTTGCAAGAAAACTCTGCATAACGAACCCTCTGTGGATGGGAAAGAGCTATGATGCTGATTAGCTTCTGACCGGGCTGGTAGGAAAGTCCACAGCATTACAGTGCCAAAATGGTACTGGGCCAAAGGGCTCTGAGCCTATGGCCGCTGGATCCCTCAACAACAACAACAACAACTCGGTTACGGGGAGATTTTTAGGCGCGGTCGAGCCTCAAAGGGTTACTCCGAGCAAGCCAACGGACAAAATAGCGTTGCACTGCCAGTGATCCTACTTAACCCGTCGATTTTAAAAGGCAGTAGGAGACTTTGCCGACCGACAACTTATAATATTTCGCTATACCACGTCATGCCGCACCAAATAGCTCCTGAGGTCAATAACCTATTCCCAAACATTGCATTAAAATAAACGGGAAAACTACAAACCAGATTTCCAAGCTGACCTTGAATGCTGAAAAATGCGTTATTATAATAGGCAGAAGTGTATCTAAATAAAGCATAACACATGAGTGGCCTACTACGTTTTTAAAAATTGCGAAATGCATTCCCAGCAACTTGGTGACTATGCTAATTTTTATGAACAGTTTAAGTTATGGCGGCATCATGTCAGTCTCCTTTTATTACATTTACCAGTTAACAATTAGGGGATGAAGAAGACATTGAACGACCTTGAGCTGATGGCGTGGGACAGGAAGACTTGACATAAAGTTGTTGAAGGCCTTAGCTTCCTGTATAGTTGGAAGGCGAAAGAAGACGTTAACAATGATTCTATTAGCTGAACAAGTTTGTTAGCTGAACAAGTTTGTTAGCTGAACAAGTTTGTAACAGAATAATAATCTACACCTTACCCTTGAGAAGTGGATATGTTGAAGAATAGGGTGCGTCCCAAGGAAGGAGAAAAACATAGATCTTAGAAAACCCAGGAATGAAAATAGAAGCAACGAAGTGGATCCAAATGAGAAAGCTAAAATATTTTGCCCATGTAAAACGACATAACAACTTCCATAATGGAAGGCAGAGTTGAAGGCAAACGGGCAAGAGGAAGACAGCGCTATAAGTTGGAAGATAACATCGAGAGATGAACAGGGAAGAGTCTATCAAAGTGCATCATCAAGACAAGAGACAGAAGATGTTGGAGATCCATTGCAGCCGATCTTCGTTGATGATTCCTGGACAAATTATATGAAGATACCAACAACCTCTGGATGACCACTGTTTTCTTTAAACTTATTCAGGTTGACGTCTGAAGGTGTACAAAGAAGTAGAAGAACACAGTAACTCATTTAGTTTATATATATATATATATATGTGTGTGTGTGCATCCTTTCAAACTCATGAAACACGCACATAACTGTGCGAATATAAAAACTGCCCATCTACATAAAGCTATTAATGGCGTTCGAGACCAAGACTTGAATAAAAAAAACATGAGCACAAATAATAACAGACGACAATCGTGAACTCGTAGAATCATTTTCATCCGGGAACTTGTTTACTAGTGTGACAACACTGGTGCACGAATCACTGTAATTTCCATTTCATCGGCTTACGATTACATTGCAAAAAGACACAGATATTTCAAAACGCTAACCTTATTCAGAGCTATATTACGTGTTTTTGACATAAAACAATGTATGAAAACCCTGACGCCGTACGTTATTACAAATTTTAAAAAAACACTCACACACGCAGCAACAGAGGACGATGATCGCATACACGTACTTAATCGATGACACTCGAAACCGTTTCACCTAAACCCAAAAACGAACGCAAAAATCTAACCCTAAACTTCAACTATAAAAACTTTGCTTAACCTATACCCAAAACCCTAAGCCAAGACGCTAAATCTAAACCTACAATCTAACATAAAGCTTAATCATAAAGATATTACTAAAACTTACTCTAAACCTAACCCTAAAGCTAACTAAAAATCAAATTAATAAAACGAACCCCAAAACCGAACCCCTAAGCCAAAACCCTAGAACTAACCCTAAATGTAGCCCTAAAGCTAAACCCTAACCTTAAAACTAGCCCAAACCTTAAAACTAAACCATATACTTTAACCTCCTCTAAACCTAAACTCTAAACTTAATCATAAACTTTCATCCTAACCCCAAAACTGCTCCAAACTTAACCCAAAATCATCACCCTAAGCCCAACCCAAAACGATAACCCTAAACATAATATCTAAACCAAAAACCGACACTTAGGCCAGGACACCTTTACATTATATGGTTGTAGTACATAATTCTAAAAATAAGTCACTTCGCCGATGACCAGGCGTTTCTTAAGACATGTATTTGTCTGTGGTGGTCTCCTCCGCTTTCAAGATAGTTTGAAAATCCAATACTAAAAATAACCTTCATCCTAGACGCACACTATAATCCTAAACCTAACCCCTAAACCTAAATCATAAACCGAATACTGAAACTAAACCTTAAACCCTAGTTTTAGACTAAAACTAACCCACAATGGAACACTAAACCTCACTTTAAAACTAAACCATAATCCTAAGCTTCAAAATCACCTTACAACTAAACTCCAGCTCTAACCCTAACCCTAAAACTAAACACTAAGTCCACCCTAAACCAAAATACTAACTGAGAATCATAACCTCAAACCTAACCCTAAATTTAACACCACAGCTAAATGATAACCTAAGCCCTAACCATAAATCCTGAAACGAACCTAAAACCAAACCTCTAAATCCTAACCCCTAATCCAAAACTTCACCCAAAACCTAAGTCAATACCTAAGCCTGGCAATAAATCTAAACCCTCAACACTAAACCCAAATCCTAAACCTGACAAGGTTTCTGAAAAATAAAACCCAAAATCACTGATGTCGCAATTAAAAAAGAAAGAAAAACACACATACACACAAAACAAGCTAATAACGCACGTTATATATAAAAAAAAACAACAACCCACGAACACAATTCTAACGTACCCCTTATTGCGGCGTCTCAGAATTCACAGCCGCATCGACGTGAGCGACTCAGTCGTTCCGTGGATTTGGGCGAAAGTGGGCGATTGGCCCACGGTGATCAATTTCAACCTATGCGTTAGGTAAGTTTGAGATTAAGAGCTTAATTGCCCAAGCAATAACTAAAGAGTGGATAACAGCATGGGACCAAAGTAAAAAAGCAAGACACTCATATAAAATCCTGAAAAAACCAAGCAAAAAATGTCAGATAAAGGATGAACTAAAGATATCAATTAATAACAAATTGCTGAGGCTCAAGCTTGAAACTGGATATTTCATGATAGAGGAACCCATGTGCGAAGAGTGTCAAGAACCAAACACAATTAGACACTTTTTGGTGGACTGCAAAAAATATGACCAGCAGAGGCAAAACATTAAGACATACTGTAGTAACCACAAGGTAGAAATGAGTGTAGAAAATCTCATAGGCAGTAAGACCCCATCAGAAATACAAGTTAATAAAACACTATATTACAAAAACAAAAGCTAACATATAAAACATAAATAAACAAGGATGCAAGCCAGTAGTCTACATTAGTGAAAGACTCCCCCCCAGATAAATACGGATTGACCAAAAACCCTCCAGTGAAACATAAAAACATATCAGTTTAGACGATATCATACTTGGGGTAATAAAACGACATTGAACTATAACTACACAATTAAAAAAAAAACCCTACTAGAGATAATATAGAGTAAATTAAATACTAACAAAAGCATATTATAATAAATGAAACACGTCCTAATATAACCAACAGCTCCATGTATATGGTAGACGATTGAAAGGGGCGTGCTACTAAGAAAAGTTGCAAACACCTATTTTTAAAAAAAAATTGCATTTGAAGTTGTAGACTGTTTTCCAGACACGGAGGATGACAAAACAACTTTAAAAAATTGCTAGTAAACAAGAATGTTCGCACACGTGATCGAGAGAGAGAGAGAGAGAGAGAGAGAGAGAGAGAGAGAGAGAGAGAGAGAGAGAGATAGTGAGAGAGTGAGAGAGAACGAACGAACGAACGAAATCTTTATTTCATCAGGGTAAAGAAATAGGCATAATTGCCTTCTTACATTTCTGCCCTGCGATACAATTTTCAGTGTTTTACACATTAAAATATTAACAACTTCCGACAGGATTAATTAATATTATCGTCACAATCAGAAACTGAGCATACACAAGTACATTTACTCATAGTCATTCACGCACATAGAGAGAGAGAGAGAGAGAGAGAGAGAGAGAGAGAGAGAGAGAGAGAGAGAGAGAGAGAGAGAGAGAGAGCATTAAGGGAGAATTAGACAACATATTCTGAGAGCGGATAATCGCGTATATTTGAAGAGCTCTGACTGGCTAAATGGGTGTTAACAGTGATGAATGCTAATTAGCATTCATACCCTTCGACATTTACTGAGGGAGACTGAGCACCTATGGGTTTGCCCGGAGTGCCATGACGTCGATTCTGATTAACATTAACATTAACAGTGATGACTGCTCTCATGAGGTTCTGAGTGTTGTGACTTGCACGTTCGCATTCGTGGACAAGTGAATTTTTGACATGTTTAAAATTTGAAGTAAACATTTAATCACCAATTTGCAAGACTGTAATAACGATACAGCGCCGAACGAGGTAGGTCTGAATTTCAAGACACAACAACTGAAGGGAAACCCCCCACACGCAGTTTTGCACTGTTAATACATAATTGCTTTTGGACAGAAAGAAGGTCGATTTAAACTAGGCCAGGACACTTTTACATTATATGGCTGTTATATAGTTATTGAATAGAGTTCTAAAAATAAATACCTTTGTCTGTGACCAGTTGTTTCTAAGTACATGTATTTGTCTGTGGCTGTCACCTCCACTTTCAAGATAGTTTGAATCATGAAACATGCCTCTTTCATTGGTGCTTCTAGGATCTTGTTTGTTTTTTCTGAAACTGGTCTATTTCATAAAATGTGTTATTGCGGCGAACATGTGGAACACCTTATAACCTTCACTACTGGTGTTAGCTAGCAGCTTGGTGAAAAGGAGGCAGCCGTATAAATCTACCCTTGCAAGACTTCTGCCAAATGCCCCCGTTGTACACCATGGATATGAGGCTCCTTGTGTGTCCTGAACCAAACTGGCAGAGGATCTCTGAGCAAGTGGAGCTCCAGAGATGCAGTGCGCAGAATCCATTGTGGTGCTCTAGCACTTATCAGTCCACACCCACAATCATGGGTCACATGATACTTGCCATGTAATGGCTGGAGCAGACTAGTGTCATGGTCAAACGATCAACCAGTTTGATGACATACGCCAGTTATCACCAAACCAATCCTCAATCATAACCAAATAAAAAGAAAAATCATCTCAAGGGTAGAAGAACCTCCAACCCGTTTCATTGGAACCCTGTCATTAACACGTGACTTCTCAACTTGACCTTGACCAATAAGCTTAATTCCATAAATACTTATTTTACGTTTGTAGACTATAATTACGTCATCACCATTCTCATTTTCCTTTGTATTCCTGGCAGAGCATGGAGCTACCACTACAGCTGATCGTCTTGTAGAGCATGGAGCTACTACTACAGCTGATCGTCTTGTAGAGCATGGAGCTACTACCACAGCTGATCGTCTTGTAGAGCATGGAGCTACCACTACAGCTGGTCGTCTTGTAGAGCATGGAGCTACTACTACAGTTGGTCGTCTTGTAGAGGATGGAGCTACTACTACAGCTGGTCGTCTTGTAGAGCATGGAGCTACTACTACAGCTGGTCGTCTTGTAGAGCATGGAGCTACTACTACAGCTGGTCGTCTTGTAGAGCATGGAGCTACCACTACAGTTGGTCGTCTTGTAGAGCATGGAGCTACCACTACAGCTGGTCGTCTTGTAGAGCATGGAGCTACCACTACAGCTGGTCGTCTTGTAGAGCATGGAGCTACCACTACAGCTGGTCGTCTTGTAGAGCATGGAGCTACCACTACAGCTGGTCGTCTTGTAGAGCGTGGAGCTACCACTACAGCTGGTCGTCTTGTAGAGCATGGAGCTACCATTACAGCTGGTCGTCTTGTAGAGCATGGAGCTACTACTACAGCTGGTCGTCTTGTAGAGCATGGAGCTACTACTACAGCTGGTCGTCTTGTAGAGCATGGAGCTACTACTACAGCTGGTCGTCTTGTAGAGCATGGAGCTACTACTACAGCTGGTCGTCTTGTAGAGCATGGAGCTACTACTACAGCTGGTCGTCTTGTAGAGCATGGAGGTACTACTACAGCTGGTCGTCTTGTAGAGCATGGAGCTACCACTACAGCTGGTCGTCTTGTAGAGCATGGAGCTACCACTACAGCTGGTCGTCTTGTAGAGCATGGAGCTACTACTACAGCTGGTCGTCTTGTAGAGCATGGAGCTACTACTACAGCTGGTCGTCTTGTAGAGCATGGAGCTACTACTACAGCTGGTCGTCTTGTAGAGCATGGAGCTACTACTACAGTTGGTCGTCTTGTAGAGCATGGAGCTACCAGTACAGCTGGTCGTCTTGTAGAGCATGGAGCTACTACTACAGTTGGTCGTCTTGTAGAGCATGGAGCTACCACTACAGCTGGTCGTCTTGTAGAGCATGGAGCTACTACTATAGTTGGTCGTCTTGTAGAGCATGGAGCTACCATTACAGCTGGTCGTCTTGTAGAGCATGGAGCTACCACTACAGCTGGTCGTCTTGTAGAGCATGGAGCTACTACTACAGTTGGTCGTCTTGTAGAGCATGGAGCTACTACTACAGCTGGTCGTCTTGTAGAGCATGGAGCTACCACTACAGCTGGTCGTCTTGTAGAGCATGGAGCTACTACTACAGTTGGTCGTCTTGTAGAGCATGGAGCTACCACTACAGCTGGTCGTCTTGTAGAGCATGGAGCTACTACTACAGTTGGTCGTCTTGTAGAGCATGGAGCTACTACTACAGCTGGTCGTCTTGTAGAGCATGGAGCTACCATTACAGCTGGTCGTCTTGTAGAGCATGGAGCTACTACTACAGCTGGTCGTCTTGTAGAGCATGGAGCTACCATTACAGCTGGTCGTCTTGTAGAGCATGGAGCTACTACCACAGCTGGTCGTCTTGTAGAGCATGGAGCTACTACTACAGCTGGTCGTCTTGTAGAGCATGGAGCTACTACTACAGCTGGTCGTCTTGTAGAGCATGGAGCTACCATTACAGCTGGTCGTCTTGTAGAGCATGGAGCTACTACTACAGCTGGTCGTCTTGTAGAGCATGGAGCTACCATTACAGCTGGTCGTCTTGTAGAGCATGGAGCTACTACTACAGCTGGTCGTCTTGTAGAGCATGGAGCTACCACTACAGCTGGTCGTCTTGTAGAGCATGGAGCTACCATTACAGCTGGTCGTCTTGTAGAGCATGGAGCTACCATTACAGCTGGTCGTCTTGTAGAGCATGGAGCTACTACTATAGCTGGTCGTCTTGTAGAGCATGGAGCTACTACTACAGCTGGTCGTCTTGTAGAGCATGGAGCTACCATTACAGCTGGTCGTCTTGTAGAGCATGGAGCTACTACTACAGCTGGTCGTCTTGTAGAGCATGGAGCTACCATTACAGCTGGTCGTCTTGTAGAGCATAGAGCTACTACTACAGCTGGTCGTCTTGTAGAGCATGGAGCTACCACTACAGCTGGTCGTCTTGTAGAGCATGGAGCTACCACTACAGCTGGTCGTCTTGTAGAGCATGGAGCTACCATTACAGCTGGTCGTCTTGTAGAGCATGGAGCTACTACTACAGCTGGTCGTCTTGTAGAGCATGGAGCTACCATTACAGCTGGTCGTCTTGTAGAGCATGGAGCTACTACTACAGCTGGTCGTCTTGTAGAGCATGGAGCTACCACTACAGTTGGTCGTCTTGTAGAGCATGGAGCTACTACTACAGTTGGTCGTCTTGTAGAGCATGGAGCTACTACTACAGCTGGTCGTCTTGAAGAGCATGGAGCTACCATTACAGCTGATCGTCTTGTAGAGCATGGAGCTACCACTGCAGCTGGTCGTCTTGTAGAGCATGGAGCTACTACTACAGCTGGTCGTCTTGTAGAGCATGGAGCTACTACTACAGCTGGTCGTCTTGTAGAGCATGGAGCTACTACTACAGTTGGTCGTCTTGTAGAGCATGGAGCTACTACTACAGCTGGTCGTCTTGTAGAGCATGGAGCTACCACTACAGCTGGTCGTCTTGTAGAGCATGGAGCTACTACTACAGCTGGTCTTCTTGTAGGAAGCCTGCAGTAATCATTCACATGCTCTATGTGGTTTCTATGGCAATGTGCTTTACATGATGAGGTTACCAACCCCATGAACAAACTCATTTCTGTCGTCTTGTACGACAAGCATGAGGCGCAGCAGTCGTTGCCTTTCTTCTGCCTCTTCAGAGACCCCTAAAACTATAGACTCAAATTGGTAAATAAATAAACGAATATAGAGATAAACAGCACTCGTAATACTGGAAGGAGGACTCCAGAGTCTAGACAACAGATCATTAACAGAAGGGATAGGCTGATCAGAGAATCGAACCATGGACTATTCGAACGGCACCATTGCCTCGCAGCGAGAATGAATCGTGAAAGGGCACACAGACAACTAAGAAACACGCCCCCCCCCCCCCCCCCCCTTTTTCCGGAAAAAAAAAACAAAACAAAAAAACAAAGCAATAAAGTGCCATATTGGCAGTGGTCATTTTTCACGACAATAACATATATGCAGCTGTGGAATATAAGATCTGGAAATGGCCCAGGCATTCACAGACTTAATCACCTATAAGACTTTCCTATTAACAAATATAACCCGTTTAACACACAAAGACTGAAACACTTGTGTCTAAGAGGGGATTGGCCAGTGATGTTCCCGGACGTAACACTCAACAACAACAACACAAAATTGGGGGGGGGGGGGGGGGGGGGGGAGGGGGGGGGGGGGGGGGGGGGGGGGGGGGGGGAAGAGAAATCACAGACCGCTGTCATTAACAACACCATCCAGCCAAACGATTTTTTTTTTTTTTTTTTAAACCTTTATTAGGTTATGCTTTCAACATCAATGTTATTTAAAAGAATTAATATTTGTAAAATTTCCAAATAATGTAAGATATAGGATGTAAGCTACTCCACCCCCCCCCCCCCTTCTCTCCCCCCCTTCTCTTCCCCCCCCCCCCCCAATCCCCCAATAAGCAATACAACAAATTAATATCAAGATACTCGAAGTAGCAAACAATATCATAACAAATCAAAAACAAAAGGACGCAAAAAGTACTACAGAACAAAGCCATATCAAATTCCAAAATTCCAAACAAAATATCACAGCATTACTACAAATCAGTATCAACCAAGATGCAAAAATATCAACCACAACATTACCAAACAAGTTGAAGGCGTAATATAAGGTAACCCTACAAATACCATAAATGCATGGATGATGAACAAAAAGTACATGAGGTCATGAAGGTTCTAGGTGATTGGGGAATGTTCCCGGACGTAACAATCAACAACAGCACAAAATGGGGGGGGGGGGGGGGGGGGGGGCGTGGGGAGGAATCACAGACTGCTGTCATTCACAACACCAGCCAGCCAAACGAACATTGTTAAGCCTGGTCTGTGGACCTGCAAAGTTGGATCAGTCCTCATGGTTTGTAAGAAAGATCTAGAATGTTTCGAAAATGTTTCAGATCAAAATCTGACCTGTACTATTCTAACTGCAAGGTCATATTGACATTATAAACACCAGAAGCAAAAATAACTGGTTTTTTCCGTAATTGTTTGTCTGCATTTAAGTCATATTTTTTTCCCCTAACCGCGTTAGTTTTTGTGTTTGAAGAAATGTGTAAAGGCAGAAGCAGACAACGAGGAAAGCCCGAGGTCTTTGAATAGTAAATAATAAACAAAAATAGGTACAAAGAGGTGAGATGACGACGCTGGTGGTGGATAGAATAAAGAGGTGAGATGACGACGCTGGTGGTGGATAGAACAAAGAGGTGAGATGACGACGCTGGTGGTGGATAGAACAAAGAGGTGAGATGACGACGCTGGTGGTGGATAGAACAAAGAGGTGAGATGACGACGCTGGTGGTGGATAGAACACACGATGAAGAAACTTGTTGGTAACATTACCAGGCAGTTCATGTTCTGGAATCTCCACGTTAAGAGAAATAGAAGCATACAGAAAATCACATGACGAAGAGACCTGAAGAAGGATCCCGTTACACGCCCATTGAGGCATATTGGGAATATGGTGTTAGGCCCATATTTTCTTGACCATCGGCACACTAGGGGTGATGTGGTCAGCATCACGCCGGCCGCCTTAACCTTCCCAGAGTTGCTCTGGTACCCAATTCCTGAGGCTGGGTCGATGTTACGGTATATGATATTAACGCCGTCTGCTAAAGGTTATCAGACGTGCAATTGTAAAGGTTAAGGCATTTAATATATTGCGATAGATGTTTCAATTATTGAACGCTCCATACACGATCGATTATGACGTGTATAGCGTTGTTTGGGTCACAGTCGGTAACTAAGAAACGCTACCCTTTGTTACTTGACCGCCAAGCTGAATAGCTGCGTTTTTCTAACCTTCCAATTCAATGGCATGATATAGCCATTTTATGTGCATTTTTGATGGATCAGGGTCAGTCCTAGAACTCTATATGAGAGGGAAATTTATGGAGGTTAGTATTTAACTAGAATCCTCAGAAGGAGAAGAATAATCGTCAAATTCGTATGAATATATTCAGACTCGCAGTCTCACTGTCGGCAGGTAGCCATGTCTAGCTGCGCGTGCATATAGCTGTGACGTTCTGACGACAATACTGCATTGTATCCTTAAACGGACATTGACACGTAAACCAGCAGTCTACGTTATTGATTAATTTATGCATGACTTATATGGACTTATGCTCTATTCCTATTTGAAATGATCATCCTGTGTGTACAACTGTGAATTAAATGTATGGACTCAATGAAATGACTTATCAAATCAATCGTATTCCAAGGTTCAAGTATTGTTCGGAATCTTCCACCCCCGCATTCGCTTAATCTTCCATCGAAGGCACGATGCACTATCACTGAATAAAAAAACTAACATATCAAGAAAAAAACAATGGCCAGAAATTTATAATTGTTTTATTCATATCACATGGAACATTGTTCAGAGCAAACCACCTTGCAACAGTGGTGCCCGGTATGTGGGGACGAAAAACAACCAAAAACCAAAAATTTTTTCATGACTTTCGAATGAAATATTTACGATCAAGTTTCGATCACATGACCATTACGAAGCTGACGTGACGCACGTGATCATGAATAGCAACATGACGTCACTGTTGCATTGTCGCAGTGAAGAAGACATCTTTTCAACGCCTTTCTAGTTCGCTTCAAATTTATCAAGATGCACAAGATGGACTACCGTTGCCTGCCCATCAGGAGCAGACAGTCAAAGGCACAGGCCTAGCTGTTGACGACCTCTAGCACTGATATAAGCAACGGAAAAGATAAGTCTAGGTGTTTAACTGTTGTTATTGCAAACAGTGCTAACTGAGTCCATGCCCTCTGCCTACATCGGCATGTTTTTACCTATGTTTAATGTACTTTTTGTTGTCTTAATGTGTTGTTAATTCGTGGGAGGTAGGGAGGATGAACCGAAATTAGATTCTGTGGCTCTCACGATGCCTGAATTGATTTCGGTCGTTTCTTAGGGCAGTTAAACGATTGCACTTTTGGAAGCCCCATTGAGGTTTGCCATTGGACTATCTGTCCAAATCTGCTGTCGTTTGACGATTTGTGTTAGCTGTACCGTTCCGTAGATAACTGGTGTATTTTATTCGTACTCAGTTAACAATTTTATTCAGTTTGTATCATGTTCGTTAACTATTTCGTCCAGTCTCCTCTCACTATAATTTATTTTTATGATTGTCAAATGTTCGTTCGTTATGAGTCCTGTGATGTCATCATTTTTTTGCAGTCATTTTTTTTTTTTTGTACTTTGAATATTAAGTTGACCTCGGGTCAGACCTTGACCCTTCATTTGGCTTGTGACACTTCCGCTTGTTTTATTTAGTTCATAAATTCATTTTTAATTGTGAAAATGTCTTGTTTGCGTCTTAACATTGTTTGTACCCTTTAGTTGCATCATTGTTTTGTTTGTCCTCATAATATATATTAAATACTACATTAATAATATGATATTATATGCAATAATACACTTGTAATTTAATTTAATTAATTTTTTCTGATATTTAAGGTTAATATGGGACATTGCATAATTATGCAGTGATAGTCCAAGAAAGTAGCACTACAATTTATAAGAGATGCCTAGGGCATAATAATATAATATATATATTGACCAAATAAAATAATCTTATAGTTTACCTTTGAGGTAATAGACCCATTGTATATTATTTAATATACTTTTCTGGTACTAAGAGAGTGACTTAGTACATTGAACAATATAATTACTAGGAATCATACCCAACATTATTGGATATTGAGATTAATTGTGTGATGTAATTACATTATAGTTAACAGATATCATAACTATTTATGATATAGTATTATTTAGATACAATATTGTTACAAAATATTGTCTATTAGTTGAACTTAGACATTAGAGTTCAGTACTATTGTGATTATTTATATTGAATATTTCTAAGTTGAGTAAGTATAATAATTACTCTGAAGCTACTATTGACTATTTTAATCAGTAATTATCAATAATTACTTACAGATAAAAGTCAAAATGCTTACTATAGACCATTTCGTTAAAATTGGTCGGGAATATGGTTATAAATCTCAAGAACTTCGTCAGTTTGCTGAGGCAGAACTGGAAAAACATGAAAGAAAAGAAGCAGAGAAAAAAGCTGCATTAAAGGAAGAGGAACAAAAGGCTGCATTAAAGAAAGAGGAAGCAGAACGTGAGATGAAGCAAATTGACAAGGAAAATAGATTGAGAGAGATTGCTCAACGTGAAAGAGAAGAGCAAAGAGCAATCGCCAGACAGGAAGAAGAGAATAAATTGAAACGAGAGGAAATTATTTTACAACAAGAAATGGAATTGGCGCGTATTAAATTGGAGACAGCAAGATTACAAGCACAAAGTGCTGATGCAAACCAGAATAATAACGCACAAAATGGATCATCATCCAGCCAAACTAAACATTTCTACAACTTTAAATTACCCACTCTCAACTTGAACGTGGACGACCTTTCATCGTTCCTGTCACGTTTTGAACAGACTTGCAAACAAACCATTTGCCTGAAGAGTCATGGGTACTCAAGTTAAATGAATTCTTGGTTGGAGAACCACTGACGGCTTCTCAAAATGCTGACCCATCAATAGCAAATAACTACGGTGCTATTAAGTCCTTGCTTTTACGAAGGTTTCACCTGGACGAGGAACACTGTAGGTTGAAATTTAAGGGAATTTTACCTGAATCTCCAAAAGATTTTGCAGGATTCATTGCGAACATACGCAATACATTTAATAGATGGGTTGAACTGGCAGAAGTCAACAAATCATACGACAAATTAGTTGATTTACTACTACGGGATAAGGTATTATCTTCGGTTAGCCAGCCATTTTTTGCATATTTGCAGGAGCGTAAACCAGGTACTATGGACGAGTTAGAAAAAATTTCTTTAAACTACTGTTCGGCACATCCGAATGCAACCATTTCTAACTCCTCATTAAGAGAACCTCTACCTGTGGCGTCTAATATGGCCTACAATCATAATAACAAACAAAGACATCACAGTGTAGACAGAAGCAGGTTCCAAAGAAATCACAATGTTAACTTTCAGAAGGGACATAATGATTTCAACAATAAAAATGAGTTCAACAGAGGTAGATCACGAGATAGAAATTATTCACCTCAAACAAACTACCACAATGGTCAACATAACACTAATTATAATCGATCACATACTCCCAATAATAATAGTAACTGGAATGGTAATAATCATGGCTCGAGACATCGAGATAATAGTTACTATAGAGGACGACGAGATAATTCTAACAATTATACTCGGAATCGATCTCATTCTCGGGGATCATCTCATTACAACCATAATACAGGGGCGGCAGTTACAAATAATACTACCCCTATAGCTCAGGTCCCACTTGACAATAATACAACACAGTCTTCTGCTGCATGTTTTGCTATTAATTATAATGTGGCAAATAGTTGCCAACAATGCAATCTTATTTTTCAGAAGGCGAAAGAAACAGTGCTTAACTGCGGACATATTACACCAGAGGTAGGTCTTGCAGTCAACGATGGAACAGGCCTACTAATTTTTAACAGGGGATTAGTTAATGGATCCGTCGTCTCAGTGCTGAGGGATTCAGGATCCACAACGATTGGTGTACGACAGTCGCTGGTAAATCCTAGCTGTGCAACGGGGGAATATGTCCGTTGCATGACTTTTGGGGGAACTATTGAGTTTTACCCCACAGCTATTATTCATGTTAACACACCTTTTTTCACAGGGAACGTAAAAGTATGTATGCTAAAAAAAGCCTATAGCTGATCTGATGGTTGGTCGTATACACGGCAGTAAAGATTGTACTCCAGATGAGATTATAGAATGGGAGAAACATAACCTATGCACTGGAAACGCCGTGACGACTAGAGCGCAGACTCAACTCATGGAGAAAGTTGATGATAATAAAATGGATGCAGACAACCAAGAGGAATTTGTAGTCAATTCACCTATTGACAGGGAAACATTTGCAACCAAACAAAAAGAGGATAAATCTTTAAAAAAAATTTTTAAGCTGGTTGATAAAGTTGACAATCTATCCTCAGGTAATAATAACAAACATTGTTTTGTTATTAAAAATGACATATTGATTAGATGTTTTAATGACAAATCACAAATGAAACAACAAGTTATGGTCCCGTATACTTTTAGACGGTACATTCTTCAACATGCACATGACTCACATTGTGCTGGACATATGGGATATACTCGAACACGATCTCGAGTACTGTCTTCATTCTTTTGGCCAGGAGTGTCAAGAGATATTTCGCAGTATGTACGTTCCTGTACTACATGCCAAGAAGTGAAAGCACGTGGAGCTTTTCACACGGCGCCTATTCAGGCTTGCGATATCTCAGTAAGACCGTTTTACAAGATGGCCATAGATATTATTGGTCCATTGCTACCATCGGCCAGAGGACATAGATTCGTCCTTACGTGCATTGATTTGTGCACACGATGGCCAGAAGCTATCCCATTAAAGACCACCACTACCACAGATGTAGCTGATGCACTACATCTCATCTTTTCTAGAATAGGGTTTCCTAGAAAACTTTTATCAGACCATGGGTCACAGTTTATATCTGACACCATGAAGGAAGTCATGAAAACTTGGAACATTGATAGGAATTTAAGTAGTATTTATCATCCTATGAGTAATGGTGCGGTTGAAAGACTTAACCGTACACTTAAACAACTACTACATAAGGTTACTGCTAAGCACCCTCATGACTGGGACAGAGCACTCCCAGCTGTTCTATTTGCTTATCGGGAGGTACCGCATGAACAAACTGGCTTCTCTCCCTTTGAATTAGTTTTTGGTGCTCCCCAAGAGGTCCTATGGGACTAATAAAAGACTTATTAATTGACGCGGAGATGACTCAGGACACTCAGTCATCTTACGAGTACGTGATTAATCTTCGGAAGAACATTATTGAGTCTTGCCAGTTGGCAACAGCTTCTTCTGAGGCTGCAAAAGCTAAGGCTCGATCTCTACAAAATAGGTCTCGACGATTACGCCAATTATTCCCAGGCGACGAGGCTTATGTGTTACTTCCTCACAATAACAATAAATTATTGATATCTTGGAATGGTCCTTACAAAGTCATTGATAAAATTTCCGACGTTGATTACGTCTTAGATATCAAGGGACACAAAAAGATATTTCATATTAACATGCTCAAGCAATTTCATACACGTCCTGAACACTTACAGTCAATTTTTCATGAACTAGATGACAACACAGTATCTACTTGTTATTATTCTAACTTATCTGTCATCCAGGAAGAAGAATCTTCTTTTCCTGAGGTACAGTTACCGTTACCGGTACCAGTAGTTCAACCTACTGAATCTTGGCGGGATGTAACCATCTCTTCAACGGTTACACCGCAACAGCGTCTACAGATTGCTAATCTATTACAATCTTATCCAGATGTATTGACCGACGTCCCGGGTCGCACATCGGCTATCAGTCATGACATTACTCTCAATGATGATACACCTATTCGTGTACATCCCTATTCTGTTCCTTTACATTTCCTTGCTAAAACTACTAAGGAACTTGAACAGATGTTGTCTCTGGGAATCATTGAGACTAGTAATTCGCCATTCTCTTCTCCATTAGTGATTGTCCGGAAGAAGGACAATAACATCAGACTATGTGTTGATTATAGAAAATTAAATGCTAAGACTATAGTTGACAGCGAACCACATCCACTTATCGACGACTTACTGCCACGTCTATCCAACGCAACTATATTTAGTAAGATAGACTTAACTAAAGGTTATTGGCAGATACCACTGACCGAAAAGGCTAAGTACTACACCGCATTTTCCACTCCACAAGGTCTATACCAGTGGAATGTGATGCCTTTTGGGCTTGTTAATGCGCCAGCTACCTTCATTCGCCTGATGCGACAAATTTTATCAGGTAGACCAGACGTTATTACATATATTGACGACATATGCTTGTTTAGTTCGTCGTTTGAGGAACATGTTTCGGGACTTAGATATGTTTTCGACACTCTAAGGAATTATCATCTAACTGCTAAACCTACAAAGGTGCAAATCGCGTGTAATGAGATAACCTTTTTGGGACATATCATTGGATCGGGATATATCCGAACGTTACCTAGTACAGTCTCCAAAATTCTAAACATAGCAGTTCCTCAGACGAAGAAACAGGTCAGGAGTTTGTTAGGACTTGTTCAATATTACAGTAGATTCATACCAAACTTGTCATCCATCACGGCTGTATTGTCTTCATTGTTAAAAAAAGACATGCCGGTGAAGGTGACATGGACTGGTACATGCAATGAAACTTTCAACAAAATTATAAATTTGTTCTCGCATGAACCAATTTTAAGACTTCCCGATGCTTCCAAAAGATTTTTCTTACGAACAGATGCTAGTAACTACGGCATTGGTGCATGCCTGCTCCAGAACCATGATGGCATTCTACATCCTACCTTATATATTTCAAGAAAGCTAAAGCCGGCAGAAACAAAGTATTCCACAGTCGACAAGGAACTTTTATCTGTGATATGGGCAATAACTAAACTCGAAAAGTTCCTGCTTGGTGCTCCCTTCACCATACAGACGGACCAACGTGCTGTAGCATCCTTGCGTCGATCTAATCATAAAAGCCAGAAACTCGCCAGATATGCAATCATCCTACAGCCATTTGAATTCTCCATTGAACATATTCCTGGCACTGAAAACATTGTGGCGGATGCGTTGTCACGTAATCCTATTGACGACGAATAATCAACATTAACATTCCTAAAACATATCAACTATAAAGGAACTAACCTTGCCTTCAATTTAAACTTTATAAACACTATATGCATCACAGAATGGAACTAAAGACAATCAAGGTATACATATTGACATTCAAACTTCGTCTAACGTCCATACACGATATATGAATATTCGTTGAACAATCATGGAACAATATCTGACGACAAGTCGAACTTATTATCCTATGTGCACTTAATTCTTGGATGCTGGGATAAATGACATTTCTTTCCAACGTAAACGTTTGAACATTTTTGCCTAAAAGAATTCATCAGGATCAAGACTACGGATGGATCATCATATCCTATACTAATTAATTAGTTAACTTAACTTCTTAATCGAATTATTATCAATAAAATGAAATGTGAGAAAAAAATGAAATGAAGGAACAAAAAAAGAGAACGAAATATAAAAAGAAGAAATTATGAAAAGAGAAAAAAAATCTCACACAAGTATTAGATTAATATTTTTTTTTAATGTACCTATACATTATTTAGTTAGTTAAATTAGATAGTTATTATTCACTAACACTTAACACACCCAAGTAAGTTAAACTTATATTCGAATTTCTTTCTATTTCTTCTCACTTATTTTGTCTTTTCTTCTCTCATAACATCGCGTTACATTGGAATCTTAATAATTGATCTCTTAATTTAATTAATTAATTTAATTTTAATTAGTCAAATTAATTCCTATATGACATACTAATACGACAGACCTTACTTTAATTTAATTCTATCATTCACTGTTAACATTGGACATTTTATTTAGTTGATATAATAATATGTATAATTGATATATAATATGATTAATGTTAGATGACTATGACAAATAGTTAGTTGACATGACCGCAACACGGTTCTACTCAGAACATCGTCGGCCATATGTCACAATTGTGTTAAATTTTTTTTGAAAAATTGTTAAGTCGGATAGATCTTGAAAAAAAATCTATCGATTTTTTTTTTCCCGGTGTACAGGGAATTGTTACGGTATATGATATTAACGCCGTCTGCTAAAGGTTATCAGACGTGCAATTGTAAAGGTTAAGGCATTTAATATATTGCGATAGATGTTTCAATTATTGAACGCTCCATACACGATCGATTATGACGTGTATAGCGTTGTTTGGGTCACAGTCGGTAACTAAGAAACGCTACCCTTTGTTACTTGACCGCCAAGCTGAATAGCTGCGTTTTTCTAACCTTCCAATTCAATGGCATGATATAGCCATTTTATGTGCATTTTTGATGGATCAGGGTCAGTCCTAGAACTCTATATGAGAGGGAAATTTATGGAGTTAGTATTTAACTAGAATCCTCAGAAGGAGAAGAATAATCGTCAAATTCGTATGAATATATTCAGACTCGCAGTCTCACTGTCGGCAGGTAGCCATGTCTAGCTGCGCGTGCATATAGCTGTGATGTTCTGACGACAATACTGCATTGTATCCTTAAACGGACATTGACACGTAAACCAGCAGTCTACGTTATTGATTAATTTATGCATGACTTATATGGACTTATGCTCTATTCCTATTTGAAATGATCATCCTGTGTGTACAACTGTGAATTAAATGTATGGACTCAATGAAATGACTTATCAAATCAATCGTATTCCAAGGTTCAAGTATTGTTCGGAATCTTCCACCCCCGCATTCGCTTAATCTTCCATCGAAGGCACGATGCACTATCACTGAATAAAAAAACTAACATATCAAGAAAAAAACAATGGCCAGAAATTTATAATTGTTTTATTCATATCACATGGAACATTGTTCAGAGCAAACCACCTTGCAACAGTCGACCCCATGAGCCGTCTGCAGTCTAAATAATTCCACCTCAACTGGGGATCGAACCATGGACCACCGAGCTAGGAAGCCAGCGCACTAACCACTGCGCTACCGAGCTTTGGTTTTAAAGACTATCTTCATTGTACACGGGCAACTCCATCAGTACTCCGATCTCCTCCCTTAGATCACACAAGGAGGATCTCAGCACAGTGCATGAACTCCGTAGCACCAGCGAAAATCCCAATGTGTGTATATAGGAATCATACATTCTATAAATATTTTTGTGGTGGATAGGTTTGTAATCTTTAAATGTTGCCAAGGCAACAGCCTTATGGCCGACTCTTTACGATTTCCAACTGCCGTGGGATTGTTAACGTGCCAACGTGCACAAGGGAACTATTATTTTTGTGCGCCAGTGTAAAATGATACGATATTTATATAATAAATTCTTCAGAACCAATTTAATCAGTTTTAACAACGCATAAGGTTCATAACAGTGTGATGTTTTGAACCAGGTCGTTAACCCGACATTGCTTAGTAATAAACGTCCACAAATAACTCCAAAATAGATACCGCAATATATACTGTTAAAAAAAAAAAAAAGAAACGCATATCTATCCGAGGGCGCGTTTTTATGAGTTTGTAAGTAAAATTTGGTGCTAGGGTATATAAAAACCAGCCTCAAATGTTCTTTACAGTGTCAAATGCACGTGATGACCCGAATTGCGTTCGTTTTTGTAATCGTTCAATAGTGTTCATGACGCAATTTTCGACCACAGCTCATGTTGCGCGCACGTGAAAGCAACAAAATTTGGGGTGAACACTATTCACTGACTACGCAACTGAAACCCTATAAAAGGATAACACTACTCACACAAAAATTCAGTTAATTTTCAAGCAGACATTTATGGCGTCTCTATCGATAAATTTAAGGAACATTGCTATTGGCCGACTGCATGCAGGCGAAAGTCAAAGTCAGGTTGCCAGGCATCTAAACGTGCATCAGAGTACCATCAGTCGACTTTGGCACCGATTCCAAGCCACTGGCTCAGTTGAAGACTGGCATCGCAGTGGACGACCCAGAGTGACAACAGCAGCGGAGGATCGCTTTATTCGGCTTCGTCACCTCAGAGAAAGGTTTACAACAGCTTCCTCAACTGCCCAGTCATTGCTTGCAGGACGTCATGTGTCTGATCAAACTGTCCGGAATAGACTGCATGACACTGGACTTTGGGCACAAAGACCTCACCGAGGACCTGTCCTTACGCGCCGCCATCGCCAAAATCGACTTCTTTGGGCCAACCAGCATCGTCCCTGGGCAGCTGACAATCAATGGAGACGTGTCTGGTTTAGTGACGAATCTTTCTTTTTGTTGCAGCGTCATAATAGACGGCGTAGGGTCTACCGTAGGCGAAATGAACGTTTTGCCCAAAATTGCGTTGATGAAGCTCCGCAGCACGGTGGAGGTGCAATGGTGTGGGGAATGATCAGTTACAACGGAAGGAGTCCATTGGTGCACATTGAAGGAGGCTTGAATGCGCAACGATACGTCAATGAAATTCTTCGGCCCCATGTCCTTCCACTTTTGGCTGCCCAAAGGTCTGTGTTTCAACAGGACAACGCCAGACCCCATTGTGCACGGTTGACCACGCAGTTCCTGACTGCCAACAACATTCTCACATTTCCCTGGCCATCCCTGTCTCCAGACATGAGTCCGATTGAGCACCTGTGGGATGAGCTGCATAGACGTGTTTGTCGCCAAGACGTTGCTCCAGCCAATCGTCGTGATCTGTTCCAGGCACTCCAAGAAGAGTGGGCAGCCATTCCACAGGCCCACATCAGACGTCTGATCGCATCCATGCCTAGGAGATGCCAGTCGCTGATCGATGCAAGAGGAGGCACACACCATACTAACGGGAAAGCCCGTACGCCAAAAAACTCTCGTGACCCAGATGCAAAACAACTGTCAATTGATTGGTTGAACCCTAAGGTATTCTTATGTGCAATTTGAACAATTAACTCATTAAATTAAAAAAGTTATTGAATGTCAAAATTATGGCTATGTATGTGCATTCAGTAGCTATGCGTTTCTTTTTTTGAACAGTATAGTTCAACTTTTAACCCATGAAAAGCTTGTCAGAGTTCGTTTCGGACGCATAAGGTTCATACCAGTGTGATGTTTTGAACCAGGTAGTTAATCCGACATTGCTTAGTAATAAACGTCCACAAATAACTCCAAAATAGATACCGCAATATAGTTCCAACTTTTAACCCATGAAAAGCTTGTCAGAGTTCGTTTCGGGTCACTATCTACATGTATATCTTGATTTTCCAATTTTATGTGGCAAGAAATGAAATGTAGTACACGCTTTATAGTGCATCATGTTTTGTAATCAAGTGTCATGACGCTTTGACTCTTATTCCTAAAGTGGATAATTCACGCACCAACCGTCTGTTAATTAACTCTCAATTGCGTTCCTGAAGAAAACTTTTAATAATAACGTTTGAAACTTGGCAGCTTCTTCTTCTTTTGTTTCGTAACATAAACAAGTGTGAGGCAGCATTTCGTGAAACAGAAACAAAGAGGTTCTGAAAAATTAATAAAGTATCTTTGCTTGCCGGAAATTTAAAGCTACTGTTAATACGATAATTTCAGTAATATAGACAATGTTAGAGGGACAGACAGTGATATCAAAATACAAGTAAGAATACAAGGGTAAGATATTTCGTTGCAGTAGGAAATGTATATGGAGAGGAAGACAAATCAGGTTCAACACAAATATCAGAATCCTTAATTCAAATGTCCGGTACACCAGGCTTCTCTTGCACCATCAAATGTGACCGAAGACGCAGCAAAAGTGATGAATGCAGTCAGCGGCCCATAGCTGGACTGCTTGCGTCAAGGTCAGCGAACCAGAGCTGACCAAGACTCTACTCCACCTCCAAGTGGTGGTCCTGGAAACAAGCTGCCTCACTGCAGTCTGGCTGAGAGAGTAGGGATCGGAGAGGGAAGGCGAACCCGGTCCCAAAAAATGCCGCGCTGAAGTCAGATGTGTCGGCCGAAAGGCGCATATTTCGCAGCCCCGCTGTAAACGGACACAACACAACCAAAGTCCTTTTTAGGACGAACGAGGAAGAAGAAGAAGAAGAAGAAGAAGAAGAAGAAATGTCGAGCCAGTTTTATTATGTGGCTCTGACACGTGGAGAACAACCAAGAAGTCACACCCTGGTTTAAATGGGTGCTTGTGTAGAAATTAAATATAGAAATAGTACAAGTCCACCATTGTGGAACTGGTGGCAAGAACCAGACAAGCGCCAGTGGAATAAGAGATGAATAGAAGACGATGGCGATGGATGTGGCACACATTGAGTGATTGAGGAAACCTGAAGATAGCATTACAATGAAGTCCCTGTTCTGGATTCCACAGGGAAAGAGAGGGAGAGGTGACCAAAAACACATGCAGAAAAGAACTGGGGACAGACAGGAAAATAAGGAGAAAAACAACGAAATACCTTGAGGTGATGACACGTGACAGGAAGACTTGGCATCCGTTTGACATCATGGGGAGCTGAAAATGTAATGAATGAATGAATGACGTCAGCGCTACAAGAGGGGAAGGAGGAAATAAATTTACTACATGAACGGAAAATACACTATTTATTTATAGACTACACTGTACTATCAAAACATTGGACGTATCCAAACCCGCGTAGTTCCCGGGAGATAAAGAAAGAACATAACAACTGTTTCCACAGTTATGTTGTATGGGGCGAGTTATGTTGTATGTTGTATGAGGCGACTAATATGAGACTGTTTATGAGGCTGGTAATTTCTCCATGTACAAGAAACTGTTGCCGAACCAATGCTGCAACAACATGCTTCCTGCAATGGGCACAACTCCATGATCTATAGGGAGCAGAAACTAAATAATTTATAGTGATGATGATGTCAGATCGACAGTGCAGTCGACATGTAATGTTTCACTAGTTTTGTTTAATGTTTCGGGCTAACAACTTCTTCCATTGTTGCTTTCGAGAGCTATGTGACTCAGTCGAGTGTTTGTGAGAGTGGTGCACTTAACATTTTTTTGTAACTGCGATCTTTTGTGTAATGTTTGTAAAGAGATTATTATTATTGCTGCTTATGTCATGAACTGGACATGTATGGCTTTCATATTCAAATGCAAAACAAGTGCACACAATTTATTACATTTTACTGCTGTTGTACAGCCTACTTACAGGTCCTGTTAGAGGTTGTGGCAAGTGTGACAGTGTACACCAGGCTCCTCTTGCACTATCAGTCTATGTGTGTTGCAAATACTCCACCTGGGGCATTATTCTCGTACGACAGAGAGTTTAATGTATACGTTAAAGCTTAAAAGTTAACTTATAGCGCACCATGAAAACGTGCAATGTTATTTCCAGCATGTATTTTTACAAAACTAAAACACTTTTGATGACCCTGAGGTCAGCAGGGGTCACTGTACTACAAGCGGTAAACAAAACAAATGCATCACTCTCGTTGTTTGGTAGAATTACGTGCAGATTACTTGGTGCTGCTCATCTGTGCATTGTATACTCCTGGTATCTGTGAATGACAGTTGTTTGAAGTCGTATATAGTAGTTCTCACATTTTGGAGAAAATACTAAAATAGTTCTAAAAACAAAGACAAAGTAATGTAATTTTGAGTGACGTTTTATTACATTTATAGGAAAAGGAATGTAATTGTAACTATAAACAGTGGACATCTATCCACGAGAATACTCGCAGTATTACAGTTTTGTTGTTAAAATTGGACGTGAGAAATGTGAATATAGGCATTTCCTCTGTCGTCAGTGATAACAAGATAATGAACACCTGATACTTTCACATAGAGCAGCCGGGAAAACAGGTGTCACGTGCAAAATAGTTGGCAAACAAATACCCTAGCTCGTACAGACAATGGAGAGAGAGCTCTGAGACTTTAGACAGGCAACTTTATCATTTTTAGGAAGACATTAACAGATTAAAAAAATGTAGGGAGTTTGTTATATGGACTAGCCAGTACATGGACAAATGATAAAGTACGAAAAACCATATAAATATTTATTTAAAACATTTTCATAGAGAACAGCTGTGGTAATAGATATTAAGAATATTTCTAGGTAATATTAGCTAATGTTAGGAAAACTTGTTCTTATAAATACAGACAGCTGAAGAGAGTATTCATCGAGCTGTAGAGTTATTGAATAGCTCTGTAAGACTCCGATATACTCTGTAGTTTGCATTAGTAGGGCGGAGTATTTGTTGAGTAGTGGAGTTTGGGGCAACTCTGGATATTCCAATTAATTCCGAGGATCTCAAGGAAGTAGGAAAGAGAGAGATAGTGGTTCTCAGGTTGTTGAACAATGGTCTTAATCCGCTAAGGAGAATAGTGATTCCCAAGCGGCTCTAAAGTCATTATAAGGATAATATTACTTTGCGCGTTGACGCTATAGAATATGAAATGAATAATTATAACTTCATGCCGTTGGTGCAGCGGTTGCAGTAAAGATATGTGTGTGTGTGTGTGTGTATATATATATATATATATATATATATATATATATATATATATATATATATATATGTGTATATATATATATATATATATATATATATATATATATATATATATATATATATATATATATATATATATATATATATATATATGATCCTGCAGACTGGCAGGTAATAGATAAATAAATAGTTATTCCTGGAGCTTAACCTTTGATGCCACTTGTGTGCAAACATCATGAGAACCACTGACTCAATACTTAATTATAGTTACGGTAAAACTTGATAAGAAATGTTCATTAAATACTAAGGAAAATGATATTGTTACTCTATAAGAGGTTTTGATAATCAATGCAACGTAAGAGTTGATTCAGTTTTTATGAAATAATGAAAACAATGGTTCTCAGTTTTTTGCCCTTATAGGGACCAGAGTATATTAATTGAGAAGAATGAAAATAGAAATTCTGAAATTATTAAATACTGGAAGGATTAATAATTCGCAAGTTAGTATTAGAACAGAAAATATAGATGAAACGAATTTAGTGTACAGTTTTTATATTCCCTTATTATTCTTATATAATCATATTAAATTATTGTAAAGACGTTTAAAGAAATAATGAGGTGAATCCTGTGACCTGTAAACAGTAAATAAATAAATATTACACACATAAAGGTATGTTTCTATACTGTATAATAGGGGGACAACAGAAGTGATTGTGTCATTGATAAGGCTAGATCGCCCTAGGTACATGTCCGGTGTTTTGTGTTGGGAATCGCGCTATTGACCCCTGTCACCGAAGCACTATTGTGATGGTGCCTAGCTGACAGGAAGGATAATGTGATTCGCTTCCGTAGCTAGGCATAGTGCCATTCAGAAGGTCCTGGGTTCGATTCTCCGTTAAGCCACTCACTTTTTTTGTTTTTCTGTTGTCTGGTTTTCTACTTCTCTAATTTCTCACGAGTGCCTGAAACATATCTTTATGTGTGTAATATTTATTTAAACTATTTATAACCTGATGGTGGAGTGCTTCGTCAGCGATTAAGTTAATCATCGTCAGTGACATCAACATTGTTGTTAATGAAGCAGTTAGTTAACTTAGTGACTTTGTTAGTGTCGTCAATGACTTGGTGTGGGCGACTGATAGGTGAACTGTGTCAACAAACTAAGGTGAGAGATAATATTACATTTTACGTATTATCATGAGCACAGAAACACGAATACGTATCCGCATTCTCACCCGGTTGAACGTGGTTGGACACAATTCTATAGATTGGTAGAAATCAACATCTAGGGCGTACAGCCTTTCAGACCACTGAAAACTTACATAACTGTGTAACATGTGTCTGTCACTTAACGGCAATTTAATGAAACCAGTGATGAACAGTTTGAATAGTTACGAGTTGAACACTTGACATTTCAATAAGTTAAATTACATACAGTCGATGTGCTGTTACACATATTCGGTATATATATATATATATGTGTGTGTGTGTGTGCGCGCGTGCGTGTGTGTGTGTGTGTGTGTGTAAAACTAGGCAGATTTACAATCTTAGAGCCCAATTGACGTATCTATCACTGAGACTCGAGTGTTATGTATTGGGAATGGAAGGCTACCTTGCACCTTGCCTCATCTCACCTCACGTCACTTCACCTCAGTGTACTTTGCTGTGAGGGACGTTACATTTCCAAACAGAGCGTTCAACTGGCAGAGTGGTTATAACGCTATTCTCTCGCGGCAAAGATGCCAGTTTCATTTCACGAAATCGACACTCTCCAGTCTTACCATTTACAGCTATAAATGGGCATCTGACTTTGCTCTTGAGTTAGGGAAACAATAAGCAGCGACGAAGGGACCCAGTCACCCCACCTCCCAATGCTAGACCCTATTAAAGTGAAGTCCTTAACACTTCACTCCCGATGGCAGTATCTGCTATAGGACTGCCATTACATACTTTCATTTACTGTACTGTGCACTTTGATCTACTGTACTGTAGTGTATTTTACTTTACCGCACTGTAACTTACAATATTGTACTAACTAACTTAAACGTAATTTACACTTCATTCATCAATGTTTGCCATGCCACACCACCCACGCAAACAATGCGAAGCCACGTCGGTATGCGAGAAATGACGCCGGCACTACACTTTATTCGCGCGTGACCTTAGGTATAACATAAATTTATTGTTTAAATTTGTTTTGGGTGGTTGCGGGAGCGGAGGGGGAGGAGGAAAGCGCTAATAGTTTCCATGAACTGTGCACCAGCTAACCAACGTTCTTCAGTACGTTCTCATGTACAATCTCGTGTACAATCTCTTGTACAATGTCTTGTACAATCTCATATACAATCTCATGTACAATCTCGTGTACAATGTCTTGTACAATCTCATATACAATCTCATGTACAATCTCATGTACAGTCTCATACAATATCATATTAGTCGCCCGGTACGAGAAGCCTGAGGGAGCAGTAGGCTCATTCTTCATTTATCTCATCAGAGCTTTCCCCCCCCCCCCCCCCCCGAAACTACACAGGGAGTTAAGTAAGTATGCCACATCTAAAATAGTTTATCCACAAAAGTTTACATCCAAAATCAGTCAACCTACAGATAATAAACAATCTGACCAGGTAATCGCCCAGGTCAATTTTTAAACTCCTTGTGTACATATCTACACATATATTGCGCTTGCCTCTAGCAGCATAGTAAAAGGGTTTCGCGTTCGAAACCTGGTAACATTACACTCAGTCTACCCAACTATAAATGGTTACCTGACTCTGCTCTTCACTTACCGAAGGCAAATGCAGCAAAGAAGGTTAAGAATGTATTGACATCGAACTATTCTCAACTAAAGCAATAAAATCGATTACTGGCAGGTGTTGTCTAATATTAACCCCTTTCTGCGGACGCCACTTTAAAAATATTAATTGTTGTTGCAATGTTCAACTTTATTTGCCCTGAACCAAACTGAGAGTTGCTAGTTTATATCTGCTTACTTCATTGTTAGATTTGTTTGTTACAGGTATTGCCCAAATGACGAAATTTCACCTGCTGACATTCTTCTTCTACTTCGTACACTCTCAGACGTCCACTTGAATGTTCTCTAAGAAAGCAGCAGTCAGTTTGAGGCTATTTGAATCCCCGTAAAGGTTTTCTCTGTGAGCTTTGTCAGCAATTCTAGCCTTTTGCCTCTGTGTAGCCCAGCGGAACGCTACGGAGTTATTGACAATTTGCTTTCGATGTAATGACGTCATCATGGAGCGGCGTACGTTGTACTGTTTGGTTAGGCCTGTGGCCCAGTACATCCGATTTCAACGGGCATTTATTGTCACAATTTTACCCCTGTGAGGGTAACCAAAGAGAGTTATCTGTGAGGTGCCGGCTTTGTCAATGGCTCAGATTCGCCTGGCACCCGGTTGAAGATGAGCAGCAGGAGTGGAGAAGGTGAATATAAGACTTTGGGATGAATTCCCAGCATATAGCCCCAGTGATTCTGGATCTCGTGACATATACCTCCTACCACTCTATCTCCCCCTCTATATACTAACGAGCCCCCACTCCCCTATTACACTGAGTGAACAGAAGAGAAAGAGAAGAAGAACAGTATGTCTCTTTCGCACACTTTCGTTCCTTCTCTATATATGTGATAACGTGTGTTGGTAAACACAACTACAACATTTATTAATGTTCTGAAATATAACAACATTCAATTACACTGATACAAATGCAACTAGAAATAACATTAACTATCCCTGTGAAGAAAGATATTAGTTAATGCAAAATACACAAATGAATCTAAAGTCTACCCTATGTGATGATGATGAATTTAAGTAACTCCTAAATACTAACAAAAAGGATATCTTGTGTTTCTTGGTCTCTTGCTAACTGTCAATAAACTCTGGTTGTTTGAACACAATGGACAAGTCTTTGTCTGCCTACAATAACATTGGACGGTTCACTCGATTTCGCCAGGTGTCCACGGCTTGTATTTTTGTCTTTCACAATGCCTGTGTTGACATTGTCCCGAGCGTCCGAGGTGTCTTATTCATGGGTGAGGTTGAACACAATGTTAGGCGGGTGAGACTTCGTCTGTTATGCAGATGTCCTTTTGTTGTCTTGGTATTTTGCTTATGTGGTGACGATGATGGAAATATGTTGTATATTCGTATTTGTTGGTGCATCAATTGTACAGGGAGAATCTGTCCATTACTGCATGTAATTTAGGATCTCGATAAATTTGGTAGGCACTGGGGTTACAAAATCTCCCGTCTGCTCTTGCAGCTTTTGATCATAGTTTCTCAAATGCACTTGTTGTAAAAAATCATCCGTTGGCGACTGCCACTTCAGATCATTAAATTTCTCAAAGGCACTTGTTGTAAAAATCATCCGTTGGCGACTGCCACTTCAGATCATTAAATTTCACGTGGACAGCTATTTAGAAATGCAGCAATCCTTCTGGGTATTTTCTGCTTTCTTTTTGGGTGGGTAGTCGATGATAGAAAGACCCTTCACCGCCTGGTAAATTCCTTTCTGACCCCCGTGGAGTATTGGTAGGTTGTTGCCGTTAATTACGTGTGAGATGCGTGTCGTCGCAGTATCTCGGTCGGCCCTACTCTAAAGCTTGTCCTGTGATTAACGCCAACCACGTAGTAGACTAAGGATGAGTATCTCAAATGGTCCCTGTCTCTACCACTGTGATGGATAAAATAATGAACCCTTTGTAAGTATCCCGTAAACTATGCTACGCCTGTAGTGTCTTGTATGTGAAATCTTATCACTATAAGAAAGGGCTGTGCGGTGTTTACTGCACGTTTAACATGTAATGTAAGAGGCAAAATAAAAGTGTCTTGTATTACTTCGTTATAGTTACTGGAAACTGTGCAATCTTATAAATATAATCATTCTCTGCATGGCGTTTATTGCAACCTGTACTTATTAGTGTGAAATATAATATTATAATAAACGTGACTGGTATTTACAGTGTTATATTTATGGAAAATATGTATATATTATCTGACTGAAGTTAAGACATAATATTGATAAAGTACAAAATATATTACACTAACCTTGGTGTTCCATATCAAGAATTTCACTGACACAATGTCCTGACTCTTCCTCGTGAAATCTAGAACCCCAAGTCTTGGTTGGCGGAATGGTTTCTCTTACCAATGCCAAGCAATGAATATAGTTGGGTTATATATCGTCTGGATCGCCTAGGGCGATTTTTCGGGTTCGCTTCCTGTGTCATGTGAAATTTCGTTTGTTTTCCTAAAGTCAGACATTCCGTCCTCAAACTGTGTAAAATTTCCTGTATTATTTTGCTATGGTCGCTCTCATATTTTGCTTATCCGAGACAACTTGTCTGCGTTCGTCTTTTGGGGCACGTACAGTGTTGTTCTTCTCGTTATAATTTCGTATTCATACTGCTTTCATGTTGTCCCTGGCTCAGACTTTCAGTCTCCTTTAATCCAATATTACTTTGTCTGAACGACTGACCACAATACTCATTGTAAAATTACTTGGCCTTCTGTCGCCGACTGCACATTATGTTCTATTACTAGCCAAAATAATAATTGGGTATTACTGGCTTTGTGTAAACACACCCGCGACGTCCGGCTTGGAATAGTCTGTTTATGTAATGTCCCCCCTGTTGGGCGACATTTATGACTTTCTACAGGTGAATGTTATTACGTTTACAAGACTCACGCCGAGCGATGGCTATTGTTATGTCAACATTCCTTGTAAAATTGGTAAATTTTTCCACGACTGATGAAAACGATGTCTGTGCGACAATCAGTATAGAAAGTCGAAATACACACTCATTCAGTGAGAAATTTACCGACAAAATATTACCATTAGGTTTTAGGAATTTAATTGCAGACTTACTCGCGTCCCGTGACATATGTCCCCCACACGAAGTCTTAGCTTGGGAAGACTCCTGCGAGTCAGGATGCATTTTACATTCCCTATTGTCGGCTGATGTTATCTCCTCGCTATCACTATCCTCCTCATCTTCCTCGTTTCCACCATCCTTCTCCTCGTTCAAATCGTTCTTCTCGCAATCTTCCTCAGTTGCTTCTCCTGCATCAGCTATAAAGAGCTGCTCCCTTTCCTGTTTCAATATCGTGACCGTAGTCAAGAGTTGTCGCCCCTGCTCGACTACGTTCGTAGAGTGTGTTGTGATTTTCTGCACACCTGCAGATGACTGTCTAGCCGCATTGGGCTGCAGTGCTGAGTTCGGATTTCCTTTATTCAAATGCTTTGTGGCTGCTCGTGTCCTGAAGTTGGCCGCTTCAGTTATGTGTCTGGCTAAGTATCTCTTTAGCAGAATAATATTATATATATATTCCAGCTGATTCTCCATTGGAATCTTATCATTGGTTCGAGATGCCTTCTCGACCATTGCGTATGGCCCGTGCCATCCAATCAGTAACCTGTTCTGTTTACTATGCATAAACAGTAAAACTTGTTTGCCTATCTCTAGCTCACACTTAGGACCAGTCGTATTATATTCTCCGTCATGTTGACGCCTCCTCTTCTTCATACGTAGTCTGTTTCCCTTAACAGTGGCTTCCTCACTTTTCCCATGATTTGATGCCCCTCTCTGGCATTCAGGACCTGATCGGATAAATTGATCCATGTCCCCTGCGATTCCCTGCCAATAATAATGGTGGGTGATTCTTTGCGTAGTGATGTATTGTCTGACCTGACCACTAGATTCACTAGCATGTCCCATACCTAAGATATAAAATCTATATCGTGCTGGTACTACCAGTTGCTTATACTCATATCCGCGCTTTTCTACTTTCCTAAGGAGTTGTCCTTGCTGTTTAAAGCAGTCTCCTGGTTCTGGTGGATTGTCTCCCTTCAGTCTCTTCTTAAAACACGGTTCTACCGATTTATCGTTCATTTGAGCTTGTCTCAGCTCTTGCGGATGGAAGTGAACCTCGTCTCCTTGTCTCTTCTCCTTCGCTTGGTCACTTGTCTGCACTGCAGCTGTGACTCTTGATTGACGAGTGTCTCCTAAACTCACATATTTGTAGCCTAAAATGACTTCGTATGTATGATCATTTAAAACTGCCGTTCGTAGTTCTCCCTTGACATATCTGCCTTCAATGGGAGTCCGGGCGATAGCCGCCATCATTGGAGGATCGCCGTTACCTGTGACCTGAATTTCCACAGTTCCATCAGTCAATTGTTCTGATCTAACCAGTCTTGAACTGATTTTCGAATCGAATTCCAGCCTGGAATCGAATACCTCTTCCGCTCTTTCTCTATTGACAACGTTGCGTTCCGAGGGAATCCGGGCGCTAGTCGCCGTCCCTACAATATCACTTTTCCTTTTCCGCCCCTTTGCATTAGGGTCCTTGTAATATTCGTTGCCAGGTTTAAACCTCTTCTTTCTTTTGAGTGGTCCATTCTTATTGACACTAACTCTCAGTGTGTCTTTCTTCGCTCTGTCGAAATAAAAAATGTTTCCCCACTTCTTTCTTCTGCTAACCAATCTTTGAATCCGACGACGGATCAAAGTTGGCCCTTGTTTGTCCTTATTACGTATCTTGTGTATCTTGCCCGTGGAATGGTCATAATTCAAGATACGGTGCAACCCATCTGTCCATTTATATCGGGTACAGTGTGTTGTAAATTTCGCGCATCTGCGCTGTGCCTTGCATAAAGCGCGTACACCAAGCTGTTTCCTCTTGTGTCGCCTGGTGTCTTTCCTTCTCTCTATCCGCTTAGTTTTTGTCTCGCCTACATATAGAATCGGAGTCCCATGGGTGTTGAGCTGCTGTATCCCCGCCGGCTCTACCACACTTTTCTCCTCATAATCCTCTTCTACCTCCTTTTGAAGAGAGTCGGGGGGTGCCTCCGTGTCCGTCGTCCACCCTGTCCCGATAATCGTATGTGTTGTTATACCTTCTAAAGGCACACATTTCTCTCCGTAAGTTTTAAAAGTGGTAGGATCTGACTTTTCCTCGTCTTGGGTAAAGGCAGACTTAGGCGATGTGTGCAACTGTCTATTTCCGTGGATAATAGCGAATGCCCGTTCCTGTCCGGTCGCTTCTTTCCACGTAGAAGGGCCGGTGGAGTAAGGTAATAATTGTTCTCCTGATGTCAGGAGACAAGTGCCTGTTTTCTTCTTCCCTGTGATGCCAGGTGAAATTGTTTTATTCGAAGTCCCCTTGCAAGATCCATCGAAGGTACCGCTCGCAATTAGAGTGGGTTCTTCTGTGCCTTTTAATAACTTTCCGTTATCTCTGCAGAGTGTCTGGAATCCATTGAATTAACTACGCCCAAGGAAAGCCCCCTCAAGGTGACTCTTTGTCCTTCATTGTTCGGGTTTCTATATACGCCAAGCGATGGAGAGGAGGCCGTTTCGGCACTCGGGTTAGTGTTTTTCATACAATCCGGCACCATTTATTCCCCTTGCCTCTGGTTCTGAGAAAAGGTGTGAGTTTCCTTCTATGGGATTGCAAAGAAGGTTGTTTTGCCCCTCCGGTCAACTGGGCCCTCTCATAATCAGCTTTTCCTGCGGATTTCTTTGCATATGACGTAATGCAATGCGAAGATGGTGTGTCCTCTAGGCGATATGATAGCTCGTCTGCCACTTCATGGGCCGAAATACATATTTCCGGTTCAAGTCTTTTGGGTTTTTCATATGTTTCACACAACCTCTTCATCCGAAGCGCGTGCTCTCTCTCTTCCGTATTTCTCACTAACTCTGCCTTGAATCTCCTATACTCGGCCTCTCTCTCTCTCTCAGCTTCTAATTTCTTGGCTTCTCTCTCTCTCTCAGCTTCTAATTTCCTGGCTTCTCTCTCCTCCTTCTCCGCTGCTAATCTCAATCTTGTTTGCTCTACTTCTGCTGCCAGTTTTCCTTTTCTCTCTTGCTCTGCAATTTTATCTTTTCTCTCTTGCTCTGCAGTTTTATCTTTTCTCTCTTGCTCTGCAGTTAACATTTTTTCCACATATTCTATAAGTTCTCCTTTTTCTAGTTTTAAACTAGTTGCTTCCTGGATAAGCGCTGCGCGCATTTGCAACCAATCTGCCATGGTCAAGCTAGAATTTCAATCTGCCTGTCGCAACTCAAAATTATGTGAGAGCAATTTAGAGCGAAAAATAAAATCGTGACTTTGCCCCAAGGGAGAAACAACAACCAAATTTCCTGAATACTTCCCTATAACCTTTACACCCGTACAGATAAATGACAATAGTAAAGAAAACCTTGGCAATACACTTCTAAGACTTGCTAAGAATACCAGTCAAATATTTCTGACCATCAGCTGCCTGCCTACCAAGAAAACAATACTACACTGTTTCGTCTCAGTGGCTTAGCGCTATTGTTCACTTGTGAACAAAAGAACTATACAACGTCGGTTCGCTCGTTTCGATGCGTTCGACTTCAACAATGCCTTTTGTTAAAAGCCCCACGTGGTACTATACATGTACCAAAAATCCAGGTAAATTTATAGTGATGACAACAAATCAATAGAGGTAACTCGATGCAGTAATAAAGTGCATATAAATTAATACGGTGTATTCTTCTAACATATGTCAATGTCTTTCTTAATATACTATGAATATCTAATCTTAATATCTAATATGAATATCTAGTTATCTAATGCTCTATTCTGTGTTCTTTCCCTCTACCTAAGTAGAATAAGGAACAGTATAGAAGACAGTGAATAGGTTTATACAAAATTTGCAAAAAAGAATTATTTAATGTTTTAGTCTAGGGCAAGTCCCAAGGTATATTCCGGACTGCAGCCCACAATTATGTCACAAAGTTACCCCTGTGAGGGTAACCAAAGAGAGTTATCTGTGAGGTGCCGGCTTTGTCAATGGCTCAGATTCGCCTGGCACCCGGTTGAAGATGAGCAGCAGGAGTGGAGAAGGTGAATATAAGACTTTGGGATGAATTCCCAGCATATAGCCCCAGTGATTCTGGATCTCGTGACATATACCTCCTACCACTCTATCTCCCCCTCTATATACTAACGAGCCCCCACTCCCCTATTACACTGAGTGAACAGAAGAGAAAGAGAAGAAGAACAGTATGTCTCTTTCGCACACTTTCGTTCCTTCTCTATATATGTGATAACGTGTGTTGGTAAACACAACTACAACATTTATTAATGTTCTGAAATATAACAACATTCAATTACACTGATACAAATGCAACTAGAAATAACATTAACTATCCCTGTGAAGAAAGATATTAGTTAATGCAAAATACACAAATGAATCTAAAGTCTACCCTATGTGATGATGATGAATTTAAGTAACTCCTAAATACTAACAAAAAGGATATCTTGTGTTTCTTGGTCTCTTGCTAACTGTCAATAAACTCTGGTTGTTTGAACACAATGGACAAGTCTTTGTCTGCCTACAATAACATTGGACGGTTCACTCGATTTCGCCAGGTGTCCACGGCTTGTATTTTTGTCTTTCACAATGCCTGTGTTGACATTGTCCCGAGCGTCCGAGGTGTCTTATTCATGGGTGAGGTTGAACACAATGTTAGGCGGGTGAGACTTCGTCTGTTATGCAGATGTCCTTTTGTTGTCTTGGTATTTTGCTTATGTGGTGACGATGATGGAAATATGTTGTATATTCGTATTTGTTGGTGCATCAATTGTACAGGGAGAATCTGTCCATTACTGCATGTAATTTAGGATCTCGATAAATTTGGTAGGCACTGGGGTTACAAAATCTCCCGTCTGCTCTTGCAGCTTTTGATCATAGTTTCTCAAAGGCACTTGTTGTAAAAAATCATCCGTTGGCGACTGCCACTTCAGATCATTAAATTTCTCAAAGGCACTTGTTGTAAAAATCATCCGTTGGCGACTGCCACTTCAGATCATTAAATTTCACGTGGACAGCTATTTAGAAATGCAGCAATCCTTCTGGGTATTTTCTGCTTTCTTTTTGGGTGGGTAGTCGATGATAGAAAGACCCTTCACCGCCTGGTAAATTCCTTTCTGACCCCCGTGGAGTATTGGTAGGTTGTTGCCGTTAATTACGTGTGAGATGCGTGTCGTCGCAGTATCTCGGTCGGCCCTACTCTAAAGCTTGTCCTGTGATTAACGCCAACCACGTAGTAGACTAAGGATGAGTATCTCAAATGGTCCCTGTCTCTACCACTGTGATGGATAAAATAATGAACCCTTTGTAAGTATCCCGTAAACTATGCTACGCCTGTAGTGTCTTGTATGTGAAATCTTATCACTATAAGAAAGGGCTGTGCGGTGTTTACTGCACGTTTAACATGTAATGTAAGAGGCAAAATAAAAGTGTCTTGTATTTACTTCGTTATAGTTACTGGAAACTGTGCAATCTTATAAATATAATCATTCTCTGCATGGCGTTTATTGCAACCTGTACTTATTAGTGTGAAATATAATATTATAATAAACGTGACTGGTATTTACAGTGTTATATTTATGGAAAATATGTATATATTATCTGACTGAAGTTAAGACATAATATTGATAAAGTACAAAATATATTACACTAACCTTGGTGTTCCATATCAAGAATTTCACTGACACAATGTCCTGACTCTTCCTCGTGAAATCTAGAACCCCAAGTCTTGGTTGGCGGAATGGTTTCTCTTACCAATGCCAAGCAATGAATATAGTTGGGTTATATATCGTCTGGATCGCCTAGGGCGATTTTTCGGGTTCGCTTCCTGTGTCATGTGAAATTTCGTTTGTTTTCCTAAAGTCAGACATTCCGTCCTCAAACTGTGTAAAATTTCCTGTATTATTTTGCTATGGTCGCTCTCATATTTTGCTTATCCGAGACAACTTGTCTGCGTTCGTCTTTTGGGGCACGTACAGTGTTGTTCTTCTCGTTATAATTTCGTATTCATACTGCTTTCATGTTGTCCCTGGCTCAGACTTTCAGTCTCCTTTAATCCAATATTACTTTGTCTGAACGACTGACCACAATACTCATTGTAAAATTACTTGGCCTTCTGTCGCCGACTGCACATTATGTTCTATTACTAGCCAAAATAATAATTGGGTATTACTGGCTTTGTGTAAACACACCCGCGACGTCCGTTGCTTTCCTCCTAATAGTCTGTTGATGTAATGTCCCCCTGTTGGGCGACATTTATGACTTTCTACAGGTGAATGTTATTACGTTTACAAGACTCACGCCGAGCGATGGCTATTGTTATGTCAACATTCCTTGTAAAATTGGTCAATTTTCCACGACTGATGAAAACGATGTCTGTGCCGACAATCAGTATAGAAAGTCGAAATACACACTCATTCAGTGAGAAATTTACCGACAAAATATTACCATTAGGTTTTAGGAATTTAATTGCAGACTTACTCGCGTCCCGTGACACATACCTGTCATAGTGTTGAAATGAACTTAAACTTGGAGTAATCTCATAGACCACGAACATTACTGACTTCTCTCTGCAGCAGCTTTTAGATATAAATTATCAAAGCAAGAATTGACACGTCATGTATTATGGTTATATTTCGACCCCGTGTACTAATTCAATCAATACCCTTTAGCTCCCCGAGGAGCATAGGCCTTCAACAAACACGTGCTAAGTCTTCCTGTCCTGTGCCATCCGCTCAAGTTCTTTCCATGTTTTACCAGCGTACTATTTGGTATCATTATTTTTCTTTTCGTTCTTTTAGAATCACGGAGCCACCACTGTAGCCGGGTTGGTTTGGTTTGGTTTGGTTTGGTTTGGGTTTTAAAGACTTCTTCATTGCACAAGTACAACTCCGATTTCCTCCCTTAGATCACACAAGGAGGATCTCAGCACCGGAGAGAATCCCAATGTGTGTATATAGGAATCACACAGTCTATAAATATTTTTGAGGTGGGTAGGTTTCTAATTTTTAAATTTTGCCACGGCAGTGGTCTTTCAGATAGGCCTACTCTTTACAATTTCCAACTGCCGTGGGACTTTTAACGTGTGATCCTTGCACACGGGACCTTCTTTTTTTTTCGCCCATATCCGAGAAGGCTTGGCATCCGATCTCACTACACAGGAGATCAGGGGGGAGTATTACATCATTAGGATCACTGGTTCTGAGAAAAAATTCAATAAAATATATTTCCTCAACTGGGAATCGAACCCGGAACCTCTAGTATTCGAGGCGGACGCCATACCTCTTAGACACTCCGACCTCCAGCTGGTTTCCTTACAGCAAGCAATCACCTGCTCTTGCAGTGTTGGTGTCTGCAGCAGTTTGTTTGACATGACGAGGTTACCGCAAAGCGTAGTGAGGAGCTGCATTTTGCGTTCTTGGGTCAAGTGTATAGCGTTGGCTGCTGTGAGCCCGTGTCGTTGTTGGAGTTCTCTGATGTTGTATATCCATCTGCCTCTTGTTCTTACCCGTTCTCTGTAAACATGTCTTCTACTGTAAACATGTCTTCTAATGTAAACATGTCTTCTACGGTTGTAAGCTTATAATGGCAACTTATCGGGCTCGATTCTCATGATATGGCTAAACCATTTAATTTTCCACCTTTCTACGATTTTGTATATTAATTTAGTTCTCTGAGTAACATTAATGCATGTCATTGATTTGGATTTCACGATGTTTGTGTACAAATTCAGCTAATCCCTTCTCTTCCCTCCCACCTCTCGCCGAACACAACAGGTGGCCTGGCTTGCTACAAAATGTATTACGCTGGAGTCAGCCGAAAAAGCACGAACTACTATAGCGGCCTTTCATAGGTGAAAATGGCGGTCTTCTACAGGTGGTTACTTCTTCTTCTTCCTCGTTTCGTCCTGAAAAAGACGTTGGTTGCGTTTTGTCTGTTTACACGAGCTGCGATATCTGCGTCTTTCGGCCGGCACATCCGACTTCAGCACGGCATTTTTTGGGACCGAGTTTGCCTTCTCACTTCAAAAGGTGATAATGCTCTGTGAGAATAAGGGGCAACATCAATCATGTTACATATATAAAGCATAGATACAGACAAGGTGGGAAACAAATAGTATCTCAATAGGCCCTCACCGCTTGTAAAGGAAAACAACCCAAAGAAAATTACTATCAGAGGTAATTAACCCAAAGAGAGATCAATTTTAACGATGGGATATGCAATAATCAGTAAGGGGTATAGGAACAGGTTCTTAGTTTTTAATCTATCCCATGACTAAGCAGATTAGGGAGGGGAAGAAAAAAAACACAGAAAAAGAAATTTAGAATACTGATGTTAGTAAGAAAAAAAAAAATTAAGGTTATCTAATTTCGTTCATTCAGTGCACGCATACAGTGGCCCCTTTCATCTGCACTTACCAATCGTTGAAGCAGGCATTCCATGGAATAAAAAAACTCTAGTAAATACTAAAACCATCAGAGTCTTTTGCTTTGTCTATTTCAGCCCCAGACTGACGGTGTTTGCTGTCGGCTATTTTTCCGTAGTCGCTGAAATCAAGGCGTTACTTTTTTGTTCCAGGATATTCCTTTTTTCGCTGCAGTTAGTGTTTGGGGTAAGGGTTCTACGGGGTGGCACTGTCCTCGGAATTGAATATATATATATATATATATATATATATATATATATATATATATATATATATATATATATATATATAGATATATATATATATATATATATATATATATATATATAAAGATATATTGGTCCGGTGGGGTCTCGACGCTGGTAGCAAAGACACTCTATGGCGTGAAAAAAAAACTTTAGGAAAATGATACTCTTCGGCTGTTCAATGAAGTGATGGCAGAGTATGACCAGTGAGTTTTATTTAGGGGGGTAATCCAGTAGGAAAAGGTTTACTGTCATGTGTAAAAAATAGTGATATAAATTCTGCCACAGCAGATCAGTAATATTTATGGGACGACTTCTGGCAATTGTTCTTCTCCAGTTATACTTTAAAATGGCTTATTGTTAAAGTTCTTGATTTTACTACTGTTATGGATGGAGAGGTGGACAACATAGGGGTCACAACCCGAAGATTTAACCACAATAATCGCTGGATGGTTTAAGAACCAAAGTCAGTAAGACCATAAGAAACGCTAGTATGCAAAGGTATGACCAGCGTATATGTAGAAAATAGATAAACATGTAAGCATAATATAAATCATATCCTGACACGCGTTAATTTTTAGGTAAGACTATTTTAACCACTCCGGTATTTAATTATATATATTAAAAAAAAAAACCCGCGAGTGTCTAGTTTATCTTAACGGTTTAAACACGAGATATGAAGACTAGTCGTTCAGAAAATTACACACGTATGAATAGAATTAAATTGCGTTACATCAATTATCAATCGCCTAGCGGCTTATAGATTACTTGAAGCATCTCTCACTGGGGACATAGCGGGTAATTAAATTTACCTTTACCGCTGGAGAATTTTGCTACATGTTTATTTAATGCGTTTCAATTAACACAAAAATACCAGTGAAATATAATGAAACTTAAACAATTAAATCACTGTGATGCTAATAACTATATATTTACCGCAACACAAGAAACTGAAATAAATCTCCTCGTATTTCTATAGGAAATCCAGATAAATAAGACTCCAAAAATGCGCGCTAGACCATTCAAGAAATCCTGATAGCAAACTGACAACTGAGTTTGATGAGCATGGCTTTATATATGAAATGGCGGATTTTTCCCTCCCCTATGAGGAAATTCATACCTCTCGTAGATTCTTCGTTCAATTCTTGAATCAAAGTAAAAAATCACACCAAAGCCTACCGTAGATTCGTTTCCCTAACGAGCGAGCTTTTAGGTTCGTTCCCCTAGGTGAGCAAATTTGCGTCTCGTGGAGCACGATCAAAGGGCTTGCAGTCGGTGAGTGGTTAACGCCCTTTGATACCGCCATTAACGAACCGTTCTCGCTTTAGAAACTACAAAACCCGTGGCCTCGCCTTCCCCGTGTTTCAGGGATCAAGCGCTGACGTGATGGCGTAATCTGACAGCAGGTAAACGTCCTTTTTTTTAAGAGAAGACAGTTAATTATGAATAGTTGGATTATTTCACTACCCAGGAGACCGGGGGGGGGGGGGGGGGGGGGGATATGACATCATTAGAACCACTAGTTCTTAAAATTAATTTTTCCATAAATGATATTCCCTCTACTGGGCATTGAGCCCGGTACCTTCAGAATTCGAGGCGGACGTCATATATATATATATATATATATATATATATATATATATATATATATATATATATATATATATATATATATATATATATATATATATATATATATATATATATATATATATATATATATATATATATATATATATATATATATATATATTGCAATTGTTGTCTTTTGCTATCCAAAAGCACTGTCATCCAACTCACTGTGGTAAAAACTTAACACTCAGGTAAGGTACAATTTTCTGAGGAAAATGAAAGAGGTGAAGGAGTTCTCCAGAACTTCATAAACTTATCTGGAGTGTGACAGGAATGCCTCTTGTCGAGGTTTCTTTTATTATTGGCAAAACGTTAGATTCTGTAAACATGGCGGTCAACCACAACCACAACTAATGGAATTCAGTGACGTGACGAAACCGCATTTCATCCTTGGCTTTGCTGATGGCCTTGCCCTTGTGTCTTAAAACTGAAACCAGGTGTCAGATAACATGATAAATGCTGTATGGGAGGTCCAAATGGGGGTGGGCGTCAGTCTGAAAATCCGCAACCAAAAACGACAGATCATGAGAATTACAGTAGAACTCCATTTATCCGAACCCCAGTTATCCGAACATCCAATTATCCGAACACTTGTTCTAGAAAAAAAAAAAAAAAAAAAAAATCAGATGCCACAGTCACGTTAGACTAAAATTCTGAATCTTTTGATGCGGCAAACTTCAAATGTGTGCGAACAATTTGTAGAGAATGGGATGGGCTAATGGTCGGTCGCTTACGTACAGGAAGTCAGTTAGATCATAAAGTCAGTTAATATCTGGTTTACCAATAAAGTGTACGTGTGCGTTCTAGGTAGAACCCTGGCTAAACAGACAGTTCAATTTAAAATAATTGTGTCTGCTACTACAGCAGAATAATTTTGGTGTACAAGTATTTCTCTGTGCGATATGGCATCTTCCAGTAGGCCTAAAGCATATAAAAGGAACCGCAATGTTTTGTCAATTGAAACGAAAACAGAAATTATCAAGAGACTAGGACAAGGTGAAACTGTGTCTTCACTTGCGAGGATGTACAATGTTGGGAAAGCTACCGTCTCTGACATCAAAAGTAACAAGGATAAAATTATGAGTGGGACCCAAAGATGCAGCAATAGTGAATGCAATCAGCGACCCATAGCTTGACTGCTTGCATCAGAGTCAGCGAACCAGAGCTGACTAAGACCGTACTCCACCTCCACGTGGTGGTCCTGGAAACAGTCTGCATCAGTGCAGTCTGGCTGAGCGAGTACAGATCGCAATGGGAAGGCAAACCCGGTCCCTAAAAAATGCCATGCTGAAGTCGGATGTGTCGACCGAAAGGTGCAGATATCACAGCTACGGCGTAAACAGACACAACGCAACCACCGTCCTTTTCAGGGCGAACAAGGAAGAAGAAGAAATTATGAGTTTTGCATCGAAATTTGATAGTGAAAATGGGTCGAAGAAACGTAAAACCATGAGAAATGCGAAAGATGTGAAATTGGAAGAGGCTTTGTATATATGGTTTGTGCAAAGAAGAAGCAAAGGGGAACCTATCTCTGGTTCTCTGTTGTGTGAAAAGGCATTTCAGTTCAACAATCAACTTGACGGTCCTCCTGACTTTAAGGCTAGCCAGGGATGGTTAAGAAACTTTAAATCTCGTCATGGCATACGAGAATTGGAGATTCAAGGGGAATCTTTATCTAGCGATGCAACTGCCCCTAAAAATTTTAAAGAAACATTCTTGGCTTGGCTTTTTTGGAAGAAGAAGGTTATTCACTCGATGATGTTTATAATGCCGATGAGACTGGCTTATACTGGACATCATTGCCTCAAAAATCACTTGCATCTCAGCGCGAAGCAGCTGCCCCTGGGTTTAAAAAGTGCAAAGAGAGAGTAACAATTTTGGTAGCCGCAAATGCCAGTGGAAGTCATCGTTTACCGGTGCTAATGATCGGCAAAGCCAAAAAACCACGTTGTTTAAAGAATGTGACATGTCTCCCATTGTGTTACAAAGCACAGAAGAGTGCTTGGATGAATAGTGAAATATTTCTTGATTGGTATACAAATCAGTTCATCCCAAATGTGAAGAGGTTGAGAGAACAAGAAAAGAAAACTGAAAAAGTAATTCTTCTACTGGACAATGCACCATCTCATCCAGAGACGGATACATTGAATGCAGTTGATGCAAATTTTAAAGTAATTTTTCTGCCTCCCAATGTAACAGCACTGATTCAACCAATGGATCAGGGTGTTATAGCAAAGCTTAAAAAGATGTACAAGAAGGAAGTCCTGCGTCGTTTATTGTTGACTGAAGATGAAGAAAGTGTGGTGGCGTTTTCCAAAAAGCTTAATCTCAAAGACTGCTGCTATATGTTAGCTGATGCTTGGACCACCCTGTCACAAGATAATCTCAACAAGGCTTGGAGTAGATTGCTTGGGAAAAAAGGAGGAAATGAAACTACTGCAGTGGACACAAATGATGATTGTATAAATGAAGTTGTGGAACTGTTTCAAGCAATGCCCGGATTTTCGGACTGTGACAAAGATGATGTACACATGTGGCTAGAAGATGATAATGATTCTGGTTTTCAGTTTTTGAATGACGAAGAAATTTTGTCTTTTGTGCAAGAAGAAAACCAAATACATGTAGTGACCGATGATGAAGACTCCTCAGAAGTACATGATGTACTTGTAGATTATGAAGAAAAACCAAAACGTCGACCAAGTCCTGAAGAGGCCTTTATAGCACTAGAAACAGCGATTGCTTGGTACGAGCAAGAAGATGACAGCTGTCCTACACAGCTTCTGCTGTTGAAGAGAATGCGGGACTTAGCAGCCAAAAGGAGACTATCCAGTTTGGTGCAAAAGAGGATTCCTCATTATTTTAAATAGTGGGCTACATCTGTGCAAGTACATATATACGTAAGTTGCGCCTGGTTTTGAATCGTTTGTAATGTTATTTTGAAAACATTTCTCTTTCTTAACAAAAATAATTAATACAAGTACTGTAGTACATGCACTGCAGTGTAATAAAAGATTTTGGTGATACAGTGATCTAATACAGTGTGGGTATTATTATTACAGTACAAGTAAATATGTTTTATAGTGTATTTTCCTTGTGATGGTTAATTATTTTTAGAAATATGTGTACATGTACTCGATACATTATGTAATCCAATTATCCGAACATTTGATTATCCGAACGATGCTCGGTCCCATGGGGTTCGGATAAATGGAGTTCTACTGTAATAGGACAAATAATAGCCATGTTGCACTTGGAGAGACACTCCCGTATGAAGTTGACTTATCTTTTGGCAGGAACTAACAGATCGAGAAACGGACGATGATATTAAAAAGAAACAAAAATCAAAACAAAACAAACAGCAAACAACATGAGCTTTCAATGCACTGGGAAATGCAAGAACATTAAGATCAAGTTAACCATTACACCCATAGAGTTTTAAAAAAATAACCAAAACTCGCACACGCACCGAGCAAAAAAAAAAAAAAACAACAACAAAAAAACGTAGATTATCAAAGGCAGCTCTTACTGTATTGGCGAGCCGTGCGTTAAAAAAATGAATAACACTTCCTGACAGGCAAGGTTCAAAGAAAACTGCGTGTGCCGCAGCCATAAACGCAAAAAAAAAACACAAAAAAACAACGTGAAAGCCAAGCGGGAAAACACTGCGTCTCAATCGCTCGTTTAAGGTACTGCCGATTACGCTTGTTGTATTATTTTTAAAATACGTTTGTCTGTTATTCACTTCGCTCCCGCGTTCTTATTTTGTACTGTTTACCACCGTTTTACTGCAATCCTTCTCATTTCCTGATATATATGAGGAACAATTAAAAAGGGCTACTTTGAAGTTACAGACTGTCATAAAGGGGCACTTTTCGCATAACGGATTTAAATGAATAATTGGATTATTAGTGCTTGAATGATATCGTCAGCAAATACCAGCTCTGAGATACAGACCTGTCTCATCTTCCAGTACCCCACTGAATACTTTCTTGTTCTCTCCTTACATGCCGTGGTGACATCGTCCATGAGAAGTATGAAAAGATAAGGTGACAGGATATCACTTTGTCTTACACCAGTGGTGTACCTGAACTCTTCTGACTTATGGTTTGCTGTGCTCACATAATTTCTGCAAGACTCGTAGAAGCTCTGTATAGCATGAATCAGAGGTGCTGGAATGTTCTTCCTTGCCAAACAGTCCCAAAGTTTGCTCCACGGGACCTTGTCAAACGCCTTTTCCAGATCTATGAAACAAAGCTGGATCTCACTCTTATAAGTAGTATAGTAGGGAGGTTTCGAGTTGGATTCTGCAGGTGGCGCGTGACTTTTATATAGTAAAATATACCAATCGATTCTGCAGGTGGCGCGTGACTTTTATATAAGGAAATACTCCGAGCGATAATGGCGGCGTGTGTTAGTAAGTATGATGTATTGTACATGACTCAGCAGTGTGTTGTTATGTTTCTTTATTCATACAACATATATATATATATATATATATATATATATATATATATATATATATATATATATATATATATATATATATATATATACATATATATATACACACACACATATATACAACATACATACAATATATATTTTACAACATGTAGACAAAGTTTATACAAAGGCCAAGGCTTTTTAATATAGTTGTAATAAATATATTTAATGATCTCTATTAAAAGAATACGAAATATCAAGCTAAATCTCTAGTTTCAGACGGTTTGTAACTCTTTACTTCTTCGGTGGTAGTTGTTTATAGACATCGTCCGGGTGATTGTCTATGGTTGGAGTTGATGTAGGGGTACAAGAGTTGGTGTTGTTAAGAGGACACCAACTCGGTTCTGGGAATATTGGTTGATAACAACTGGAGTTGATGTAGTGGTCAAACGTGTTACTGTGGCAAGTAGTAGGACAGGTACCTGCGTTTGGTAACTGTAGTCGGTCAAATTCGGTGAGGATTTCGCCCAGTATAGCCAGCAGATGTTCAAATTCAGGGCGAGTCAACGTAACGCCAATTTTGGTAGGAAACTTTAGATATGATTCACCAAAGTATTTTCACACGTGTAGTAAAGGCTGACCTCTGTAAAAACTTACAGACGCGGCCTTCAGCCCACTCTCCAACGGTTTAAGCATTTCATCACTTCTACGCATGTACACCCAGTTTGTGGGAACGGTGCCGGGGTACTCATCTTCAGTGAGGTGTGATCGCAAGTGTCTGGGCGTTGGTCTCCCAAGTGTCTATTTATATGAAGGAAAACTAGGTTAATCTGGTTTTTGAAACGTGTCCAGACTTGTTGCGCGCTAACAGGGGGCTGATTAGTCGAAAAACTAATCTATCGTTTACGTGTTGTCTATGTGAAAATGGCAGCAGGACCCGCCGCATACTTCCACAGTTATACCATTCCCAAGGATTTTTTTACGTTTTATATATATATATATATATATATATATATATATATATATATATATATATATATATATATATATATATATATACATAAATTTATGAGTTATCTCTGCAGTCAAGATCACAGGCACAAGGTAGGATAAGCAGAAAGACTATATGTCTAGGGCAGAGGTCGTAACGTTGTCGTCGTGTGCCTGTCTTTTTATGTAAAAATAGGACAGAGAATTTCTGTGTTGGGTGTACGTGTAGATGGCTGAATTGTGTGTCTGGTCCACGGGGCACCTACAGAGATATATGTCATATGCAGACTAGACTATGGCGTCAACTAGACAGTCCTTAGTGTCGCTGGACAGTCTGCACCTGGAACAATGTCGAGGACATTTTCATTCATTTTTAATAAAAGTTCAAACACTAGCGTTCTTTTACCGCTAGTTATAAAACCGGATCGATGGTCGGCGCAAAACTTCGCGCGGAAACCATTGATCGTATACTTTATCTAAGAAAAACATTATACGAACAGGACACATAATGGAAGAGAGCTATGTTTAGATGGAAAGAGGTGAAGTGGTTACGTTATCGTTGTGGACATGTCTTTTTATGTAAAAAAAAATGACACGGAATATCTGTGTTGTTCGAATGAGTAGACGGCTGAATTGTGTGTTCTAAAACTGACATTTTTCCCGCCCTGCGTTTGTTTTTTAGTGAGTACATCTAAAACATGGTTTTGTCTAAGGTGTTGTGATGTTTACTGAGCCCTTGAATGGTAGTCTTATCGGACTCGCCGAAACAGTGGTAAGTTTTACTACATGAAGATACCGTCCCCCTACCTTCGTATTCTAGTCCCGGGGGTTCTCTTATCAAATAATTTCACCTCGCCACAGCTATTACAACGACTAACTGTTTTCCTTTTTTTTAATGATTTGTTAGTTCTTGTTGCTTAATTTCTATTTAGTTGAATGTCTTTTCTTATATAATTTCTATTTAGTTGAATGTCTTTTCTTACTAACTGTTTTACACTTTGATCTTAGCCAAAAGGCCGAGAAACGATAACAGATTTTCTGCTGCAGTTCCATGCCTTCTCCTTAATATCGTAAGATTTCACAGTGAAGTAATATTTAACAGATTAAAAATATTTTAATTGCTAAAAGTTAAAGTGGGGAAAAACTTAATAATTATTGTAAATTTATAAACAGCCAAATACGTTTAATACTGCTGTGACATATCTTTTTGTAGTTTAAAGAAAGTTTCTTTAGGACGTACGGTTATTTACTGCAGAGGCCGTGTCTCCCAAATATGGAATGAAAACATCCGATCCCCTCTCTTCAATGTTTACAAATAGCTTCTTTGTTCCAGTTATCAAACGGTTATCTACTTTTTGTTGTCCTGCAATTTTCAAACTTTAGTGAAAACTTTTCTTCCAATCAGCAAAGATGGTCCCATAATTTTCTACCAATCCTGCTCAAATGTTCCAACCTGTAGGTAAATAGCTATTAACCTGTTTTAATTTTGTTATTTTTGCACGTGCCAAATATTTCTTTGAATATTTCTTGCATGTGTCAAATGTATTTTCCAGTTGTCAAATATTTCTTCAAATGTTTTTTCCAGTTGTCAAATATTTCTTCACATGTTTTTTCCAGTTGTCAAATATGTCTTCAAATGTTTTTTTCCAGTTGTCAAATATTTATGCAAATGTGTTTTTCCAGTTGTCAAATATTTCTTCAAATCTTTTTTGTCCATTTGTTACATATTTCTTCAGAAATTTTTTCCAGTTGTCAAATATTTCTTCAAATGTTTTTTCCAGTTGTCAAATATTTCTTCAAATGTCTTTTGTCCAGTTGTCCAATATTTCTTCAAATGTTTTTTGTCCAGTTGACAAATATTTCTTCAAATGTTTTTTTCCGGTTGTCAAATATTTCTTCAAAATGTTTTTTCCAGTTGTCACATATTTCTTCAGATATTTTTTCAAGTTGTCAAATATTTCTTCAAATGTTTTTTCAAGTTGTCAAATATTTCTTCAAATGTTTTTTTTTCTAGTTGTCAAATATTTCTACAAACGGTTCTTCCAACTGTCAAATATTTCTTAATATGTTTCTTGAGGTTGTCACATATTTCTCAGGTGTTTTTTCAAGTTGTCAAATATTTCTTGCAGCTGTCAAATATTTCTTCAAATATTTCTTCAAATATTTCTTCAAATAGTTCTTGCAGTTGTCAAATATTTCTTCAAATGTTTCTTTCTAGTTGTCAAATATTTCTTCAAATATTTTTTTTTTCCAGTTGTAAAATATTTCTTCAAATGTTTTTTTTCTAGTTGCCAAATATTTCTTCAGATATTTTTTCAAGTTGTCAAATATTTCTTCAAACCTTTTTTCAAGTTGTAAAATATTTCGTCAAATGTTTTTTGTCCAGTTGACAAATATTTCTTCAAACGTTTTTGTCAAGTTGGCAAATATTTCTTCAAATGTTTTTTTTCTAGTTGTCAAATATTTCTTTAAACGTTCCTTCCAACTGTCAAATATTTCTTAACATGTTTCTTGAGGTTGTCAAATATTTCTTCAGATATTTTTTCAAGTTGTCAATTATTTCTTCAAACGTTTTTTCAAGTTGTCAAATATTTCTTCAAATTTTTTTTTTCTAGTTGTCAAATATTTCTTCAAACGTTTCTTCCAACTGCCAAATATTTCCTAACATGTTTCTTGAGGTTGTCAAATATTTTTTAAATATTTATTCAAACGTATCTTCCAGTTGACAAATATTTCTTCAGATATTTTTTCAAGTTGTCAAATATTTCTGCAAACGTTTTTTCAAGTTGTCAAATATTTCTTCAAACGTTTTTTTCAAGTTGTCAAATATTTCTTCAAATGTTTTTTTCTTCCAACCATCAAGCAAATTCAAAAGCGTTCAGATCGGGAAAGCCCACAAGAGCTGACGTATTTTTTGTTATTCTTGTTACAACGACTAACTGTGTTACCGCTAGTTATGAAACCGGATCGATGGTTGGTGTAGACTTCGCGAGGAAACCATTGATCGTATACTTTTATAAAATTCCGTTACCATAGAGGGTCGAACGGCTTCGGTTAGGTCGGGTGGCGTCAGCGCTAAATATAGGCTGTCGGTATCCATTTCGCACAGCTGGAAATTGGATCGATCTACGAACCTAGCTACAATATCGTAATAAAATTCGGATGTTGTTTCTGATGTTAAATATGACATGTCTGAATGCGAATTATCTGACTATGCCATTTTCACATAGACAACACGTCAATGATCGATTAGTTTTTAGACTAATCAGCCCCCTTTTAGCGCGCAACAAGCCTGGACACGTTTCAAAAACCAGATTAACCTAGTTTTCCTTCATATAAATAGACACTTGGGAGACCAACGCCCAGACACTTGCGATCACACCTCACTGAAGATGAGTACCCCAGCACCGTTCCCACAAACTGGGTGTACATGCGTAGAAGTGATGAAATGCTTAAACCGTTGGAGAGTGGGCTGAAGGCCGCGTCTGTAAGTTTTTACAGAGGTCAGCCTTTACTACACGTGCGAAAATACTTTTGTGAATCATATCTAAAGTTTCCTACCAAAATCGGCATTACGTTGACTCGCCCTGAATTTGAACATCTGCTGGCTTTACAGGGCGAAATCATTGCCGAATTTGACCGACTACAGTTACCAAACGCAGGTACCTGTCCTACTATTTGCCCCAGTAACACGTTTGACCACTACCTCAACTCCAGTTGTTATCAACCAATATTCCCAGAAACGATTTGGTGTCCTCTTAACAACACCAACCCTTTGTCGTAGATTTTTGATAGGGGAATTAAGAATTGGGTTGGTCCCTTCTGAATAGATTTGAATAAGTGATAGTCACAGTGAGAAGTAGTAATAGCAATAGGTTTCCACGAGTGAGATGGTAGAATGTGATTTAGAGGCTGTCTCTGAGATCGAGAAATCTTCTCTCTCTCACCTATCTTCTACGACAGCTTTCGAGGAGTCAGACAGTCTAAAAACAAACACACACGCACACGCACACGCACACGCACACGCACACACACACACACGCACACATATATATCTAACCACTCACGTACACGCACATATATGATGACAGTTGGACGAACAGACATGGGAAAACTATAACAAATGATTGTATAAATATTCTAGAACGAGCTGACCAACATGCTGCTTAATTTCAAGAGACATTTTAATTATCATCTAAAATTTCTTCACAACACATAGAAATTACATCAAAACATATACAAATAGTCATTAAAAAATCAATGAATTGCTACTGGCATGATAGACCCACAGTTAGATCTTATCCCTCGAGGTATACCCACAGTCCTGTTGGAAGAAAGTGATAGCCCCAAGGAAACAAGGATACATAGGATTAGGCCTAATATTTCCCATTCTTAAGGTATGGACAGACTTGATATCTCTGCTCTATTTTAAGGGAAATATGATTAGCAATACTTGCATACAGAAAGTTAAGATAGCAGAATGGGTGCCCAATTACAACAATAAAAAAAATCACTCCGTCCTGCATTCACTTTATTCATTCAGCCGAGCATACGTGCACATGTTTATACTCACAGCTTAGGTAGCCACTTCTGGTAATACAATTTTTAGGACATTCACCTACAGACTCTTCAAGACCAGTCTTTGACCAAGAAATCCCCAGTTCCAAAAAGACAGGATGAATTCTCTGCTTCCGGGAACGACTCCTTGGGTGTTCTTATTTTTCGGATGTCTGCTTAGGTCACATTAAAATTGTCCAGGCACGAAACATTAACAACGAGCACAGTGTCAATAGCTTAGGTTTCTAGAATTGAGGAATGTCAGATCGGTGTCTACCTTCAGGAAAGGACTATATTTGGTCACCACACCACTAGTCGAAACTCTGTCGGAATGTTACTGACGTGAATATGTTACTTGCCACCACGGCTAAATTTGTACATAGAGTTTGTACAGAAAATCTGATCTGGCTCAAAGGCCCAGTATAAAACATTTAGTCTTTAATAAAACCCGTTAGTGAGAGTTGTACTCTGTCTATTAATGAAGACACACGCACTGTCAGACAGGTGTTAACTTGTAAACCCACGTGGTTAAAAGATTAAAAAATGTTTATGTTTCTCACAGGTATGTCTCTGTACTAAACGCCGGCAAAATTTGGGTTAACCCCAGTTTTCACTGCATAGGGAAGAAAAACCACAAATAAAATACTTATACATGCTACGTACTCGGATTATAACTTACATTTTTAAACTGCAAGCGTACCGCTTGACTTATCATTTAAACTTTCCCGTGAAATACGTTATATACACAAAATCAATCATCATGAATTAGGAATACCTACGTGTTCCGTCACCACTCATGAAGCATCTAGCATTATAAGTTAGTTAGAAAAATTTATTCTCGTCTGATTATTTTAGCAGTAAAATTAAATTCCTTAATAGCCGACTGAGTTTAAGCTAGAAATATAATTTCTGTTTTCCACTGTAACTCGTCACTATAAAACAATGCAGACTATATAAATTAAGCGCTCTGCACCAAATCTAACTGGTGAAATAAAATAAGCGATTTAACACTTTAAACACTTCACAAAATACTAGATATAAATATAATATATATAACATTTACCTCAACACAGAACTACTAAGAACTTAAACCACTTCGACCAAACTAAATGCCATCTCTATTAACAGAGATTCTTAGGAATCGAACGAAGGCTTGTTCTAGTCTTGACTGCGAAGTTACTGAGTGAAAATGAAATCTAACTCCCTCCAGTATATATGAAATACCAGACAAAGATGTACACTATTTCCATAAACTACGCAATAGCCTCCCCTTTCCTTAACACCTTACGTTTAACACCTAAACGCATGCCGTAACTGCCACCTACTGACCGAGAGGGCGCGTGTCAGTTGCGAATCTCAGACAACTCGTCTCCAGTGCAGAAGCAGTTTTTCACACCTCCCCGAGAAACTCATCCTGAGAACCATAACTGACACTTTGCTTTCTCGCACCTTACGCCAAAACTGGCCTTGGAGCGTGAGTGTCATATCACCTGACACTGAGAATCTACCTTGGAAACTACATGTCACATGCAAACTACCAGACAAATGTCTCCTCATCATGTCTGACGGAGTGAATTCTCACACTTCAGGCCCAGAAACTTAGCCGAAGAAACACTGTCCCAGGGGAAACTGTAGACAGCTGTCTGCTCCCCTGTCTGACGGAATGCATTCTAACACTCTGCGTCTCGTGTAGGGGCTGACACGTTACGTCATAACTGCGTTCTCAGTTTTGAGAAAAGAAACAGGTAAACGTTAGAATGGGAAAATAGTAATGTATATAGTCGCAAACGAACGAATGCGAAAAACACAAAAAGGATAAGAGAGTGATAATAAATAGAGGATACGGGTGCAAAAAAAAGAAGAAGATATAGGCAATTCAATGATCATAAAACCTCTGTGACACCCTTGTACCCTTACATCAACTCCAACCATAGACAATCATCCGGACGATGTCTATAAACAACCGCCACCGAAGAAGCAACGAGCTACAAACCGTCTGAAACTAGAGATTTAGCTTGATATTTCGTATTCTTTTAAAAGAGATAATTAAATATATTTATTACCACTATATTAAAAAGCCTTGGCCTTTGTATAAATGTTGTCTACATGTTGTAAAATATATATTGTATGTATGTTGTATATATATATATATATATATATATATATATATATATATATATATATATATATATACATATATATATACACACATATATATATATATACACATATATATATATATACACATATATATACACAAATCAGAGGCACATCTCCAATCCAACCTGCAAGTCTGGAAGGAAGAGCTGGAGAAGAGAGGGATGGTCATAAGCAGATCTAAAACAAAATCCATGGTGATATCACGAGAAGAAAGAAGACATCAGATTAAGCTGGGAGAACAGGTCCTGGAGCAGGTCGACCACTTTAAATACCTCGGAGCTATTATAGACCGAAAGGGAGGCATCAAAGAAGAGTTGGCCACTCGAAAAGCAGCAGCTGGGAGACTTTTTCAGGCCATAAATCGAGGATTCCTCAGCAAGAGAGAGGTTGGTAAGAAAACGAAGATGGCTGTATACCGCTTCACCTATGTCCCAGTCTTGACATATGGATGCGAGTCATGGGCAATGACTATAACCCATAAAAGCCAGATCCAAACCTCAGAAATGAGGTATCTGAGGAAGGTGGTTGAAGTAACAAGAAGAGACATGGTACGCAACCAGACGATACGTCAAGGCCTAAAATGCCACCCCCTACAGACCCAAGTAGAACAGTCCCAACTAAGATGGTTTGGCCATGTCTGCAGAATGGGAGAAGATCGGCTACCACGACAAGCATGGGAAACAAAGAGCCAAGGATCCAGACCCCGAGGACGACCCAGAGTCCGCTGGGAGGACAACATTAGACAATCTTTGAAGGACCGAGGACTAGAATGGAACCAGGCCAGGAGGAAGACAGCCGATAGAATAGTCTGGCGCTCTCTCTTCCAAACCTCTACACCTCACGGTAGAAGGGGAACGACTAAGTAAGTAAGTAAGTATATATATACACATATATCTATATATATATCTATATATATATCTATATATATATATATATATATATATATATATATATATATATATATATATATGACAGGGCGCTAGGTGTGGTGGCGGTGAACTTATGTCGATGTGGCTACCTCACACCCAAGACCCATGCACTAAGAAAATTTATTAAGGATCGTTTGACAGGGGTTGCAATTATTGGTTGCTTGCAACCCTCTCAGCAGCAGACTTAACAATTCAAGCAATACAAAGCCTTATACAGATCAACATTTAATACTACCGAACAAAACCAAACAAACACCCAGTCAGTGTTCATAGACTTTCTGAAAGAAACAATGTATAAAACAATGTCTAAGTGAACATCAATAGCATACATAATAACACTTACCATACGGCAAACATGCGCCCACCTGATACCCTCAACTATCTCACACACTCATGCGTATCGCCCAATGAGACTAGTATGGTGTTGTGCATGAGGCTGGCAATCTCACCGTGTAACATCGGTTGCTACCGAAACCACTACTGCAAGAGCACACACTCAACTATCACACACACACACACTCATGCATGTCGTCTAGCGATACTAGTATGGTGTTGTGCATGAGGCTGGCAATCTCACCGTGTAACATAGGTTGCTACCGAAACCACTACTGCAAGGGCATCTGAATGCTTCATGCGGAGGCAAACCACACTGGTGGCCCCATGCTCCCTCAGGAGCGGAGAAGAGAAACGTGCTCTCACAAACCATTCTTCACATAACAATCAATAATAAACAACTGGACATAAAATAATATTCTTCAACTACATGTACCCAAATACTCTCAATAATGAGAATAAACTACTACCTCTCAACCGACCCACATCAATACTCGTTCCTGTACTCTGAACATGTCGTAAGTGACGACTGGTGCGCCTGGCCACAAGCGTGTCGTATATGACCCCTGATGAGATTAGGGACTCATCACATGAAACACATTGTTACAGAAACAACCACTGTAATAGCATAAAAATGCTTCTTGTGGACTTGTGATGGACACCAGCCGCATTGGTGTTTCCATGCTCCACCAGGAGCAAACAGAGAAACACCTGTCTCAACGTGCCTACGCACCCTGGCGTGGCTCTAATCTCACCAGAAACCTAAATGACTATTCTCACTTCAAAGTAACCACTAAAGATAAACAGTAGGATTATGATAAGTAGGCTATCGTGAAATACACTTCAATGCTCTTACATTAAGGAATAAAAATATAATTATTTTTAACTTAACAACTAAAACTAAAGTCATCACCACGTGGCTGCCATCTTGCTATCTTGCTAACAAGTTAATATCATCTAAATCCACGTAAAAAGAGTCAAAGATTTATACGCTATGGTCTAGTATTTCCCTCTACAGTAAAGAACAGAGTTTATACGTTAATCTATTCTGATAAAGGGATAGCATCAGCAAACTTGCATAGAAAAATACACAAAGTGAGTACATGGATTCTACAAGATATACATGAGAATTATTCATTCATTCTTCCTTTCTTCTCAGACAACCGTGGCACGAGCATTCTTTCTTACCTAATACTGGTGGTGTATCTTCTGGAACAATCTTTAGGACACACACCCACAGCAGATCCCGTGTTATATTTGGCAAAGAGAACCCCAGCTCCTCAAAGAGATATTAACTTCAATTCTCCGGGGAGCGTTCCCTTTGTTATTTTTATTAGGATTTCTGTTTATGTCACCTTTAATTTGTCCATGTAAGAAATTTAACGGCGCTCACAGTGTCAATAGCTTGAGATTTCCAGTACATAGAAATGACAGGTTGGTAACTTCTCTCGGTATAAAATTCTTTGTCACACCACAAATGATCAAACGTCGGGAAATGTTAATGTTTGTTAAGTCACCGCAACGGGCTGACTGTAAATGAATTTTTCAAAGAAATCTGGATCTATGTGCCCAGTTACAAAGTCACTCTTAATGTTCTTTGCGTGGTATTCTGTCTCTTTCTGGGTTTAAACACAACCTCAGACAGTTTTTACCTCGAAGAAACCCAGATACTAATTAAATTGTTCTTTTGTATGGTTACTCTCCGATTTACATGGAAGCCGCTGGTAAGGTTAGGATTTGACCCAGTACTGTGTGAAGGAGAAAAAAATACAAATACTTAACCATTATATAGTATTTCCAATCCTATCCTTACTCCGCGTAAAATATAATATTATTTATCCACTTCGGTTATTTAACTTTAAATTATAAACTACAAGCTTAGAGCTTGCATCGTTTAAAAACTCCCGTGAAATAAATTCTAGCCATTTAAAAAAAACAATCATCACGAATTAGAAATAAATACATATTTCGTCAATACTCATGATGAACATTGCCTTTATTAGTTGGTTAAAATATTCTCTTACTGGTTACTAGCAGTTAATTAAATTTATTTTATAGCTGGAATAGTTTAGCTAGAAATTATTATTTATACTGCTAGCCAATGTAACACAATAAAACCTAGAGAAATATAATGACGGACTTATCTAGGAAAAAAAAAAAAAAAGACATTTTTCCTTTCGAGCCAAAATGGACATTATTTGCAAAAACACCGGTGACGTCATGCCCTTGACGACAGTATGAACGGTTGGAAAAGCCAGCAGCTGACAATGTCCTTCAAACAAATTTATTTGCAGCTTTCAAACATCAAATGAAGCATATTGTCAACGTATTCAATGTTTCAAACAAGCTTTCGAGTCTGTCGGTGAAGCATATAATGTACGATATTACCGCCAAAACAAGATAAGTCACTAATTTTAAAGGTTAAAATATTTCGTCCTGTTTGTCCAAATAATGCCATGTTCTTTTTTCGTTGTATCCATGTTAAATATTGTTCCTGTCTGTAAAGGGCAATTTTTACTATCTTGCAATATAATACTTTTTAATGTTCGCTTAAGGAGTGCTTAAGGAGAAGTCATTTTTGGGTTGCTTCCCTTGAAAATAGTTCTGTCATCTTCGATCGGACTCCGCAGACGACTCTAGGCCTACTGCGATTTATTCTGTGGCTGGGTAGGAATAGATTGTTCTTGCTTCAGTATATCTATGGCCTGAATTTATACGTAGTGTTTGTATGAGTAGGACGAGTCTGTCTTATATATGGATATCTTTGCATTTCTAAGTCGAACTAATTTGGTTGTCGCTAGAAAAGGTCAAAGGCTATGCAGCGGAAGTATCGCTAGCAAGGGGTGTGATCCATGGCTGTCATCCTGTGAGGATGCCGAGTTTTGTTGTAGCAGGCTTTTTGCCGAAATAGTGATCTATATATGGATGGGGAAAAGTGATAATCATTTAGACATGTTGTATGTACTTTACCCCAGTGTTTATTCTCTTTTGCCAAGGAATGGCAAAGTTATATTTCGCATAAAAAGGTAAAACCACAATTTATTATGAACTTGGGCTTCGCCATCGTTGTTGATAAGCAGATGCACAGTGGTACTTTTAAAAAGAATATCCATTCAAAGGAAGAAGACATTCCTATGTATCAGCACTGGATTGTATGATATTATTCAATTACCTCTATGAGAGAACCTATGAAGAAATGAGGACATTTAATGAATGACTAATTTTGGTCTATATTCTATAGTGAGTGAAGCTCACGAGAGAGAGAACAGCCATGTTGAAATTCATATACTTTGTATTTATCGAGTGAGAAAAAGGGATGCCTGTACTATCGCTCGATGAACCAAGAGATCACTGCTACATGTGAGAACCCATGTCTGGGATTCCTATATTATGAAATATATATATATTGAACTTTACGTGAAGGAATATTCGCTAGACGAGGTTAGGTCTAGGAGCCTTCCTATGTATTGGTTATGGTCTGACGTGCCCAGTCAGTAAAGCCAGATGATTTACATGATGGAACGCTGAATGCTTATTTACGAATGCTCCATTATGATATTTGCCAAGCATGAATGCTAACTTAAGATGATATTCCTGTGATCAACATTATGCTGTCTATGTCGACATTTGTTCCTGTAACCATACACGTACTGTCCAAGTGTGCGTCCCATTAAATGTTATAAAAAGACCACCGTAGTTCCAGTACTTCTTGAATTCGAACAGTGTGAGTATGAGTGATGTACTACCAACCTGTCAACTCTATCGAATCATTCTACCATTCGCGTACTGACATTCAGATACACACTCATTGTTTACACTCACATTCTTGTCGGAGCCTCATCACGTTCCAGGACAAGATGACCTGTATGACCAAAACTGTGCTGGGTTTGATGAGTTGACAATCGTTACACTTTACTACACCAGTCCCAACATCTACATTTATCCACTGGTGGACATTCACATCATTTAGCAAATAAAGCATGATGATTCAACAACTAGTAGCCAGTATGAGTTAACAACTACACACAAAGAAAGAGTTTAACAACTGGTGTGCCAGCTTCCTGGGTCAACCTGCACAGTGACCATATTGAGAAGTAAACTACTGAGACCAGACGTTCCTTGGGGTCTGTTACGACACACAAATACATCAGCAGTACAACTCTACAGTGATGTCAGCGTGACCTGTCCTGTCGAGAGTATGCAGTAACTAGGTCAGGGTTTGTTGACATTTGGTTCATTGGACATTTGCCATACAACTGACAGTGTTACACAGCAAGCTTGGTTGAAACATAGAACATTACACATCAGGACTGGAGAATATTTGACAGTGTTTGCGAAAGAAAATGTTATTGAACTGAGAAGTCCTACATTGATTGTTATCATTCAAATCAACGATGGAGCTTCTATTTCTGTGTTGAATTTAAAATAATTAGACCAGAAGTATTTGTTTAATAAAGTACCACAGTACTGTACTATTAGGCAGTGTAACTGAGCCTTCATTCCAACACATTCTTTCTGCAACACTCTATTTACATCATATTGCCATACTATTTATGCATTTATGTATTTATGTTTAACTATTTATATGTGATATTTGTTTGTATCCAGCGGGTTGTTGTTTCGGTTGGGCGGTGTCACACAGCAGAGTATCCCACGTAATAGAGGGTCTGATGTGTGCGTTTCTATAGGTGCAATTTTCTTCATTGAAAATTTGCTGCGACAGCTGTTGCTATTAGTGTTAGCTGTGAAGTCTGTACTCATTGTTGTTTTTGTAATATTCCTCTGTTCTTTAGTTTGTTTTGATTTGTTTGTAATTTGTTGGTCTACCCTATTCTATCTTTCAGTTCTATTCTCAATTTATATTTATATACTGTGGCGTTATTTGTATTTGTTATCCTCTTGCGGTTTATCTTTTATTGTTTTTCCAATTTTATTTATTTCATTTCCGCAAATGTTTTCATGTTTTTCTGTATAACTGTTTTGTTTTGTGCCTGATCGACATACACTATTTAAAATATAGTTGATCATATAAATTGATGTACAAGAATCAACTGATAGTTAATTGCTATTACTAAAGGTACACAGTTGATGATATAAAAACACTATTTCTGGTGCACTGCACTTATATTATAGAGTGAACCAGCAACTTATAGCTGTTATTATATAAGGATTTATACAAGACCTTTGTAAGGCTTGTTTCCCACAGTGATTGGGATAGTTAAGTACTATTTTTCACAGGTTACAAAGTTATCATACAAAGTCTTTGATTAAGACTAAGAAAGTAAATTTATTTACTTTTGCAAATTACTGATCTTATTAGACAAGATGTCTACCTTGGATTATTTTATCACACAAGGCAGGGCTCTTGATAAGACTGGTCAGCAGTTAGAAGAATGGGCAGTTGCTCAATATGACAAAGCATTGGCTGCTGAAGAAAGAAAAGCATTGATTGAAGAAAAGAAATTAGAAGCTGAGGAAAGAAAATTACAAAGAGAGGATGAACAAAAGAAATTGCAGATACAGACTGATGAAAAAAGATTCCAGATGGAAATGGAAAAAGAGAAAAGAAAAGATGAAGCTGCTGCTGAAGAGAAAAAATTACAGGCTGCTGCAGAAGAGAGAAAATTACAAGCTGAAGCTCAAGAAAAAAAAGCAATAAGAGAACATGAACACCAAAAAGAACTTTTAGCATTTGAGTTAGAAAAGTTAAAGTTAACAAACATAAGTAATGTTAATCAAGCATCTAGTGGTAATGGTAAACCCTTTACTTACAAGGTCAAGGTACCAGCGTTCAACCCTTCCAGTGATGACATAACATTCTGGCTAAACAGATTTGAACGCTCGTGTCGAGCACATAATGTGGACAAATCACAATATGCTAACCAGTTATCAGAAAATCTGAAAGGTGATTCTCTGACTAGTTTAAGTTTGGTTGAAGAGGCTGACAAAGATAACTATGATGTTATTAGGGCAGCCTTATTAAAGAAGTATCAGTTGTCTGAAGAGGGTTATCGGAAGTTGTTTAAGACAATGGTGCCTGAGGCAGGTGTAGAATTCTCAGAATTCATTGCAAGGACACGACTTACATTTGATCGTTGGATTGAGCTATCCAAAACAGAAAAGACTTATGAAGCCCTTATGGACTTGATACTCAGAGACAAGATTATGTCAAGTATAAATAAACCTTTCCTCGAATTCTTACATGAGCGTAAACCTAAGTCTCTAAAAGAAATGGAACAGTATTGTACCCAATACGTCACTGCACATCCGGACGTAGCCATTAGCAACAGTAAGGTTAAAGAAGGTATGCCAGTTGCTTCTGCAACACCATACAACCCTAATCACTCTCACAAATTCCAAGGACCTCAAAATAGGTTTAATAAAAAAGGTAACTATTACAGTTATCAGAACCAAGGTAACCAATCATTTCAGGGTTCTTCTTCGAATACCTGGAGAAGAGCTGACAGCCCTCGATTCAGGGGTGGTCATAATTACAGGAACTTTCGCAAAGGAAGTCATTCTAGAAACTATCCAAGTTTTCCTTCATGGAGACAACAGGATCATAATTACCGAGATACTCATTATAATGAATATGATGATAGTAACCAAAGAAGCTATGATTCAAACCCGAGTAGAGGTTATAATAGTGGAAACAATGATAAGTACAGAGGCAATAATAACAGAGGTAGAGCACAATTCAAAAAACATAAAGCTCATTACCAGGCGAACTCTGCACAGCAAGAGTCCCACGAAGCCTATAAACAAAATAAAGATAATGATGACTCTAATAATATGGCATGTGCCGCTTTTGATTTTGGGAGAGCATCTCAGTGCCCCCAATGCAAAACATTATTTGAGCCAACCACAGTGTCTACTTTAAGCTGTGGCCATCCTCTTCCCGCTCTTCCTGCGTCAATCGCGCATGATGGGAGAGGTTCTCTTGTCTTACACAAAGGTTTAGTAAATGACAATCCAGTCTCAGTACTTTTTGATTCTGGATGCACAACTATTGGGGTTAGGCAGTCACTCATAGATCCTTCTCATTCTACAGGCAAAGTAGTCAAATGCGTAACATTTGGCGGCACCATAGAGAAATACTCTACCGCTATCATTAGGATTGCTACTCCTTTCTTCACAGGAGATGTACACGCATGTCTTTTGCCGGATCCGATCGCTGATCTTATCATCGGTCGCATTCACGGAGTCCAAGAATGCACTCCGGAGCAAATTTCCGTTTGGGAAAATCAAAATATGCAATCTGCTAATGCAGTAGTCACTAGAGCTCAAGCTCTCAATATGCCTGAAACTTCATCTGTTGAAGATAATGAAGTGCATAACCAAGATGATCCCTTGGTAATTTCTCGTGACTCGTTTATAAAACAACAAGAAGAAGATCCGACTCTTAAGAAATTCTTCACTCTTGTAACAAAAGGTGATCCGAATAAAGATTCAAATTGTAAATCTTGGATTACAATGAAGAATGGCGTATTTGTACGTATGGTGCAAGACTCCACTAAGTCAAGTCATTCTCAGATTCTTGTACCCAAGAATTTGAGAGTTAAGATCTTACAACATGCACACGACTCTCAGTGTGCTGGTCACATGGGTTTTTCCCGTACAAAGTCAAGAGTTCTTGCGGCTTTCTTTTGGCCTTTTGTGAACAAGGACATACGGATCTATTGTCGATCCTGTAAAGTATGTCAAGAAGTCAAATCCAAAGGTCCTCGTCATGCTGCGCCTATTCAGGCTGCAGATATTCCTATTCGTCCATTCCAGAAAATGGCGATAGACATCATTGGTCCATTCAAGATCAAATCTGCTAGAGGACATCAGTTTATCTTAACGTGTGTAGACATGTGCACACGTTGGCCAGAGGCTATCCCTCTAAAGAGCATTACTACCGCTGACATTGCAGATGCTCTTTGGCTTATATTTTCTCGGCTGGGATTCCCCGGAGAAATATTATCAGATCATGGCACCCAACTGATATCGGATACCATGTCTCAAGTAATGTCTACTCTACAGATAGAGAGATCTTTGAGTAGCATCTATCATCCTATGTCCAATGGGATGGTCGAGCGACTAAATAGAACACTTAAGAACTTATTAGGGAAGATAACTGAGGATCATCCTCAGGATTGGGATAGGGTTTTACCCGCGGCCCTCTTCGCGTACAGAGAGGTCCCCAATGAACATACAGGGTTTTCGCCCTTTGAACTTGTCTTTGGCGCGCGACCGCGCGGCCCAATGTCTTTGCTGCATGATCTTATAACAGCTGACAATATTGACGATGACACAAAATCTTCTTACGAGTATGTCATCGCGCTGAGACAAAAGATTATCGAAGCATGCAAATTGGCAACGTCCTCTTCTGAGTTTGCTAAGCAGAAGGCAAGACAATTTGCTAATAAGAAGAGAACTTAACGACAACTTTGTCCTGGTGACAAAGCATTTGTTTTGCTACCTTGTCGTGAAAATAGACTCCTTATTAGTTGGAAAGGTCCGTACGATATAATATCGAAAATTTCAGATGTTGACTACATCGTCGATATTAACGGGAAGCATAAAACCTTCCACATCAATATGCTTACGGAGTTCCATGAACGTCCTGACTATCTACAGCCTATTTTCCAGGCAACGGACGATTCTCATGTCAAACATGGTCATTACTCATCACTGTCTGTAATACAGGATGAGGAAACAAGTTTTTCGGATGTTAATCTCCCGCTTCCAATGATCCCACTTCATTCTAGTGAATCATGGAAAGACGTTACTGTTTCTCCTGATTTGTCTCTAGGAGAACGGCGACAAGTTTCGTCTATGTTACAAACATTTCAGGATGTCCTCACTGACATCCCTGGACAAACTCATGTCATTGAGCATGACATTGTTCTAACTGAACATACTCCAATTAGGGTTAGGCCTTATCCTATCCCTATACATTTCCAAACACAGGTTGAAAAGGAGTTGGATGAAATGATAGATTTACAAATAATCGAACCATCCACTTCTGCATATTCTTCGCCGATGGTTATTGTTCGAAAAAAAGACAATAACATACGTCTTTGCGTTGACTATCGCAAATTGAATCAAGTTACGAAGTTCGATGCTGAACCTATGCCTTTACTAGAAGAGTTACTTACTCGTCTTTCTAAATCGCATTTTTTCACTAAACTTGATTTGTCTAAAGGATATTGGCAAGTTCCATTATCCGAACGCGCCAAACCTCTTACCGCTTTCTCTACTCCCAGAGGCCTTTTCCAATGGAATTTTATGCCTTTCGGCCTTATGAACGCACCAGCTACATTTGTACGCATGATGCGTCGAATCCTATCGTATCGGTCAGATGTCATTGCTTATCTAGACGACATCTGTCTTTTCAGCGATACTTGGGAAGATCACTATTCAGGGTTAGTTGAATTATTATCAACTCTGCGTGAGTATAACCTGACAGCAAAACCGTCTAAAGCTTGTATTGGCTTTAGCGAAATTGCTTTCTTAGGCCATCGAGTAGGTCACGGTTTCTTGAAGACAGAAGACCATAATATCACTAAGATACTTAACATCTCTATCCCTAGGACTAAAAAGCAAGTGCGAAGTCTTTTAGGTCTCATACAATTTTATGGACGTTTCATTCCGAATCTGTCCTCTATCATGGCACCTCTCTCTACACTATTAAAGAAAGGGTCGCCTAACATGGTTCACTGGTCTCATGAATGCCAATCTTCACTAGAGAAGATCAAAACTATGTTTTCATCACCACCTATTTTAGTGTTACCTACAACAGATAAGACATTTGTTCTTCGTAGTGACGCTTCATCCACTGGGATTGGAGCGGCACTAATGCAAGAGTACTCTGGAACTCTGCATCCTGTAATGTACATATCCAGAAAACTTAATGCTGCAGAAAGGAATTACTCGGTTTTAGACCGTGAATTATTGGCAATGGTTTGGTCAATTCTCAAACTCCAAAGATTCCTTCTGGGCGCGCATTTCGTAGTGGAAACTGACCAAAAAGCTCTTACGGCTATCCAAAGTAAAAACTTGAAGAGCTCGAGATCAACTCGATACGCAATCGCTCTTCAACCTTTTCATTTTTCGGTACGAGCTATCCGTGGTTCAGAAAATGTGATGGCGGACATTCTGTCCAGATGCCCACATGATGCCACTTAACTGTTAAATATTGGATCTTTTTAATATGTATAACTTTACAACAGTTATTTTTTTTTTGTTTCTTTACTAAGATACACATTTGTAATTTAATAATAGAATGATGGTATCGCTACTTAGCGGTTTATTGATGTTAATTCACCGCTGTTCTTTGATGATTGTTTCTTCATAAATCATAAATTTAAGATTGTAGTGTGAATTTTTGGTATGCATTGTATAATTACCAGAATTTTATTATACGTACATCACACCTTCCTGGAAACATTTATTCGTAGGGAAACAATTTCTCTCAGATTTTGAGATATATATTCTCACCAGTCATATTAGGAATTATAGTTATTCCTGATATTTTCATCTGCGCAGTATTCTTGCGTTGTGAGCCTATTCTACGGTGCTCCTAGATGTATTTAAAAAAAAAAATTTTTTTTTTTTTTTTCCGGGAGGTGTGGTAAGACTGTAAAGGGCAATTTTTACTATCTTGCAATATAATACATTTATATTCTTATTATGTTCGCAAGTATTTGGTAAGCAAAGTATTTCCTTTTTAAGTGCTTAAGGAGAAGTCATTTTTGGGTTGCTTCCCTTGAAAATAGTTCTGTCATCTTCGATCGGACTCCGCAGACGACTCTAGGCCTACTGCGATTTATTCTGTGGCTGGGTAGGAATAGATTGTTCTTGCTTCAGTATATCTATGGCCTGAATTTATACGTAGTGTTTGTATGAGTAGGACGAGTCTGTCTTATATATGGATATCTTTGCATTTCTAAGTCGAACTAATTTGGTTGTCGCTAGAAAAGGTCAAAGGCTATGCAGCGGAAGTATCGCTAGCAAGGGGTGTGATCCATGGCTGTCATCCTGTGAGGATGCCGAGTTTTGTTGTAGCAGGCTTTTTGCCGAAATAGTGATCTATATATGGATGGGGAAAAGTGATAATCATTTAGACATGTTGTATGTACTTTACCCCAGTGTTTATTCTCTTTTGCCAAGGAATGGCAAAGTTATATTTCGCATAAAAAGGTAAAACCACAATTTATTATGAACTTGGGCTTCGCCATCGTTGTTGATAAGCAGATGCACAGTGGTACTTTTAAAAAGAATATCCATTCAAAGGAAGAAGACATTCCTATGTATCAGCACTGGATTGTATGATATTATTCAATTACCTCTATGAGAGAACCTATGAAGAAATGAGGACATTTAATGAATGACTAATTTTGGTCTATATTCTATAGTGAGTGAAGCTCACGAGAGAGAGAACAGCCATGTTGAAATTCATATACTTTGTATTTATCGAGTGAGAAAAAGGGATGCCTGTACTATCGCTCGATGAACCAAGAGATCACTGCTACATGTGAGAACCCATGTCTGGGATTCCTATATTATGAAATATATATATATTGAACTTTACGTGAAGGAATATTCGCTAGACGAGGTTAGGTCTAGGAGCCTTCCTATGTATTGGTTATGGTCTGACGTGCCCAGTCAGTAAAGCCAGATGATTTACATGATGGAACGCTGAATGTTTATTTACGAATGCTCCATTATGATATTTGCCAAGCATGAATGCTAACTTAAGATGATATTCCTGTGATCAACATTATGCTGTCTATGTCGACATTTGTTCCTGTAACCATACACGTACTGTCCAAGTGTGCGTCCCATTAAATGTTATAAAAAGACCACCGTAGTTCCAGTACTTCTTGAATTCGAACAGTGTGAGTATGAGTGATGTACTACCAACCTGTCAACTCTATCGAATCATTCTACCATTCGCGTACTGACATTCAGATACACACTCATTGTTTACACTCACATTCTTGTCGGAGCCTCATCACGTTCCAGGACAAGATGACCTGTATGACCAAAACTGTGCTGGGTTTGATGAGTTGACAATCGTTACACTTTACTACACCAGTCCCAACATCTACATTTATCCACTGGTGGACATTCACATCATTTAGCAAATAAAGCATGATTCAACAACTAGTAGCCAGTATGAGTTAACAACTACACACAAAGAAAGAGTTTAACACTGTCCTTTTCATGTACCGTAGCGGGTATGGTTGGGCGGCGGTTCGGAATGAATAAAATGGCTCTCAGGATGCCGATATTCATTCTGAATGTTCCTAAGGCTGTGAATTAATAGCACCTCGCGAAGAAAGCGTCGAATTATCATTATCGGTGATCGGTTCGTTCGGACTTGCATTAATTCACTTTGCATGTTAGGTGTATAGTCATGTTATAACTGGTGTTTTCTGGTGTAATTGGTTCTTATTTTTTATTCATTTACAGTCTTATGTTTGTAATCTATCTTGTTTATTCTGATCTAGCTATCTTTAATTTTAATCAAATGTATTGTATTAACGTCAAATGAGTCCTGTGACGTCACTATTTGTTACGTACACAGCTTAACTTTCTATTCAGTTCATTCTTAATCTCTCACTTCCGTTTTATACCACTTAGTTATTAATGCATTTTTATTGTGAAAATGTCTTGTCGTATGGTAATACTGTTTCGTAATCCTTGGTTAACCCATTGTATTGTTTGTATTCATTTCATCCTTCTATAATTTAATATTAATGCTATAATTTCTTCATTAATAATAGTGTAGATGAATATGATTAAATTTTTATCAGCTTTGATGAGGAATTAGTGACTTTGCACATATTTGCAGTAGTGGTCCTAGAAATGGGCAATGCACTTTATGCCTCATGATTATGGCATAAAATATAATGATTAATTATTAAAACTTTATAACATATTAATACATATTTAATATAAATTAGTACACTTTCTCAGTACTATATTGTGAACTTAGTGACAATTAAGACTAATTATTTGGGGATAATACACATAATTATTAAATATTAATATTAAGCGCTTGATATAATTTCAGCAGCTTATATAACTAACTATCATAACTATTTATGATAGATATCAGTGAGTATATATATAATATTTTTACAAAATATTATAGATTGTGGAAATTATACATAACAATACAGTAATATTACAATTTCTTATAATAATTATTCATTCGTTGAGTAATTATAATTATCGACATAGATTCTAGTGGTGATTACAAGACATAAGTAATTGAATACTTAAATAAATTAACTTCAAGATGCTTAACTTAGACTATTTTATTAAAAATGGTAAGGATTTTGGAAAAAAAGGAGAACTTCTCGAGGCTTATGCATTGGCTGAATTTACAAAATATAAGGCAGAAGAGGAGGAAAAGAAAGCTTTTGCTAAGGCAGAAGAGGAGGAAAAGAAAGCTTTTGCTAAGGCAGAAGAGGAGGAAAGAAAAGCTATTGCTAAAGCAGAGAGAGAAGAATTAAGACAAGAAGAAGAAAGAAAGATAGCAAGAGATGAAATCCTACGGATTGAAGAAGAGAATAAATTGAAACGACAAGAAATCATATTGCAGCAAGAAATGGAATTGCAACGGCTTAAATTGGAAACAGCAAAACTTAATTCGCAGAGTGCTGCAGCAAGCCAAAATGATAATGCTCAATCTGTATCTTCATCCACCCGACTTAAGGGCAATTATTACTTTAAAATACCACCATTCAAATTACACGTGGACGACCTTTCATCGTGACTGGCGCGCTTTGAGGATATATGTAAGGTCAATAACCTTGACAAAACTGCATGGGCACTTAAACTTAAGGAATTTCTGGATGGCGAACCTGCAAGTGCAGCACAAAACATTGATCCTACATTAGCCACAGATTATGAGGCCATTAAGACGTTGTTATTACGTCGTTTCCACTTGAACGAAGAGGCATGTAGATTACGTTTCAAAAGTTTGTTGCCAGATAACAATAAAGATTTCACAGGTTTTATTGCTAACATACGCAATACTTTTAACAGATGGGTTGAACTGGCAGGTGTCAACAAATCTTACAACAAATTAGTTGATTTATTATTGAGGGATAAAGTATTATCTTCTGTCAGCTCACCATTCTTTGCTTATCTGCAAGAAAGAAAACCAGAAACTATTGATGATTTAGAAAAAATTTCTTTAAATTACTGCACAGTTCATCCGAATGCTAATATTTCTGGCTCGTTGATAAGAGAACCACTTCCTGTAGCCTCCAATATGGCATATCATAATCATAACAAACCTAGAACACACAGTGTGGACAGAGGTAGGTTCAAAGGAAACTATGACATTAATTTTCATAAGGGACAGAATAACTTTAACAATAACTTTAATAGAGGAAGACAACAAACCAGAAATTATTCACCTCAGTCAAGATACAACAGTAATCCACGTAACTCAAGTTATAATCGGTCATATCAATATAATAATGGTAACAATTGGAAGAATAGCGATAATTATAACTCGAGATATCGAGATAACAATTATAATAGACGTCAACGAGATAATTCAAATAATTATTCTCGTAATCGTTCTCATTCTCGTGGATCTTCACATTATAACCATAATACCGGGGCAGCAGTGACAAATGATATCAACCCTAAGGTTCAGGTTCCACCTAACGATAATACAATGAATTCTTCTGCTGCATGCTTTGCTATTAATTATAACGTGGCAAATAGTTGCCCACAATGCAATCTTATTTTTCAGAAGGCAAAGGAGACAGTGCTAAACTGCGGACACATTACACCAGAAGTAGGTCTTGCAGCCAATGATGGAACAGGCTCTCTGATTTTTAACAGAGGGATAGTAAACGGTTCTGTAGTTTCTGTATTGAGAGACTCGGGGTCCACAACCATTGGAGTGCGACAGTCGCTAGTACATCCTAGCTGTGCAACGGGGGAATATGTCCGTTGCATGACTTTTGGGGGAACTATTGAGTTTTACCCCACAGCTCTTGTCCATGTTAATACACCTTTCTTTTCAGGACAAGTTAAGGTATGCATGCTTCAGAATCCAATTGCAGATCTGATGTTGGGACGCATCCATGGTAGTAAGGATTGTTCCCCACAGGAAATTGAGGAATGGGAATAAAAGAATGTGCAATCTTATTGCAATGCTAACGCTGTCATTGCAACAGCTACATTACGGGCCAACAAAATAAATACACGTGGCACAGTTTTCTCCAATTTCAGTCTCAGTACCATTCTGGAAATCGATAAGGAGAAGGATAAGACTCTCCTACAGGATAAAAAGTATACTAAACTACCAGCCGATCCTAGGAAGATTAGAAAATCATTTCGAGGCAGATATACTTTTCTCAAGAGAATGCCACCAAGTCGGAAGATAGATGTTGGCGACAGGATCATATTAACAGTGATCTTAATAAAATTGTTGAAAATGGGAAAAGAAGGGATGTCTCGAACAAGGGTAATGATGGTGAAGTTCTTATGAACTTAACTAATAAAATTAGGACAAATAAATATGTCAATCATTATGAGACATCATCTCATAAGACTACCATATCCAAAAGATTAAATAGAAGAACTATTTATCACGTTAGTGACACTGATCCCACTTACATTGGGAAGGGTGCATATTCTCGCACCATGTTAGTGCGCAATCTGACACAAGGTACCAGATGGCAGGCACTTAGCAATTTCTTTAATGACACGGCAGACGTTATGTTTGTACGGTTGTTGTCACCTACCAATGACAGGTATGGTGAAGCTATAGTTACATTTCGTAACAATAGAGATGCTTGAATGGTCATCGAGCATGATAATGGTGCTTACTTTAACCATCATTGTCTACGGTTACAATTAGTACCTAATGCTGCGTCACGCAGATAACATGCTATGGTAATACAATTGTCTCATATCATTGATGACTCAGCATAGTCATTCATCATTTCTTTTCCTTACTGGTCCTTATAAGGTTACTGATAAAATTTCAGACGTTGATTACGTCTTAGATATCAAGGGACACAGAAAGATATTCCATATTAATATGCTCAAGCAATTTATCTGTAATTAGTCACGATATTATTCTTAACGATGATACACCAATTCGTGTTCATCCTTATTCTGTACCTCTACATTTTCTGAGTAAGACATCTCAGGAACTCGAACAGATGATATCATTAGGTATTATTGAGACTAGTACATCTCCATTTTCTTCTCCTTTAGTCATTGTCCGGAAAAAGGACAACAACATACGTTTATGTGTTGACTATAGGAAACTTAATGCGCAGACAGTACCGGATAGCGAACCACATCCTATCCTTGACGATTTACTTCCTCGTCTATCCAATGCTACACTTTTCACTAAAATTGACTTAACTAAAGGTTATTGGCAGATTCCACTAACCGAAAGAGCCAAATACTACACAGCATTCTCAACTCCACAAGGTCTTTACCAGTGGAACGTGATGCCTTTTGGGCTAATGAATGCTCCAGCTACCTTTATTCGCATGATGCGAAAAATTTTAGCAGGTAGATCAGAAATAATTACCTATATTGACGACATATGTTTGTTTAGTTCATCATTTGAGGAACATTTTTTGGGTCTTAAATCAGTTTTGGAAATATTGCGGGATAACCATTTAACCGCTAAACCAACTAAAATTCAAATAGCGTGTAATGAGATAACATTCCTGGGGCACATTATTGGATCGGGACGTATCCAAACAATTCCCAGTACGGTTTCTAAAATATTAAATTTATCTGTTCCTCAAACGAAGAAACAGGTTAGGAGTCTGTTAGGTTTAATCCAATACTATAGCAGATTTGTACCTCACCTATCATCCATCACGGCTGTCCTGTCTTCGTTACTAAAGAAGAACATGCCTTTAAGGATAAATTGGACCGACGAATGTGACAAAACTTTTCGCACTATCTTAAAAATATTTTCATGCCCACCTTTTTTAAGATTACCAGATGCTTCTAAAAAGTTTGTTCTACGTACAGATGCGAGTAATTACGGACTCGGGGCATGTCTACTGCAATATCATGATGATGTCCTTTGTTAAAACCCCTCTGTTAAGGGGTGTGTGTTTATTTATATTTCGTGCTTATTCATGCCTTTTGCGTTTGCACGACTGTTTATGTGTATCCAATATTGGTAGTAATGTAATGTCCAGGGTTCTCTCTTTACGTGCCTGGCGAATAAACATTAACTCTTAGTATTAACTTACTTTGTGCACACATCTCTTTCTCCAATGAAAGTAATAATAACTGAGTGACGGTTCTGTAACTTTAATACACATTACAACGAACTTCACATTAGACCCATTGATGTGGTCAGACAATAAGAACACAATCAATATTAATAATAATAATAAAAGTCACTCAGTTGCATGAACAATTATGAATGTTAAATATGCCATACATTATAATACTTCCATGTAAAAACAGGAATATACATTAGGGTTATCCACACATGTCCACACACACACATCTGTGCCGCCTAACGGCTGGTCACTCACTGCCCGCTTCGCGCTGCTAAACTCTCTCTCGTTTTTTACCTGCCTTGTTAGCAAAACTTCCCCAGCCAGTCTCATCACGTGACATAGAGTGGCTATTTGGGTGAAGTGGCAAAGTGCCAAACTCGGCGTTAAAATTAATGCATTTTCTACTCCCAACATTGCCTCCCTGTTCCCGAGCGGAAACCAAGGGTTTTCGCTTGAGAACAGTGGATAGTTAGCCCAAGAACTATTAATCTATTAGAAAAGAAAAATCCTACTGTTCAGAATAATATATATGAAGTATTAATTGTAGTGTGAAATGACATGAAAACAGATATATGTAAACAGTTTAGACAAAATGTAATCCAATCTTTCAAAAAATGCACTTAAAGTCATAACATGAATGTTTCAATAGTATATCACCTGAAAAACAAAACAAGATCAGACAATGTCAACATCTGGCACAAACAATTTCACTTTCCAGTTACATTCCTTGACAATAAGTCTGCCAGAAAGTTTTCTGATCCCTTGATGGGGATAATTGTATATCTATATTCTTGGATAAGCAAGAACCATCTGTGTAATCTACTGTTTGTTGTAGTTTTTTTGATTTAGGGATGTTAGTGGACGGTGATCCGTCTGGAGGTAGAAGTGTGCGCCAAGTAAATAGCGTGATAACTTGCCCATACACCAAATGATGGACAAGAGTTCTCTTTCACTGGTGGAATACCGAGTTTCTGCTGGTAGCAACTTCCTGCTTACATACAAGCATGGATGTGGAGTATCATGAACCATTGCAACAGGCAACCACCAATGCCAGTCTGAGAAGCATCAGTCCTCAGAAGAAATGGCATAGTGATATTAGGTAACATCAAAATAGGTGCCTTGGAAAATACAGTTTTAATTTTGTTCAAAGCTCCACTGCAAGTATCGGACCAAACATTTTTATTAGGAGCTCCCTTTTTAGTCAAAGATGACAGGACAGAAGAAATAGATGAAAAGTTCGGAATGAACTTGTGATAGAAGTTAATGAGTCCTAACATGCTCCTAACCTGTTTCTTTGTCCGAGGGATATCTAATTCTAATATGCGTTTGACAGTCTGCTCATCAGGGTATAACATGTGGTTACCAACACGGTGACCAAGAAATGAAATTTCTCGACAACCAATCTGAACCTTTGAAGGTCTAACTGTCAAACCATGCTTTCTGAGTAGCATTAATAAAGATTTTAATCCTGTGATATGTTCTTGCCAAGAACTATGGAATAAACAGATGTCGTCTATGTATGTGATGACATCAGATCTATCTCCTAAGAGTCTCCGCATCATGCGCACAAAAGTCGCGGGAGCATTGACAAGGCCAAAACACATATAGTTCCATTGGAATAAACCATATGGAGTCATAAATGCGGTTAGTGGTTTGGCTTTATCAGTTAAAGGGATCTGCCAATATCCCTTGGAAAGATCTAGTTTGCTAAAGTATGTAGCCTGGGATAGTTGTGATAAGAGATCCTCCAAAACAGGCATAGGCTCGGCATCTGTGAGAGTGACACTGTTAAGACGTCTAAAATCAATGCAGATGCGAAGAGATTTGTCCTTCTTTCTAACTAGAACCATAGGAAAAGAATAGGATGATTCAGAAGGAGAAATGATGCCCATGCGTAGCATATCCTTAAGTTCACTATCCACCTGAGATCTGTAGTGTAAGGGTATAGTATACGGTCTGAGTTTGATAAGGTGATCGTCAGTCAATGTAATATCATGAGAGATAACATCAGTGCGACCTGGAAGTTCAGTCAGCACATCAGAGAAAGATTCTAAAACAGCAAGAGCCTGTTCTCGATAACTAGAGTCTAAATCACCTGATACAGTTACATCTCTCCAAGATTCGGAAGATGTTAAAGGCAGCAGAGGAAAATTAAAAGAAATATCGCTCGCTGTAGAATCATCAGATTCCACAACAGCTGACAAAGTCTGTCGAACTGGTTCATCAGAAATACTGTCTAAGATAGGTTCTAACTCTGCAGGGCGTTCCACATACAATTTTAACATATTAATGTGAAATGTTTTAACTTTGCCCCTTATGTCAATGGCATAATCTACATCAGTTTTCTTCTCAACCACCTTAAAAGGGCCCTGCCAGGAAATTAGCAGTTTATTTTCCTTGGTTGGAAGAAGTAGCCATACTTGTTCTCCTGGTAGGAACGAACGTAATTTTCGAGATTGGTTGCAGCGCACTCTCGACCTCTGTGAAGCATTACGTATCATACCTGATGCATAAGTACATGCATCTACAAGGCGTTGTCTGAGATCAATGACCAGTTCATAGCTGGTGCGGACAGTAACATCCTCCACTGATCCCAACAACAAATCCTTGAGTATGTGCATAGGACCTCTAGGGTTGGCACCATATACCAACTCAAATGGCGAAAAGCCAGTGCTCTCATGGGGCACTTCTCTGTAAGCAAATAAGACTGCTGGTAACATTCGGTCCCAGTCACGAGGACATGTCTCGGTGACTTTGCCTAACATCTGCTTCAACGAGCCATTGAAACGCTCGCAAACGCCATTGCTTTCCGGATGGTATGGGCTTGTGAACGAATGCTTAATTGCTAACATGTTCTCAATATCTTTCATCATTTGAGACATAAATTGAGTACCACGATCTGATAAGATTTCATCAGGAAATCCTATGCGACAAAAAATAACAAATAAAGCATCAGAGACAGCTGCTGAGGTGATAGTCTTCAATGGTATGGCCTCCGGCCAACGTGTACATAAGTCTATACACGTTAGGATATATCGATATCCTCTATCTGACATGACTGACATAGGACCAACTATGTCAATTGCAATCTTGGTGAAAGGCCGTAATGGCACATCAGTGACTTGTAAGGGTGCAGCGTGGTGCTTGCCCCTACGTGCTACCTTTTGACAAGTTGTACATGACCTGCAGTATAGCTTTACATCTTTGTTAACACAGGGCCAATAAAAATTTGAGGTGACACGAAACAGAGTACGCTTAATCCCCATATGACCAGCTAAAAGCGAGTCATGGGCAGTATTCAATACAATAGGTCTAAAAATCTTTGGAATAACTACCTGTCTCCTGACTAAAACATAGTTGTCAAAGCATCTAGTCAGTACTGAGTTTTTAAATTCAAACCAATAACGTGAAGTTTTTGTCTTCTTCACATGCTTGCTCTCTGCTAGAGCAAACAATGGTTGCAAAGTAACATCTTCGCGCTGTTTGGTCGCGAACGACTGGGGGGAAACATTATGAACATTCTGAAGAGATGCTCTCTCACTAAATGGTATAGCTGGCTCTGCCTTGGATTCAGCGGCATGCTGGGCCCTAGTGACCACAGCGTTAGCCAACATTGGGTGAGATTCAACCCATTTATGTATCTCCTGGGGAGCAATCCTTAATACCTGGTATATTACCAAGGATAATGTCTGATACTGGTTCATCAAGTACACATGCCCTTACCTTACCTGTAAAGAAGGGTGTGGCAATATCTATTTCTGCCACTGGGTAACACTCTATACTCCCACCAAATGTTATGCACTTCACTGTTTTACCAGTAAAGGCAGATTCATCAATTAGTGATCTACGGACTCCGACAGTGGTACAGCCAGAATCACGAAGGACACTTACATGCCTGTTATACAGAAAACCAGTATATAACGTGAGGCGTCCCACGTTCTCACAAGATGACATAGCAGGTAGAGCATGCCCGCAGATCAATCTGGGCTGTGAACCAGGTTGGAATAAAGATTTGCATCCATAACAATTTTCATCATTAAGTGAGCTAACAATACATGCATTGGCATGGTCGGCTCCCTTCTCATCATTCTTCTTTGCAGTTACACATGCATTACCCTTCTCATGATTGCTATTGTCATTATGCCCACAGTGTTTGTTAGTGCTGTTTCCATAATATTTCTTATAAGGTCTATTCCTAGCACATGACCAACATCTGCCACTATTCCTATTACCACTGTAGGATGCATTGTCTTGTGTGGGTCTATGATCCATCCGTTTGTCATGCATTTCCTCATTACGGCTAGAATTCTGCCGCCACTGACCTTGGTTTGAATAACCATAGTCTCGCCTCTGTGGGAAGTTAGATGGTGACCTCTGCCTTGGGAAGTTATATTTTCCTCGGTAGTTGGATCTATAGCTTTGCCTTACTCTGCTGTCCACACTCTGTGATCGAGGTCTATGACCACCATCTCTAAAGTCATGACGAGCCACACATACTGGGAGTGCGTCCTTTATAGTTGGTTTGTGAACCTCTTTATCTGGGTGAGCTGTCATATATTGTCTCCCAAGTATCTCCATTGCCTCAAGGTCTTTTGGTTTTCTTTCTTGAAAAAATGAGGCAAGATCGGTGCTACATGCCGACAACACCTTGTCACGTAACATTAGATCAAGTAAGCCAGTGAAGGTCTTATCAATTCCGGACAATTCTATCCATCTTTTAGAATATAATTTTATTAATGAGATAAATTCTCCAAAGTCAGCTTTCCTGCTAGGTAGACAGGAATGAAATTTATCACGGAATCCTGCTTCTGTAAGCTGAAATTTACGTAGCAATGTCTCCTTGACAACATCGTAGTCTTCTCTACTACCGCTGTCCAGAGCAAAATAAGCCCGTAGAGCGTCCGCTGTTAAAAAATCGCATAATGTTGCACTCCATTGACCCTTGGGGATCTTCAACGCGCTGATCTTGAGCTCAAAACGTTGTAAGAAACTATCGATGCAGTCGATTTTTTGGTTGAAATTTGGCAATCGTATCCGGTTTGTGGTCACAGGCGTACTAGATGATGTGTTTGGAGCGTCCAACTCCACTTTTCTTAGGGCGACAGCAACATCTATATCTTTCTGAATACGCAATTTCTCTATCTCCAAATCAGTTGCTTTCTGAGCAGTTGCAGCAGCTAATCTTAATTTTTCTTGCTCAGCGTCAATCTTTAGTTTTTCTTGCTCAGCGTCAATCTTTAGTTTTTCTAGCGCAAGAGCTTGTGCAAGATCTTTTTCTTTCTCTTCCATCTTCATTCTCTCCATTTGTTCTAACTTGTCCTTCTCAAAATCTTGTGTCTTTTTCTTCTCATCATGTTCTAACTGAAGACGTTTTAATTCATGTTCATTCTGTCTTTCAATTCTTGCATTATAGCTCTCAAATTGTGCAGTAGCAAACGCCTCTAGTTCCGCTCCTGATTTATTAAATTTAATCCCAATGTCTATAAAGTCCTGAAACGAAGACATGGTTTTCTCCCATAAACTACTTTCTGTTCAAAATATAGTGATATTTATAATGATGAACAATACAAAACTCAATACCTATGTAAGTCGTACAAACCCACCAAGGACATAATTAGAATGTGTTAAATTATGGTGATATTGTTAATGAACACTGCAGTGCTCAATACATGTTATAATTAAAAGAAGAAAAAAAAATATGCAAAATTATGCCATATATATCAATGGGTCCAGACAAATGTACAATGAAAAGATGAAGGCAATGATGTCAATGACAATGATGATGATGATGGTATATTTTCAAATACAACACACACAAAAACAAATAAAAATTAACCAAAATAAGACAACAAAAACAATATTCTATATTAACATGTAAAAAAAAATAATAATTATTAGACACTACACATAATTCACAAGTAAAACGAAACAACCGTCACAATAACAACTAAGGAGAAGAAGGTATAGAAAGCACTATTACAACAACTGACAATGTGAGACATATATACGAAACAATAACAAAACGTGATACCTAACGCCACATCTAAACAAAAATGAAATGTTCGCAATGCAAAAAAGGACTATCAGTATGAATGCGTCAAAGCGCTAAAATTCCTTAAATGCAAACCTCACATAAACCTATAGAAAATCACCTTTCATCATACTTCCGAAGATGAATGAAAAAAAAATGATACCTAAAAAAAAAAAATTGGCAACACTGAACATATAGAATAGAAAAAAAAATAGCAAAGATGGAGCACGCTGTGAAAGCACAAGAGGCTTTAAAGAAGCTTTTAAAATGCAGCTAAACGTATCGTAAAATGCAGACTAAAGTGTTTTGGTCTGAACACGGCGTAATTTAGTTTACTCTGTCTCGCATGAATCAGGAACACTAAGCCAAAATAGAAACTATAGTTCTGAAAACTTGTTTTATAATATGTCGTCTGGTCGAACTGTTTTATTTATTTCTTAATAATAAGACCCGCAAAGTTTCTTTTATAGATTTATAAATGTTAGTACACGTATGGTCCCTGAAATCCTTCAATGTTTTTGGAAAAATAGGTCCTCCGTTCGTCTTTAAAATATTCCATCAACAGAAATCATGCGTGTTTGTTGACGTAAATTCCTGCTGCCGTTAAAGGTCACGGGGCGTGGCTAATTTGCCGCAGTGCGTCGAAAAGTTTCGCTTTGTACTGGAAGTTCATATGCGCGAAAGCTGGTTTCACCGTAGTTTTTGCAAAAAGGATCGTTTGCAAGATATTTCATATACACGAAGAAAAAGTCATTGTTATACAGCGCAGCACTTCAAAATAGCTTAAAACACGTTGCCTTAAAAGTGCATCTGAACTCCTGTTTTATGTTCACTCATATTATAGTTCAATTGATGCAAATGCATTTTAAATAAACTTGGTGCACATAATTAATTCAGGCATTAAACATCGCGAGGCACAGGCTTGGCTTCCCATCTGTTAAAACCCCTCTGTTAAGGGGTGTGTGTTTATTTATATTTCGTTCTTATTCATGCCTTTTGCGTTTGCACGACTGTTTATGTGTATCCAATATTGGTAGTAATGTAATGTCCAGGGTTTTCTCTTTACGTGCCTGGCGAATAAACATTAACTCTTAGTATTAACTTACTTTGTGCACACATCTCTTTCTCCAATGAAAGTAATAATAACTGAGTGACGGTTCTGTAACTTTAATACACATTATAACGAACTTCACATTAGACCCATTGATGTGGTCAAGCAATAAGAACACAATCAATATTAATAATAATAATAAAAGTCACTCAGTTGCATGAACAATTATGAATGTTAAATATGCCATACATTATAATACTTCCATGTAAAAACAGGAATATACATTAGGGTTATCCACACATGCCCACACACACATCTGTGCCGCCTAACGGCTGGTCACTCAATGCCCGCTTCGCGCTGCTAAACTCTCTCTCTCGTTTTTTACCTGCCTTGTTAGCAAAACTTCCCCAGCCAGTCTCATCACGTGACATAGAGTGGCTATTTGGGTGAAGTGGCAAAGTGCCAAACTCGGCGTTAAAATTAATGCATTTTCTACTCCCAACATTGCCCCCCTGTTCCCGAGCGGAAACCAAGGGTTTTCGCTTGAGAACAGTGGATAGTTAGCCCAAGAACTATTAATCTATTAGAAAAGAAAAATCCTACTGTTCAGAATAATATATATGAAGTATTAATATATGTAAACAGTTTAGACAAAATGTAATCCAATCTTTCAAAAAATGCACTTAAAGTCATAACATGAATGTTTCAATAGTATATCACCTGAAAAACAAAACAAGATCAGACAATGTCAACATCTGGCACAAACAATTTCACTTTCCAGTTACATTCCTTGACAATAAGTCTGCCAGAAAGTTTTCTGATCCCTTGATGGGGATAATTGTATATCTATATTCTTGGATAAGCAAGAACCATCTGTGTAATCTACTGTTTGTTGTAGTTTTTTGATTTAGGGATGTTAGTGGACGGTGATCCGTCTGGAGGTAGAAGTGTGCGCCAAGTAAATAGCGTGATAACTTGCCCATACACCAAATGATGGACAAGAGTTCTCTTTCACTGGTGGAATACCGAGTTTCTGCTGGTAGCAACTTTCTGCTTACATACAAGCATGGATGTGGAGTATCATTGAACCATTGCAACAGGCAACCACCAATGCCAGTCTGAGAAGCATCAGTCCTCAGAAGAAATGGCATAGTGATATTAGGTAACATCAAAATAGGTGCCTTGGAAAATACAGTTTTAATTTTGTTCAAAGCTCCACTGCAAGTATCGGACCAAACAATTTTATTAGGAGCTCCCTTTTTAGTCAAAGATGACAGGACAGAAGAAATAGATGAAAAGTTCGGAATGAACTTGTGATAGAAGTTAATGAGTCCTAACATGCTCCTAACCTGTTTCTTTGTCCGAGGGATATCTAATTCTAATATGCGTTTGACAGTCTGCTCATCAGGGTATAACATGTGGTTACCAACACGGTGACCAAGAAATGAAATTTCTCGACAACCAATCTGAACCTTTGAAGGTCTAACTGTCAAACCATGCTTTCTGAGTAGCATTAATAAAGATTTTAATCCTGTGATATGTTCTTGCCAAGAACTATGGAATAAACAGATGTCGTCTATGTATGTGATGACATCAGATCTATCTCCTAAGAGTCTCCGCATCATGCGCACAAAAGTCGCGGGAGCATTGACAAGGCCAAAACACATATAGTTCCATTGGAATAAACCATATGGAGTCATAAATGCGGTTAGTGGTTTGGCTTTATCAGTTAAAGGGATCTGCCAATATCCCTTGGAAAGATCTAGTTTGCTAAAGTATGTAGCCTGGGATAGTTGTGATAAGAGATCCTCCAAAACAGGCATAGGCTCGGCATCTGTGAGAGTGACACTGTTAAGACGTCTAAAATCAATGCAGATGCGAAGAGATTTGTCCTTCTTTCTAACTAGAACCATAGGAAAAGAATAGGATGATTCAGAAGGAGAAATGATGCCCATGCGTAGCATATCCTTAAGTTCACTATCCACCTGAGATCTGTAGTGTAAGGGTATAGTATACGGTCTGAGTTTGATAGGGTGATCATCAGTCAATGTAATATCATGAGAGATAACATCAGTGCGACCTGGAAGTTCAGTCAGCACATCAGAGAAAGATTCTAAAACAGCAAGAGCCTGTTCTCGATAACTAGAATCTAAATCACCTGATACAGTTACATCTCTCCAAGATTCGGAAGATGTTAAAGGCAGCAGAGGAAAATTAAAAGAAATATCGCTCGCTGTAGAATCATCAGATTCCACAACAGCTGACAAAGTCTGTCGAACTGGTTCATCAGAAATACTGTCTAAGATAGGTTCTAACTCTGCAGGGCGCTCCACATACAATTTTAACATATTAATGTGAAATGTTTTAACTTTGCCCCTTATGTCAATGGCATAATCTACATCAGTTTTCTTCTCAACCACCTTAAAAGGGCCCTGCCAGGAAATTAGCAGTTTATTTTCCTTGGTTGGAAGAAGTAGCCATACTTGTTCTCCTGGTAGGAACGAACGTAATTTTCGAGATTGGTTGCAGCGCACTCTCGACCTCTGTGAAGCATTACGTATCATACCTGATGCATAGTACATGCATCTACAAGGCGTTGTCTGAGATCAATGACCAGTTCATAGCTGGTGCGGACAGTAACATCCTCCACTGATCCCAACAACAAATCCTTGAGTATGTGCATAGGACCTCTAGGGTTGGCACCATATACCAACTCAAATGGCGAAAAGCCAGTGCTCTCATGGGGCACTTCTCTGTAAGCAAATAAGACTGCTGGTAACATTCGGTCCCAGTCACGAGGACATGTCTCGGTGACTTTGCCTAACATCTGCTTCAACGAGCCATTGAAACGCTCGCAAACGCCATTGCTTTCCGGATGGTATGGGCTTGTGAACGAATGCTTAATTGCTAACATGTTCTCAATATCTTTCATCATTTGAGACATAAATTGAGTACCACGATCTGATAAGATTTCATCAGGAAATCCTATGCGACAAAAAATAACAAATAAAGCATCAGAGACAGCTGCTGAGGTGATAGTCTTCAATGGTATGGCCTCCGGCCAACGTGTACATAAGTCTATACACGTTAGGATATATCGATATCCTCTATCTGACATGACTGACATAGGACCAACTATGTCAATTGCAATCTTGGTGAAAGGCCGTAATGGCACATCAGTGACTTGTAAGGGTGCAGCGTGGTGCTTGCCCCTACGTGCTACCTTTTGACAAGTTGTACATGACCTGCAGTATAGCTTTACATCTTTGTTAACACAGGGCCAATAAAAATTTGAGGTGACACGAAACAGAGTACGCTTAATCCCCATATGACCAGCTAAAAGCGAGTCATGGGCAGTATTCAATACAATAGGTCTAAAAATCTTTGGAATAACTACCTGTCTCCTGACTAAAACATAGTTGTCAAAGCATCTAGTCAGTACTGAGTTTTTAAATTCAAACCAATAACGTGAAGTTTTTGTCTTCTTCACATGCTTGCTCTCTGCTAGAGCAAACAATGGTTGCAAAGTAACATCTTCGCGCTGTTTGGTCGCGAACGACTGGGGGGAAACATTTGAACATTCTGAAGAGATGCTCTCTCACTAAATGGTATAGCTGGCTCTGCCTTGGATTCAGCGGCATGCTGGGCCCTAGTGACCACAGCGTTAGCCAACATTGGGTGAGATTCAACCCATTTATGTATCTCCTCTGGGGAGCAATCCTTAATACCTGGTATATTACCAAGGATAATGTCTGATACTGGTTCATCAAGGACACATGCCCTTACCTTACCTGTAAAGAAGGGTGTGGCAATATCTATTTCTGCCACTGGGTAACACTCTATACTCCCACCAAATGTTATGCACTTCACTGTTTTACCAGTAAAGGCAGATTCATCAATTAGCGATCTACGGACTCCGACAGTGGTACAGCCAGAATCACGAAGGACACTTACATGCCTGTTATACAGAAAACCAGTATATAACGTGAGGCGTCCCACGTTCTCACAAGATGACATAGCAGGTAGAGCATGCCCGCAGATCAATCTGGGCTGTGAACCAGGTTGGAATAAAGATTTGCATCCATAACAATTTTCATCATTAAGTGAGCTAACAATACATGCATTGGCATGGTCGGCTCCCTTCTCATCATTCTTCTTTGCAGTTACACATGCATTACCCTTCTCATGATTGCTATTGTCATTATGCCCACAGTGTTTGTTAGTGCTGTTTCCATAATATTTCTTATAAGGTCTATTCCTAGCACATGACCAACATCTGCCATTATTCCTATTACCACTGTAGGATGCATTGTCTTGTGTGGGTCTATGATCCATCCGTTTGTGATGCATTTCCTCATTACGGCTAGAATTCTGCCGCCACTGACCTTGGTTTGAATAACCATAGTCTCGCCTCTGTGGGAAGTTAGATGGTGACCTCTGCCTTGGGAAGTTATATTTTCCTCGGTAGTTGGATCTATAGCTTTGCCTTACTCTGCTGTCCACACTCTGTGATCGAGGTCTATGACCACCATCTCTAAAGTCATGACGAGCCACACATACTGGGAGTGCGTCCTTTATAGTTGGTTTGTGAACCTCTTTATCTGGGTGAGCTGTCATATATTGTCTCCCAAGTATCTCCATTGCCTCAAGGTCTTTTGGTTTTCTTTCTTGAAAAAATGAGGCAAGATCGGTGCTACATGCCGACAACACCTTGTCACGTAACATTAGATCAAGTAAGCCAGTGAAGGTCTTATCAATTCCGGACAATTCTATCCATCTTTTAGAATATAATTTTATTAATGAGATAAATTCTCCAAAGTCAGCTTTCCTGCTAGGTAGACAGGAATGAAATTTATCACGGAATCCTGCTTCTGTAAGCTGAAATTTACGTAGCAATGTCTCCTTGACAACATCGTAGTCTTCTCTACTACCGCTGTCCAGAGCAAAATAAGCCTGTAGAGCGTCCGCTGTTAAAAAATCGCATAATGTTGCACTCCATTGACCCTTGGGGATCTTCAACGCGCTGACCTTGAGCTCAAAACGTTGTAAGAAACTATCGATGCAGTCGATTTTTTTGGTTGAAATTTGGCAATCGTATCCGGTTTGTGGTCACAGGCGTACTAGATGATGTGTTTGGAGCGTCCAACTCCACTTTTCTTAGGGCGACAGCAACATCTATATCTTTCTGAATACGCAATTTCTCTATCTCCAAATCAGTTGCTTTCTGAGCAGTTGCAGCAGCTAATCTTAATTTTTCTTGCTCAGCGTCAATCTTTAGTTTTTCTTGCTCAGCGTCAATCTTTTAGTTTTTCTAGCGCAAGAGCTTGTGCAAGATCTTTTTCTTTCTCTTCCATCTTCATTCTCTCCATTTGTTCTAACTTGTCCTTCTCCAAATCTTGTGTCTTTTTCTTCTCATCATGTTCTAACTGAAGACGTTTTAATTCACGTTCATTCTGTCTTTCAATTCTTGCATTATAGCTGTCAAATTGTGCAGTAGCAAACGCCTCTAGTTCCGCTCCTGATTTATTAAATTTAATCCCAATGTCTATAAAGTCCTGAAACGAAGACATGGTTTTCTCCCATAAACTACTTTCTGTTCAAAATATAGTGATATTTATAATGATGAACAATACAAAACTCAATACCTATGTAAGTCGTACAAACCCACCAAGGACATAATTAGAATGTGTTAAATTATGGTGATATTGTTAATGAACACTGCAGTGCTCAATACATGTTATAATTAAAAGAAGAAAAAAAAAAATATGCAAAATTATGCCATATATATCAATGGGTCCAGACAAATGTACAATGAAAAGATGAAGGCAATGATGTCAATGACAATGATGATGATGATGGTATATTTTCAAATACAACACACACAAAAACAAATAAAAATTAACCAAAATAAGACAACAAAAACAATATTCTATATTAACATGTAAAAAAAAAAAAATAATTATTAGACACTACAAATAATTCACAAGTAAAACGAAACAACCGTCACAATAACAACTAAGGAGAAGAAGGTATAGAAAGCACTATTACAACAACTGACAATGTGAGACATATATACGAAACAATAACAAAACGTGATACCTAACGCCACATCTAAACAAAAATGAAATGTTCGCAATGCAAAAAAGGACTATCAGTATGAATGCGTCAAAGCGCTAAAATTCCTTAAATGCAAACCTCACATAAACCTATAGAAAATCACCTTTCATCATACTTCCGAAGATGAATGAAAAAAAAATGATACCTAAAAAAAAAAAAAAAAAAAAAACACTGAACATATAGAATAAAAAAAAAAAAAAATAGCAAAGATGGAGCACGCTGTGAAAGCACAAGAGGCTTTAAAGAAGCTTTTAAAATGCAGCTAAACGTATCGTAAAATGCAGACTAAAGTGTTTTGGTCTGAACACGGCGTAATTTAGTTTACACTGTCTCGCATGAATCAGGAACACTAAGCCAAAATAGAAACTATAGTTCTGAAAACTTGTTTTATAATATGTCGTCTGGTCGAACTGTTTTATTTATTTCTTAATAATAAGACCCGCAAAGTTTCTTTTATAGATTTATAAATGTTAGTACACGTATGGTCCCTGAAAGCCTTCAATGTTTTTGGAAAAATAGGTCCTCCGTTCGTCTTTAAAATATTCCATCAACAGAAATCATGCGTGTTTGTTGACGTAAATTCCTGCTGCCGTTAAAGGTCACGGGGCGTGGCTAATTTGCCGCAGTGCGTCGAAAAGTTTCGCTTTGTACTGGAAGTTCATATGCGCGAAAGCTGGTTTCACCGTAGTTTTTGCAAAAAGGATCGTTTGCAAGATATTTCATATACACGAAGAAAAAGTCATTGTTATACAGCGCAGCACTTCAAAATAGCTTAAAACACGTTGCCTTAAAAGTGCATCTGAACTCCTGTTTTATGTTCACTCATATTATAGTTCAATTGATGCAAATGCATTTTAAATAAACTTGGTGCACATAATTAATTCAGGCATTAAACATCGCGAGGCACAGGCTTGGCTTCCCATCTGTTAAAACCCCTCTGTTAAGGGGTGTGTGTTTATTTATATTTCGTGCTTATTCATGCCTTTTGCGTTTGCACGACTGTTTATGTGTATCCAATATTGGTAGTAATGTAATGTCCAGGGTTTTCTCTTTACGTGCCTGGCGAATAAACATTAACTCTTAGTATTAACTTACTTTGTGCACACATCTCTTTCTCCAATGAAAGTAATAATAACTGAGTGACGGTTCTGTAACTTTAATACACATTACAACAAACTTCACATTAGACCCATTGATGTGGTCAAGCAATAAGAACACAATCAATATTAATAATAATAATAAAAGTCACTCAGTTGCATGAACAATTATGAATGTTAAATATGCCATACATTATAATACTTCCATGTAAAAACAGGAATATACATTAGGGTTATCCACACATGTCCACACACACACATCTGTGCCGCCTAACGGCTGGTCACTCACTGCCCGCTTCGCGCTGCTAAACTCTCTCTCTCGTTTTTTACCTGCCTTGTTAGCAAAACTTCCCCAGCCAGTCTCATCACGTGACATAGAGTGGCTATTTGGGTGAAGTGGCAAAGTGCCAAACTCGGCGTTAAAATTAATGCATTTTCTACTTCCAACATCCTTCACCCTGTAATGTATATCTCACGCAAACTGAAACCTCCGGAGACGAAATATTCCACTGTATTATTCGAACCCAACATCCTTCACCCTGTAATGTATATCTCACGCAAACTGAAACCTCCGGAGACGAAATATTCCACTGTATACCGAGAATTGCTCTCCGTAATCTGGGCAATTACCAAGTTGGAAAAGTTTTTGCTGGGATCTCCATTCCTGATCCAGACTGATCAGAAATCAGTGGCAGCATTACGTCGCTTAAACCATAAAAGTGCTAAACTTGCACGATTTGCTATTACGTTGCAACCCTACGAGTTCGAGATACAGTCGATACCTGGAACTGAAAACGTCATAGCCGACACGTTGTCCAGACATCCTACGGATTCTGAATGAATATTAAAATTTCAAGAAAATTTTCTTACTAGTCAAGCATTACATTTGCAATAAACGTTATTGATATCAAGTCAGAATATACAACAATTCAGTTGGACTTCCTACCTAAATAAGGACATTTCGAAATAAACTATTGTGATCAAAATATCAAGTTTTACGGATCGTTTGAAAATTTGAACTTCAATTCCACTTTGAGTATCACTCATTTCGATTGAAAACTGTTAAAAAGGAACAATCTCTGATGTAGAAAGGACAGATACGTTGATGACTTAGTCAATTTACTTTCAAAAGTTTAATAAAGGAACTAACGATGAATGGATAATCAAATCATAATTTGATAATATGAACCTTGTGTCTTAATGAACTTTCATACAATTCAACAGGAGGTAACAACGATTGGATCTTCATGTCCAATATTATTAAATTTTCTAGTTATTAAATTAGTATATAATAGATAATAAAGTCAAAGTGTGATGAAATAAAAAAATAAAATATACTAAGAAAAGATGAAACAAAAGAATATCACACCAATTAAACCTTTTAATTAGTGTAATTATTAAGGTAATAGATATTACATTATGACATTTCATATATATAGTTAAAATGTATGAATTTTTTCTGTTCTTTTCTTCTGATTGCGTTAATTTAATTAGGTAACTATCCTTACACTTCATTTTCACACGCATGCTAATTTAATGTATACTTTAATATTTGGTTTCAATTGTCCGTACTTCTCAATTTTTATTTCTTTTACTCTCTTATACTATTTCTCATTTTCCTCTATTAGATATTAATTAGCTAGTACCATACGTACATATTATAATTAATTATTTTAATTTTAGTTAGTTAGAATAATTTGAATAACACCTCACATTATTAGTTAGTCTATACATACAACAAATTAATTAGTTAATTAGTTAGTGACAGTGACATTTCCTTGTTTAATATAAGGTATATGTATGATATGACGTTGATTTTATTATAATATATTACTGACATGACCGCGACACTGTTCTAGATAGAACATCGTAGGTCATACGTCGGGTTTTGTTAAATTTTTGATAATTTGATTAATATTGTTCAAAAAAAAATCTATTTAATAGATTTTTTTTGCCCCCGTCTGACAGGAAATCTGTTACGGTGTTATTTTAAATGACGGCGTCTGCTGGGGTTTACCCATGCGCAACGTTTAGGGGTCATTAATATTTATAGAATATGTCGATATTTTACGGTATTGTGAACGCGAAGTATATGCGGAGATTATGACGCATTCGCGTTGGGAAGGTCACGCCGGGTGACTTGGTTACAGGGCCTTTGTTACGCTATCCGTCAAGCAAGAAGGTCGTGTCTTGTATTCTTCCAAGGAAATAAGGCTGAGTATATAGCCTATATTATATAGATGAATCGATGTAGACTTCAGGGTCAGTTCGGAAATTAATCTAAGCATGAGATTAATTAAATTAAACTAATAATGGAAGGAGAATCGTATTATGATTCAAATTGTAGATGTCAAGAACTCATGTGCTCATTTCTGGCTGTTGACTACAACAGCGCACGTATATAGCCACGATGTTCATCTGACATATTGTTTTGACACGGACGGATACTTACTGATATTATTTGGAATTCAATTGTTACGCTGAATTGTACATGAAACCTTTGTGAATGTCGATTATCGTTTTTGTATGAATCTCAATACATGTGGACTCAAAGCAGAAGGCTTGATCCTTTATTTACGTTTCGGGTTCGGTTCTACAGCTGTTGGTGTTTACCTTTGTCAGCACGATAACTCTCCCACAAGGGAAATCAAATACTATATACTATGCAAATCAGAACGTCGAAGGGATGTTCTGATGCCCAGAGCTAACCATTTATAACCAACATTGATACGTCTAAAGAGTGACTTTACTATTCAATAAATAATACCATAACCAAGGAATCGCAACACCAACTCCACCACCACCACCGACCCGTCACAATCACTCTGCACCGAAAATCTAGTAAAATATAATTACCTCAAACACAGAAATATTAATACTATCTCCAACGACAAACTAAGAAACTTCACTAATACAAGTGATTCTAGAAATCGAGCTAGATGTCTTTAAGATCTGAGGGTACTGGATAACTTGAGTTAGAATGCTGGGGTATATATATATATCTGTAATCAAAAGGTATGGCCACTATTCACCGAAAACCAGACTCTCTGTCAGATTTAGCACCTGCGGGGAAATCTCTGCTCAAATTCTAGATGATAAGAAATCTACACCCTTTACCGCTGCAAACTCGAGCACCCAGCGAAACGGTCTCTCTTAGATCTGGCGTAACGTAATTGACCAGACCGTGCGAGATTTGTTCGATCGCAATCTCACACTATTTACCGCCTGCAGACATGGTCATAGAACGAAATCGAGCAAAGCCCGTCCTTTGATCTGGCTATTCTCACCGTGTTTAATTACTTTCAAACGAACCGTTCAGGGGAAGGTAATAAAAATTGTCTGTCCCTTTGTTCCAAAATTTATCTGCTCTGATCGCTATCTGATCCTATCCAGCAATTTTCCATTGCTGGCGTTAAAAATTACAGATACCCCGCTCAGCGTTAGCTAATATAGGTCTGTTCGTGAACATACATCAAAGAAAATAGCGAACAGCAATAAAATGCGTGCTACATAGAAAAAAGAGACAGATCTCTGAGTATTAGAATGGTTTTTATGTTAAAAAAAACAGGCATAGGTGAAAGCTAGGTAAAAGAAAAGTGTAGATAATGAAATAGATAGATGAAAGCTATTTTCATAATATGTCACAATATCCTGTAAACCCAACTACACTTAATAAGGTCAACCACTACTGAGGGAACTCCTGATGCAGGTGCCTTTAGAGTTCCGAAGGCCAATCAGCTAGTACCTATTGCCTGGAGGAAGATCAGTAACTGTACTTCCAGGACCACAGTGGAACCAGATTCATTCTACAGATGAGTGAAAAACAAGACCACGTTAGAGTATCCTAGTCACACCAAGAGTATTGACAGTAATCATATGATGATCCATGTTGGGGCATAGTTAAATCCAGTGATAACCTTTTACAAATTCAGAGACCTTTGATAATTTTTTTATGGAACAATTTTCAAGTGCTCATTTATTTAATTTTGTAAATTGAAGGTGATTTTCGCTAAAGATTTTCAGGAAGAATATCAGAACTGTAAAAATAAATTGTAAATATTTACCGGCAGACTTACTTAATTATTTAAGTTGAGTTCAAGTTCTTGTTGGTAGATAATTTAGTTCATACCCCTAGAAGAGTTAATAATGTAATCATAGGAGTATCTTGAGAGGGAGCCCATAGGAATCTAGGAAAATATAACATCATCATAACTAGAGACTTATACAGCTTGATCCTACCTTTGATGTCGATACACCCTTATTCTTTTCAGAAAAGGGGGTATTTCTTATAAGACCAGTCTCTTATCTGGCCCTGGTATCACCTGATAACACTTTTTGTCCAGCATATCTTATAATTTAAATAAACATCTACCATTTCGTGACAATTGCTTGTCCTTTATAAATTTGAGAGGGCACTGTTTTTCCTGCCTCATGTTCTTTAGGGTCTTATAGAACAATTTCTGGTTTTCATGCGCATCTTTTTCTAGCTTTTCTTCAAATTCTTCCCAGGACTTCTGTTTTGCTGCTAGCAGCTTGTTCTTTGCTTCTGTTCTGAGTGTCACATATTCTCTATATTTCTCCATTTGTCCTGTTGTGCTTTTAGCTCCTAAGTATTGTTTCCATGCCATTTTCTTCTCTCTTATTTTCTCTTTGAATTCCTCTGTCCACCAACGTGTCCTCTTTCTCTTGTTCCCAAGTCGGACTTCACCACATGCTTCTGCAGCAGCTGTCTTTATGATGTCCTTGAATTTAAGCCAGAGGGTTTCCAAGTCATCAGGTTGTTCTTCTGTGTTGCTCATCGCTGCAGAAATAAGCCCCAGATATCTGGTCTTAATTTCT